>JAGIQG010000003.1:1743672-1979046 GCA_024679065.1 Sphyrna mokarran
AAAGTAGGCAGTCAAGTCGATAAGGTTGTTAAGAAGGCATATGGAGTCTTAGCTTTTATTGGTAGGGGGATTGAATTTCGGAGCCGCAACGTCATGTTGCAACTGTACAAAACTCTAGTGCGGCCGCACTTGGAGTATTGTGTGCAGTTCTGGTCCCCACATTATAAGAAAGATGTGGAGGCATTGGAGAGGGTACAGAGGAGGTTTACCAGGATGTTGCCTGGTATGGAGGGCAGGTCTTATGAAGAGAGGCTGAGGGATTTGAGGTTGTTTTCGTTAGAAAGGAGGCGGCTAAGAGGGGACCTAATCGAAACATATAAGATCATTAGAGGTATAGAGGGTGGACAGTGATAGCCTTTTTTCTTAGGATGGAAAAAGCTAGCACGAGGGGACACAGCTTTAAATTAAGGGGTGATAGTTATAGGACGGATATCAGAGCAGGTTCTTTACCCAAAGGGTGGTTCGGGAGTGGAATGCCCTGCCTGCAGCAGTTGTAGATGCGCCAAGTTTGGTGGCGTTTAAGAGGTTAGTTGATAAGTATATGGAAGAGAAGGGAATGGTTTAGTTTGGAGGGGCATTGCTTTTTATATTGGTCGGCGCAACATCGAAGGCCGAAGGGCCTGTTCTGTGCTGTAATGTTCTATGTTCTATGTTCTATGACGTTGCGGCTCCGAAATTCAATCCCTCTACCAATAAAAGCCAAGACTCCATATGCCTTCCTAACAACCTTCTCGACCTGACTGCCTACTTTCAGGGATCTATGCACATACACACCAAGATCCCTCTGTTCATCTAGACTACTAAGAATCCTACCATTAGCCCTATACTCTACACATTTATTATTTCTGCCATAGTGCATTACCTCACACTTTTCCACATTAAACTCCATTTGCCACCTCTCGGCCCAGCTCTGCAACTTGTCCAAGTCCCTCTGCAAACTATAACACCCCTCTTCACTATCTACCACTCCACCGACTTTAGTGTCATCTGCAAATTTACTAATCCATCCTTCAATACCCTCATCCAGATCATTTATAAAAATTACAAACAGCAGGGGCCCCAAAACAGACCCCTGAGGTACACCACTTGTCACCGAACTCCAAGATGAATATCTCCCATCAGCATGCATGGGGTACAGATATAGGGGTTAGATATAGGTACAGCATGGGGTTAGATATAGAGTAAAGCTCCTAAACAGTGAGGTGCTAATTTGCTGTGTGGTCTGAAATTGATACAGTGCCTAATTGTTGGCTGAGTGAAGGAGTGAATGTGGCAATTGCTGGAAATTACTTGATTAAACTGATCAAATGTTTGAAGAGGGATTCTGAACAAATCTCACTGTGTGTTCAGTGTTTTAATGATGTCACTTTACGATATTGCTGGATTATTCTGGTCATGGTTCAGCTAATTAAACATCTTATTCGGACATTTACCTCCAGCTGCTTTCTCAAGCGTTTAGTAATCTGAGTGGCCTCTTCACTCTGTGAGTGGTAATTGCTGAAATCTTTTGTGTCTTCACTGTGATGTTTATGGTCTCCAGGTAACCAAGTGTGTTGACAATAACAATTCTGCTCCATTTGCGCAGGAAGTGTGCTGGTTATTTATCACAGCCGTGCTTTCTGCATTGAATCAGTCCCTCTGTTTTACTGAGCTCATTACAAAGCCCATCACAACCCTTCAAATTACTGATAAGCAGTTACCACTGAGGTCATTAAATCATTTACTGAGCAGAAAACTCTAATCATTTTGCCAAATAAAGGAGAGAAAAGCTATACATTGCTTTCACACCGACATGTCAAACTCTTATTTTCACATCTCCCCTGTCCTCTGACATCTTAAGAACAAGAAACAAAAAACAAAGAACAGAACAGCACGGGAAGCAGGCCCTTCGGCCCAACGAACAGACCCTTCAGCCCATCTCTTGCTTATCACCATTCTTTATCTGAGTATCCACAGATTGTGTGGCTGGGGTGCTGTGAGGGAAATGGAACAGTAAAGCCAATATCACTTGGTGCTGAACCTCCGTAGTTCCTGGCCCACAGTTCTCATTTTCCCCCTTTCCAATAGACAGTCTTGGTGGCGAATAGGGAGAGGCAATCTCTCATTTCACCTCCCTGATCAAATCTAATCCCATCCCCTGCTTTTCCTTCGAGCTATTCCTCACTTCCTGTCTCTGACTCTCCTGTTCTCCCAAATATGGCCATTTAAATAAAATATTTCATGGGATGTGGATTGTCACTGGCTACTCCAGCATCTAATGTTCAACCTAAACTACACTTGAGAAGTGGTAGGGTGTCCATGTCATGTAGGTACATCCAGAGTGCTGATAGGAAGAGAGTTTCAAGATTTAGAATCAGCGACAGTTAAGGAATGTTGATATATTCCCAAGTCGGGACAGTGTGTGGATTGAAGAGGAATCTGCAGGTGGTGGTGTTCCCAGATATCTGCTGTTCTTGTCTTTCTAGGTGGTAGTGGTCATGGGTTTGGAAGGTGTTGCCTAAGGAAGCTTGGTGAGTTGTTGCGTGCATCTTGTAGATGGTATGCACGGCTGCTGCTGTGTGTCATTGGTGGAGGGAGTGAGTGTTAACGGTGGTGGATAGGGTGTCAATCAGACATAGAACATAGAACATTACAGCACAGTACAGGCCCTTCGGCCCTCAATGTTGCGCCGGCCAGTGGACCCTCTAACCTAAACTATTCCAATATCATCCATATGCCTATCCACCGACCATTTGAATGCCCCCAAAGTAGGCAAGTCTACAACTGCTGCAGGCAGGGCATTCCACCCCCTCACCACCCTCTGTGTAAAGAACCTGCCTCTGACATCCGTCCTATAACTACCACCTCTTAATTTAAAGTTATGTCCCTTCGTGTTGGTCATCACCACCCGAGGAAAAAGGCTCTCACTATCCACGGGCTGTTTTGTCCAGATGTTGTTGGAGCTGCACACATCCAGACAATGGAGAGTATTCCATCACACTCCTGACTTGTAGCTTGTAAATGGTGGAGAGACTTTGGAGATTCACGGGGGTGAGTTATTTGACATGGATCTCCCAGTCTGTGAGCTTTGGTAGTCAGAGTATTGATATGGCTAATCCAGTCCAGATTGTGGATGGTTGTAATTGCCAGAATGTTGATATTGGGGGATTCAGTGATGGTAATGCCATTGAATGTCTTAGCAGGGATGGTTAGATTCTCTCTTGTTGGAGATAGTTACCTCATGGACTTATGTGGCCTGAATGTTGTCCAGGTCTTGATGCATTGGGATAGCGACTGCTTCAGTATCTGAAGACTCGGGAATGGCACTGAACCTTCCACAGTTATCAGCGAACGTCACCATTCCTGACCTTCTGATGGAAGAAAGATCATTGATGAAACAGCTGAAAATGGTTGGGCCTCGAACACTAACCTGAAGAGCTGAAAGAACAAAGTACATTAAAGGAACAAGCCCTTTGGCCCATCAAGTCTGTGCTGACATAGATGCCTCTATAATATTTTCCTGCCTCTACGTGGCCCATTTCCCTCTATTCCCATTGTTCATTGTTCCCTTGGAGCAGCACGGAGAGGCAGCGATTTGGGAGAGCGTAAAGTTCGAGTGTTAAGTAGTTTTTAACTTTTCTCTTTGGTTAAAAAAGCGAGCGGGGGTAGTTTTTTTGCCGTTTTTATTTAAACTAACTGGAAACCGGAAGTCGTCATTAGGAGGCTGCCGGTAGTTGTAGTTTTTCTCTCTGACTCTATAAATTGGTACAGAGAGGAAACCCGATACTCTACACAGGTAGAGTATCCCACCCTCCCCCTCCTCTAACCTAATAATAAAAGTGTGTGGGAAGTTTTTTTTCCTCTCTCCTGGAAATTAAAGTATCAGGGATGGCAGTGCAGGTAGTACGTTGCACCTCCTGCGGTATGTACGAGGTGAGGGACACCAGTAGTGTTCTTGCTGATTATACCTGCAGGAAGTGTGCACATTTGCAGCTCCTTGAGGATCGTGGAGCTGGAATTAGAGGAACTCAGGATAATTTGAGAGGTTGAGGAGGATATTGGCAGGAGTAACAAGGAGATAGTCACTCCTAAAAATGATTCTTGGGTAACTATTAGGAAGAGGGGTAAGAAGCAATCGGGGAGACAATCCCCTGGGGCTGTTCCCCTCCAAAACAAATTTTCTGTCCTGGAGGCTACAGTTGAGGAAGAATCAACTGGAGATGGCCAAAGGGAGCAGGTCTCTGGGGGTGAGCCAGCTGAGAATGTTCAGGTGGGTAGGGGGAATAAGAGATTGGGCCTGGTAATTGGAGACTCCATAGTTAGGGGGACAGATAGGAGAGTAAATAGTAATAAACGGGACTCAGGGCTGGTGTGTTGCCTCCCAAGGGCTGGGGTCCAGGATGTCTCAGAGCGGGTTTTTAAGATTCTTAAGGGAGAGGGGAGTCAGCCCCAAGTCATAGTTCATGTAGGGACACATGATATAGGTAGGAAAAGGGAAAGGGATATTAAACAGAAATTTATGGAGTTGGGGTGGAAGCTTAGGGCCAAAACTGGCAGAGTGGTTATCTCTGGACTCTTGCCTGTGCCGCGGGATAGTTTAAAGAAGAACAGAGAGAGGGAATGTTTGAACTCGTGGCTGCGGGGATGGTGCAGGAGGGAGGGGTTCAGGTTCCTGAACAACTGGGACTCATTCTGGGATAAGTGGGACCTCTACAAGAGAGATGGTCTACACCTGAACCAGAGGGGAACTAATATCTTGGGGGGAAAATTTGCAAAGGCTATGCAGGGGGGTTTAAACTGATTCAGAGGCGGGGTGGGATCCTGAGTAGTTGGGGTGCTAAGAGGGATGAGGGTAGGGGGGTCATAGAGGAAAGCTGTAAAACACAGCAGCGTACGGGTGGAGTAGGGCATGGTTTGAAATGCGTATACTTTAATGCAAGGAGTATTCACAATAAGGTGGAGGAACTTGCAGCTTGGACCAGTACTTGGAACTTAGATGTTGTGGCCATTTCAGAGACTTGGGTAGAGCAGGGACAAGAATGGATGTTGCAGGTTCCGGGGTTCAAATGCTTTAGTCGGAGTAGAGAAGGAGGTAGAAGGGGGGGAGGAGTGGTATTATTAGTCAAAGACTGTATCACAGTGACAGAGAAGAAGTTTGATGAGGACTTGTCTGTTGAGGTAGTATGGGCTGAGATTAGAAACAGGAAAGGAGAGGTCACCCTGTTGGGAGTCTTTTATAGACCTCCTAAAAGTTTTAGAGAGGTAGAGGAAAGGATTGCAAAGTCAATTCTGGTCAGGAGTGAAAGTAATAGGGTAATTGTTATGGGGGACTTTAACTTTACTAATATTGATTCGAATAGCTATAGCTCTAGCTTGTTAGAGGGGTCAGTTTTCGTACAAAGTGTGCAGGAGGGTTTTTTGACTCAGTATGTAGATAGGCCAACTAGAGGTGAGGCTGCATTGGATTTGGTGCTGGGCAATGAGCCAGACCAGGTGTTAGGCTTGGAAGTTAGTGAACATTTTGGTGATAGTGACCACCATTCGGTTACGTTCACCTTAGTGATGGACAGGGATAGGCATGAAGCTGGGGGCAGTAGTTATAGCTGGGGGAAGGGTAATTATGAGGCCATAAGGAGAGAATTAGGGTGCATAGGTTGGACTAGGAAACTACAGGGACTGGGAACATATGAAATGTGGAGCTTATTCAAGGAGCAGCTACTGTGAGTCCTTGATAAGTATGTCCCTGTCAGGCAAGGAGGAAATGGTCAAGTAAGGGAACCATGGTGTATTAAAAAAGTTAATTCGCTGGTTAAAAGGAAAAAGGAGGCTTATGTCAGGATGAGGCTTGAAGGCTCAGTTAGTGCAATGGATAGGTATAGATTAGCCAGGAGGGAGCTAAAGAGTGAGTTGAGGAGAGCTAAGAGGGGACACAAGAAGACTTTGGCTGATAGGATTAAGGAGAATCCTAAAGCTTTCTTTAGATATGTTAAGAGTAGAAGATTGGTTAGGGCAAGATTAGGGCCAGTCATAGACAGCAGTGGGAAGTTGTGCGTGGAGCCTGAAGAGATTGGAGAGGCACTGAATAAATCTTTCTCTTCGGTATTCACGCAGGGTGATGTAAATGTAGTTATGGAGAACACTGAGGTACAGGGTTGCAAACTGGAAAGTATTGAAGTATATAGGGAGGATGTGCTAGATATTCTCGAGGGTTTGAAGTTGGATAAGTCCCCTGGGCCGGACGGGATTTACCCTAGGATTCTCTGGGAGGCAAGAGAGGCAATTGCAGAGCCTCTGGCTCTGATCTTCAGGTCGTCGTTGGTTACGGGTATAGTTCTGGAAGACTGGAGGATAGCGAATGTGGTCCCGTTGTTCAAGAAGGGGAAGAGAGACCTTCCAGGGAATTATAGGCCAGTGAGTATTACTTCTGTTGTAGGCAAAGTATTGGAGAGAATAATTAGGGATAGGATTTATAGTTATTTCGAGAGAAATGAATTGATTGGGGATAGTCAGCATGGTTTTGCGAAGGGTAGGTCGTGCCTTACTAACCTCATTGAGTTTTTTCAAAAAGTGACTAAAGAGGTGGATGGGGGTAAGGCGGTTGATGTGGTATATATGGACTTTAGTAAGGCGTTTGATAAGGTGGCCCATGGAAGACTTCTGCAGAAAATGCAAATGTATGGGATAGAGGATGATTTAGCTAATTGGGTTAGGAATTGGCTAGCAGATAGAAGACAGAGGGTGGTGGTTGATGGGAGATATTCATCGTGGAGTTCGGTGACAAGTGGTGTACCTCAGGGGTCTGTTTGGGGGGCCCTGCTGTTTGTAATTTTTATAAATGATCTGGATGAGGGTATTGAAGGATGGATTAGTAAATTTGCAGATGACACTAAGGTCGGTGGAGTGGTGGATAGTGAAGAGGGGTGTTATAGTTTGCAGAGAGACTTGGACAAGTTGCAGAGCTGGGCCGAGAGGTAGCAAATGGAGTTTAATGTGGAAAAAGTGTGAGGTAATTCACTCTGGCAGGAATAACAAATGTGTAGAGTATAGAGCTAATGGTAGGACTCTTAATAGTGTTGAAGAACAGAGGGATCTTGGTGTATATGTGCATAGATCCCTGAAAGTTGGCAATCAAGTCAATAAGGTTGTTAAGAAGGCGTACGGAGTCTTAGCTTTTATTGGTAGGGGGATTGAATTTCGGAGCCGCAACGTCATGTTGCAACTGTACAAAACTCTAGTGCGGCCGCACTTGGAGTATAGTGTGCAGTTCTGGTCCCCGCATTATAAGAAAGATGTGGAGGCATTGGAGAGGGTACAGAGGGGGTTTACCAGGATGTTGCCTGGTATGGAGGGCAGGTCTTATGAAGAGAGGCTGAGGGATTTGAGGTTGTTTTCGTTAGAAAGGAGGCGGCTAAGAGGGGACCTAATCGAAACATATGAGATGATTAGAGGTTTAGATAGGGTTGGACAGTGATAGCCTTTTTCCTAGGATGGAGAAAGCTAGCACGAGGGGACACAGCTTTAAATTAAGGGGTGATAGTTATAGGACGGATATCAGAGGTAGGTTCTTTACCCAGAGGGTGGTTAGGGAGAGGAATGCCCTGCCTGCGGCAGTTGTAGATGCACCAAGTTTGGTGGCGTTTAAGAGGTTAGTTGATAGGTTTATGGAAGAGAAGGGAATGGTTTAGTTTGGAGGCTCATTGCTTTTTATAATGGTCGGCGCAACATTGAAGGCCGAAGGGCCTGTTCTGCGCTGTAATGTTCTATGTTCTATGTTCTATGTTCTATTCCCTGCCTATTCACATATCTATCCAGATGCATGTTGAAGGTTGTTAATAGAAGTTGTAGCGTGACATTGATAGGATGCAAGACTGGGCAGAGAAGTGGCAGATGGAATTCAACACAGATAAGTGTGAAGTGGTTCATTTTGGCAGGTGAAGTGGGACAATGGAATATAATATTAAGGGTAAGACTCTTAGCAGTGTGGAAGATCAGAAAGATCTTGGGATCCGGGTTCATAGGACTCTCAAATTGGTTTCGCATGTAGAGGATGTGGTTAAGAAGGCGTCCTGGTCTTCATCAATCAAGGAATTGAGTTTAGGAGTTGGGAGATAATGCTGCAGCTGTTTTAGACCCTTGTCAGACCTCTCTTAGAGTACTGTGCTCAATTCTGGTCACCTCATTACAGGAAGAATGTGGAAGCTATTGAGAGGGTGCAGAGGAGATTTACAAGGATGTTGCCTGGATTGGGTGGCATACCTTATGAAGACAGGTTGAGGGAGCTTGGTCGTTTCTCATTAGAGAGATGGAGGATGAGAGGTGATCAGATAGAGGTGTATAAAATGGTGAGAGGTATTGATCAGGTAGATTCTCAGAGGTTTTTTTCCCCAGGGCTGAAATGATCGCAATGAGAGGACACAGGTTTAAGGTGCTGGGGGGTAAGTACAGAGGAGATGTTAGGGGTAAGTTTTTCACTCAGAGGGTGGTGAGTGAATGGAATCGGCTGCCGTCGGTGGTGATGGAGGCGAACTCGCTGGAAGTTTTTAAGAGATTTTTGGATAAATACATGGAACTTAGTAAGATTGAGGGGTATAGATAAGACTAGTAAGTAGGGATATGTTCGGCACAACTTGTGGGCCAAAGGGCCTGTTTGTGCTGTAGTTTTTCTATGTTCTGTTTTCTAATCTGCTTCCACCACCTTCTCTGGCACCACGTTCCATACATTCACCACTCTCTGTGTGAAAAACTTGCCCCTTACATCTCTTTTAAACTATTCCCCCTCGTTTTCAACCTATGCCCCCGAGTAATTGACCCTTCAACCCTGGGAAAAAGACTCTGCCTATCCACTCTGTACAAGCCTGTCATAATCTTGTAAACCTCTATCTGGTCCCCCCTCATTGTCTAACGCTTCAATAAAAATAGTCCAAGTTTGTTCAACCTTTCTTCATAGTCTATATCCTCGAAACCAGGCAACATCCTGGGAAATCTCTTCTGCACTCTTTCCAAAGCATCAACATCCTTCTGGTAGTGTGGCGACAGAATTGTACACAATACTCCAAATGAGACTTCACCAAAATCAAACTCCTGCAGTGACATCCTGGAGTTGAGATGATTGATCTCCAACCACCACAACCACCTTCCTTTGTGCCAGGTATGACTTCTACCAGCCGAAAGTTTCCCCTGATTTCCACTGACTCCAGTTTTGCGTGATGTGACACTCAGTGCAATGCTGCCTCGATGTTAAGAGCAAGGCCCTTTACTCTTTGAGTTCAGCTCTTTTGTTTATGTTTGAGGTGAAGTTGTAGTGAGGTCAGGAGGTTAGTGGAACTGCTGGAATCCAAGCTGGTTGTCACTGAGCTGGTTATTGCTGAGTGAGTGCCATTTGATAAAGACACTGTTGACATTTTCCAACACTTTACTGACGATGAGTTGGATAATGGGGTGTAATTGACAGGGTTGAATTTATCCTCGTTCCTGTGGGTGGTGCGTACCTGGGGCATGTTCACATTGTTGAGTAAGCGCCAGCGTTGAACAGCCTGGATCAAGAGTAGGCTCGTTTTACGTGAGGGATAGAGATCTCGGGATCAGTCTCTATCTGTGTTGCCGTGTGTGACCTTCTTTCTGGGATGTTCTGTCACTCATTCATTGCCTGTTCCTTTGAACTGAGTGTTGGACATTTCAGAGGATATTTAAGAGTCAGTCAGATTGCTGTGATTACATGCGGGTCAGACCAGGTAAGAATAGCCTCAAATGAGTTTTTACAATAATTGACAATAGTTTTATGATCACCTTTACTGAGGTCAGTTTTCATTTCAGACTTTTGTATCATTAATTGAATTTAGCTGTCTTGGTGAGATTTGAACCCTTGTCCACAGTTGATTTACCTGGGCATCTGGAATATTCGTTTAATGAAATTACCGCAATGCCACTCAGTCCCCTGATAGTTCCCAGTTGCTCGATTTATGTGTCCACTTCAGTCTCTTTACTCATTGAACATGAACCCCGGGATCAGGTCACCAAAACCTGGCTGTATCATTTGTTCCAATTTAATCATTCTATCTCACTGCAATCTCAGATGTGTTGTTGGTAAAAAGCTTGCTCCCTAATCTACTTTAACAGCAGCTGCAGGTGCTGTCTCAATGTTCTGGCTTCTCTGTTACTCACTCAAATTAAATTTGAAAATGTTGGATTTGCAGAATGGTTAGAGCACAGAAAGAGGTCTCTTTGTGCCTCAATAGCTGAAAACCGAGACCCCAGCCTAATCCCACTTTCTAGCATTCCATAATCCAGCAGGTTACAACATGTAAGGTGCAAACCTAAAGGGCTGTTTATGTAGTTAGAGAATGCCTATTCTCAACCTATCCTTTCTCAGCAAGTTCCAGACCCTCACAATTCTCTGAGTAAAAAGGTTATTCCTCATCTCTCCTCCAATCTCTCCATGCTGTCGGGTCACTGACCTTTCTGCTCCCATCCAGACCCCTCACAATTCTGTACATGTCAGTCAAACCTCCCCTCAGTCTCCCCTGTCCCAAGGAGAGCAACTCCAGCCTCCTCCAATTTTTCATAATCTCTGCAATTTTCCAGTTCTGGAAAAATCCTAACCAATCTCCTCCGTACTCTCCTGTTCCATTCTTTCTGTAATGACCTGGCTGGAAATGCACTCAGTCCTCCAGCTGTGGCCTAAGGAACAAAAGTTCCAGTATAACCTCTCTGCTGTTATATCCCATACCTCTGTCAATAATGAAAGGATTTCATTTGCTGTTTTAGTCGCCTTAATGCCCTGTCCTGCATCTTCGGGAGTCTGTGGATATCACTTCAACACAGAAACATAAAAACATGGAAAAGAGAAGCAAGATGAGGCCATTTGGCCTTTTGAATTTCTCCAACATTCATTCTGATTATGGCTGACCATCCAACTCAATAGCCTGACCTTGCCTGTCTCCCAGATCTTTGATTGTCTTCACTTCAAGAACCATATCTAACTCCATCTTTCAACTCATTTACTTTCTGTGATAGCCACTCAGTATCCTGGTGGGGCAAATATTCATCAGCTGCTGATCCAAAGGAATGGAAGTTAGTTGGTTTCTATAGAGGTTGGATTATATAGAGAGTGGGTTGTACAGGATGGAATTATCAAGAATAGGATTATTGAAAGTGGATTTCAAACGAGGGATTATCCAGGGTGGGATTATTAAAAGTGGGATTATTGAGGGTGGAATAATTGAGGTTGGGATTATCAATGGTGGGATTATCCAGGGTGGGATTATCCAGGGTGGGATTATCCAGGGTGGGGTTCTCGAATTTAGCATTGTCGAAGGTGGGATTATCGAGTGTGAGTTTTGTTGTGACATTATTTAGCCACACTACCATTCGGACGGAAAGAAGCAGATGCAACAATCGTTAACTGGGCAGATCTCAGCTCTCTGAATCAGAATCCAGTTCAGTTCAGAGCATAGTGCAAAATATCCAGCCTGATTGTCAGTGCTGAGAAAGTGCCGCACTGTCAGAGGGTCAGTGCTGAGAGATTGCCGCACTGTCAGAGGGTCAGTGCTGAGGGAGTGCCGCACTGTCAGAGGGTCAGTGCTGAGAGATTGCCGCACTGTCAGAGGGTCAGTGCTGAGGGAGTGCCGCACTGTCAGAGGGTCAGTGCTGAGAGATTGCCGCACTGTCAGAGGGTCAGTGCTGAGGGAACGCCGCACTGTCAGAGGGTCAGTGCTGAGGGGATGCCGCATTGTCAGAGGGTCAGTGCTGAGGGAGTGCCGAACTGTCAGAGGGTCAGTGCTGAGAGAATGCCACACTGTCAGAGGGTCAGTGCTGAGGGAGTGCCGCACTGTCACAGGGTCAGTGCTGAGGGAGTGCCGCGCTGTCAGAGGGTCAGTGCTGAGGGAGCGCCACACCGGCAGAGGGTCAGTGCTGAGGGAGTGCTGCACTGTCAGAGGGTCAGTGCTGAGGGAGTGCCGCACTGTCAGAGGGTCAGTGCTGAGGGAGCGCCACACGTCAGAGGGTCAGTGCTGAGGGAGTGCCGCACTGTCAGAGGGTTAGTGCTGAGGGAGTGCCGCACTGTCAGAGGGTCAGTGCTGAGGGAGCGCCGCACTGTCAGAGGGTCAGTGCTGAGGGAACGCCGCACTGTGAGAGGGTCAGTGCTGAGGGACCGCCACACTGTCAGAGGGTCAGTGCTGAGGAGCGCGCCGTCAGAGGGTCAGTGCTGAGGGAGTGTGCACTGTCAGAGGGTCAGTGCTGAGGGAGTGCCGCACTGTCAGAAGGTCAGTGCTGAGGAAGCGCCTGCACTGTCAGAGGGTCAGTGCTGAGGGAGCGCCGCACTGTCAGAGGGTCAGTGCTGAGGGAGGCCTCACTGTTAGATGGTCAGTGCCGAGGGAGTGCCACACTGTCAGAGGGTCAGTGCTGAGGGAGCGCTGCACTGTCAGACGGTCAGTGCTGAGGAGCGCTCACTGTTAGATGGTCAGTGCCGAGGGAGGGTGCCGCAGTGTCAGAGGGTCAGTGCTGAGGGAGGCCGCAGTGTCAGAGGGTCAGTGCTGAGGGAGTGCCGCACTGCCAGAGGGTCAGTGTTGAGGGAGTGCTGAATTGTCAGAGGGTCAGTGCTGAGTGAGTCCCGCACTGTCAGAGGGTCAGTACTGAGGGAGTGCCGCATGTCAGAGGATCAGTGCTGAGGGAGTGCCGCACTGTCAGAGGGCCAGTGCTGAGGGAGTGCCACACTGTCACAGGGTCAGTGCTGAGGGAGTGCCACACTGTCACAGGGTCAGTGCTGAGGGAGTATCGCACTCGGACATTGGCTATTATGAGTTTTGGTATGGAGTATAAGAGCAAGGAGGATAAGCGACAGGGTTAGAATTCGCGTTAAAAACAGTTATGCAGAACATTAGTTAAGCGACAGCTGGAGGACTGTGTGGAGTTCTGGTCACCTCACTATAGGAAGGATGTGATTGCACCGGAGAAGGTGCAGAGGAGGGTCACCAGGATGCTGCCTGGGCTGGAACATTTGAGCTGTAAGGAGAGAGTGGATAGACTTGGATTATTTTCTCTAGAGAAGCGAAGGCTGAGGGGGAACATGATCGAGGTGTATAAGATTATGAGGGGTAAGGACAGGGGGAGCAGGGAACAGCTGTTCCCCTTAGTTGTGGGGTCAGTTGCAAGGGGTTGTAGTTTTGGGGTGAAGCTTTCACTCAGAGGGTGATGGGAATCTGGAATGTGCTTCCTGGGCAGAGAGTGGAGACCAGAAACCTTACCATCTTTAAAAAATATCTGGATGAGCACTTGAAATATCAAAACATTCAAGGATATGGAAGGAGTGCTGGAAAATGAGATTAACATGACTTTAATGATTGTTCTTGTTGGTACAGACTCAATGGGCCGAAGGGCCTGTTCTCTATCACTTCTAATCCTAACTCAAACTCATTCTACATCTTGAGCTGCAAACAAACACAATGTCCAGAATTCTACACTTCCCTCATTTGGATCCTCCCCATCCTGACCCCGACGTGGATTTACGTTGTGATGGACAGGACCTGGGACAGGAAGCCTGTCCCTACCTCAATTACAGCCCCGATTGGGAATCAGGGATCCAGATTCCAGATTCTTGGAAATCTGGGCAAGCCTTTTTCCATCCAGCCTCAAACAGTAGCCTGGTTAGTGGCTGCCCAGTAACCGAGGGTGGGAAATTAAAGAAATTCTCATCTTAATCTTGGAGAGGGGTGCCTCAGCTGGAAGTCCATTTCAGAGTGGGGCACCCTCATCCCTCAGGGATCAGGGAGCTCTGGCCCGCCCTCACCTTCCTTCTGCAATGGAAGCAGAGTCTTTGAAAATTTTCAAGACAAAGGTAGAAAAATTCTTGATAAACAAGGGTGAAAGTTTACGGGGGATAGGTGGGAGGTTATAATCAGAGCAGTCATGAACTTACTGAATAGCAGAGCAGGTTTGAGGGGCTGAATTGTCTCCTCTTGTTTCTGATGTGTATGCAGTAGATAGTAAGCTTTGCATAATTTTTGTTTTAGCTCAGTTGGCTGGACGGCTGTTTTGTAATGCAGAGTGGCGCTAACAGCATGGGTTCAATTCCAGTACAACTGAGGTTATTCATGAAGGGCCTCTCGTCTGAAATGTGGACATCCTCAGGTTAAATCATCACCAGTCACAGCCTGTAATCATCGGGAACAGAGACAATTGTAGCTTTTACAAAAACACAGTTTTGGGGTAATAACATTAGAATTGGCTAATAGAGAACAGAGAGTTGGATAAATGGGTCATTTTCAGGTTGGTGAACTGTAACTAATGGACTGAGATCAGTGCTAGGACCTCAAATATTTAGAATGTGACTTTTATATTGTCCATTTTTGTGATCCGGGTGTCACTGGCTGGCCAGCATTTATTGCCCATCCTTAATGAACTTCAAGAAGGTGGCAGTTCTTAATGAGCCAGATGAAGGGACAGACTGTATTGTAACCAATATAACGATGGGTTGGAAAGGAAGTTGTGACGTGAACACACAGAGCCCGCTGGGGATCTGGTTATGCAAAGTAAGTGGATAAAAAGTGGAAGATAAAGTAGGAAAATGTAAGATTGTCCATTTTGGTGGGAAGATTAGAAAAGCAAAATATAATTTAATGGAGAGAGATTTCTGCATTACAGTTGGATTTGTGCATCACTCAAGACGTTAGCTTGTGTTTACAGCAAGCAATTAGGAAGACAATTGAATGTTGGCCGTCCTTGCAAAGGGTAGTGTAAAAGTCAGGAAGTCTCTCCCACACTCTCTGAAGTTTAATAATATCTGTACATGTGCTCTTGTCTTCTATTCTGCAAGCCCTTGTTTACAGTCTGTTTTTGTATTCATTGTCACACCCTCTCACTGCTCCTCATAGAATCCTGCTCTGGATTCAATTCAATCCGCAATTACTGTGCAAGCAGTATCTTCACTCACTTGTTGATAGATTTATGAGGTGCGGTGACTAATTCTCAGAGCTGCTAGGTTTATAGAGTAATAACCAGTGCCTGGCTGTTTTCTTTCTTGGAAATCTGGGCAAGCTTTTAATATGAATTCTTTAGTGCAGGAGACATCTCATCTGATGCTGACAAGCCCAGTTACTGGCCACACTGAGGGGTATTAGGGAATCGTGAGAAGTAGTTCACAATTCAGAATGACATGAAGTTGTTGGATTAACTCTAGGTCATTGGGGAGTAACAGGACAAAACATCTCCTCCTGACACTTTTCCTAAAGATATTACACTCACAGTACTTTGGGTTTAAGTAATAACTTTTCAAAATTAAAAACAAATCATTTATGGGATGTGGGTGTCACTGGCCAGGCCAACATTTATTGCCCATCCCTCCTTACCCTTCAGAAGGTGGTGATGTGCTGCCTTCCTGAACTGTTGAAATCTCTGATGTGTAGACACACCCACAGTGCTGTTAGGGAGGGAGTTCCAGGATTTTGACCCAGTGACAATGAAGGGAATGGTGATATATTCCCAGGTCAGGATGGTGAGTGACTCGGAGGAGTCTTCCAGCTGCTGGTGACCCCAGGTATCTGCTGCCCTTGTCCTTTGTGGGTTTGGGAGATGAATTGAATATCAATTCCTTATTTCTTTATTCAGAGTGAATTTTGGAACATTCCAGACTAACATTCCTTTTCTGTTTAACAAAACTGCAGTCACATTTTGTGATCATTTTTTTCAATTCATTCATGGGCCTGTATTTATCGCCCATCTCTCGTTGGCCGAGGGCAGTTCGAGAGTCAACCACATTGCTGTGGCTCTGGAATCACATGTAGGCCAGACCGAGTAAGGACGGCAGATTTCCTTAAAGGATATTAGTGAACAAGATGGGTTTTTCTGACAATTGACAATAGGCCATCAGTAAATTCTTAATTCCAGTTATTTTCTTTATTGAATTCAAATTCCACTATCTGCCAGGACAGGATTTGAACCCAGGTCCCGGAACATGAGCTGAGTGTCTGGATTACTAGTTTAACAATAATATCATTGGGCCATTGCCTCCCCTAAATTAGTAGAATATATTTTGTGAAACTTCATCTGGAAATGCAAATGTCCAGATTCTAGTGGCTATCCCTGTTCCCTGCTTCCTCACCGTTAACCTCAAGAAATTCCATCCACCTTTCCCTATTCTGCCCAATATTCTTTTTAAACTTCAGCTCAGATCTTCCTTCTGAAAACTGTTTCTTCCTCTTCAGTTTTTTGTTACATTTTCATGACTCAGAGCATCTGTCTGTCTGTCTGTCTGTTTGATTGTCTGCCTTCCTGTCAGTCAGTCTGTCTGTCTCACTGTCTGACTGACTGTCTGTCTGACTGTTTGTCTGTCTTGGAATCAAATTCTGAGACTCCATCGGGGTTCCTAGGGGACCCTTACCCAAACCCTGCAGCAACACCAAGGGAAGGTCCACAGAGGTCATGGACTCTGACCTTTGCCTTTGACCTCTTCCTCTGTGATATCTGAGAGAGAGAAAAGGCTTTTCTGTTGGTGTGGGGGTCAAGGTGGTCATTAGAACACCACCTTAAAATCTCAGCTGGATAATTGAGCAGAGAAATTAGGAATCATTTCTTTATTCAAAGTATGACAAGAGTATGGAAATCTTTCCCACACGAAGCATTCAGTACTGCAAGTCAATGAGTTTAACTCTGAAATTGATAGATTATTGCTAGACAAATGTTTAAAAGGATATGAAGCCAGGGCATAGAACATAGAACATTACAGCGCAGTACAGGCCCTTTGGCCCTTGATGTTGCGCTGACCTGTGAAACCAATCTAAAGCCCATCTAAACTATGCTATTCCAACATCATCCATATGTTCATCCAATGACCATTTAAATGCCCTTAATGTTGGCAACTCCACTACTGTTACAGACAGGGCATTCCATGCCCTTAACTCTCTCTGAGTAAAGAACCTACCTCTGACATCTGTCCTATATCTATCACCCCTCAATTTAAAGGTGTGTCCCCTCATGTTAGCCATCTCTATCCAAGGAAAAAGGCTCTCACTGTCCACCCTATCTAATCCTCTGATCATCATGTATGTCTCTATTAAATCACCTCTTAACCTTCTTCTTTCTAACGAAAACAGCTTCAAGTCCTTCAGCCTTTCCTCATAAGACCTTCCCTCCATACCAGGCAACATCCTGGTAAACCTCCTCTGCACCCTCTCCAATGCTTCCATATCCTTCCTATAATGCGGCGATCAGAATCGTACGCAATACTCCAAGTGCGGCCGTACCAGAGTTTTGTGCAGTTGCAACATGACCCCACCGGTCCGAAATTCAATCCCTCTACCAATAAAAGCTAACACACCGTATGCCTTCTTAACAACCTTCTTATCAACATGTACACTGAGATCTCTCTGATCATCGACACTACCAAGTATCTTACCATTAGCCCAGTACTCCATATTCCTGTTACTCTTTCCAAAGTGAATCACACTTTTCCATTTGCCACCTCTTAGCCCAGCTCTGCAGCTAATCTATGTCCCTCTGCAAACTGTAATTTCCTTCCGCTCTGTCCACAACTCCTCCGACTTTACTGTCAACCACAAATTGACTAATCCATTCTTCTACGCCCTCATCCAGTCATTATAAAAATGACAAACAGCAGTGGCCCCAAATCAGATCCTTGCGGTATATCACTAGTAACCAGTATATCCAGGATGAACATTCCCATCAACCATCACCCTCTGTCTTCCTGCTGCAGAAATAAAATGAAACCTTCTTCGCTTTTCACTATTCACTACGTCAGCAATCTTGGTGTCATCTGCAAACTTACTAACCATGTTCTTATACTCCCATAGACTCATAGAAATCCTACAGTACAGAAAGAAGCCATTTGGCCCATCGAGTCTGCACTGACCACAATCCCACCCAGGCCCTAGCCCCATATCCCTTCATATTTACCCACTAATCCCTCTAACCTATGCATCTCATGACATTAAGGGACAATTTTAGCATGGCCAATCAACCGAACACACACATCTTTGGTCTGTGGGAGGAAATCGGAGCACCGGAGGAAACCCATGCAGACATGAGGAGAATGTGCAAACCACACAGACAGTGACCCAAGCCAGGAATTGAACCCAGGTCCCTGGAGCTATGAAGCAGCAGTGCTACCATGCTGCCCCCATCCAAATCATTAATATAAATGGCAAATAACAGTAGACCCAGCACCGATCCTGCTGGTCACAGGCCTCCAGTTTGAAAAACAACTCTCTATAATCACCCTCTGGCTTCTGTCATCAAGCCAATTTTGTACCTGTTTAGCTATCTCAATCCCGTGAGATTTAATCTTATGCAATAACGTACCATGCGGTACCTTGTCAAAGGCCTTTCTAAAGGGCCTGGAGGCCCGGATGAGAGGCATCTAAGGATACTGAAGGAAGTGAGAGTGGAAATTTCAGGGGAATTGGCCATAATCTTCTCATCTTCTCCAGACTCAGGGAGGTGCCAGAGGAGAAGTGCAAATGTTACACCCTTGTTCAAAAAGGATATAAGAATAGCTTCAGCAATTACAGAGCAGTCAGTTTAACATCAGTGGAGGGCAAACTTCTCAAAACATTTTTTGTGATAGAATTTAGTCACATGGAAAAATATACGTCGATGAGGAAGAAGTAGCCTGGATTTCTAAAGGGTTTAACTACTAGCTGGAAGTTTTTAAGTAGGAGACAGGGAAGGTTGATGAGAGTAATTCTGTTGATGAGATAGGCAGATTTTTAATCAGAAAGAGAATCGAGGATTTTTGGGAATAAGATGGGAAAGTGGAGATGGGAATTATCGCATAGATAAATCAGAATCTCATTGAATGTTGGAGCAGTCTGGCTGAGCCAGGCAGCTTACTTCTGCTCCTGTGTTTTATGTATGAGTCTCCAGACCAGACCTCCAGGTGCTCAAGGTAAGAGTGAGCACCCTTACCTTGCTCACTCAGTAAGGGTGTTAGTCTCTTTCTGATTTACATTGGGGCAGGTAGTCACCTCACGAATGGAGTATTTGTTTGGAGACTTCCTTGGAATCCCTGGAAAAATGAGAAGAAAGTTTCAGTCAGCGAGTGGGGGAAGCAAAACAGGAGTGGGGCTGGCTCTGGTCTGGGATAACTGGTGGGATTGGTTTGGAGAGAATGCAGGTGATTACGCTGATTGTGTTGTGAATTTTCATTGACACCGGTTCACCTGGCCCTCTGGGTCACCTCGGGCTGAGCCAGTATTTTTCCAGCAGCATTGATAAAACAGGGAGAGATGTTTCTGCTGCTTTCCTGCTTTCCTTCTTGTTCAAGAAGGGGAAGAGAGACCTTCCAGGGAATTATAGGCCAGTGAGTCTTACTTCTGTTGTGGGCAAAGTATTGGAGAGAATTATTAGGGATAGGATTTATAGTTATTTAGAGAGAAATGAATTGATTGGGGATAGTCAGCATGGTTTTGTGAAGGGTAGGTCGTGCCTTACTAACCTCATTGAGTTTTTTGAAAAAGTGACCAAAGAGGTGGATGGGGGTAAGGCGGTTGATGTGGTATATATGGACTTTAGTAAGGTGTTCGATAAGGTGGCCCATGGAAGGCTTCTGCAGAAAATGCAGATGTATGGGATAGAGGGTGATTTAGCTAATTGGATTAGGAATTGGCTAGCAGATAGAAGACAGAGGGTGGTGGTTGATGGGAGATATTCATCGTGGAGTTCGGTGACAAGTGGTGTACCTCAGGGGTCTGTTTTGGGGCCCCTGCTGTTTGTAATTTTTATAAATGATCTGGATGAGGGTATTGAAGGATGGATTAGTAAATTTGCGGATGACACTAAAGTCGGAGGAGTGGTAGATAGTGAAGAGGGGTGTTATAGTTTGCAGAGAGACTTGGACAAGTTGCAGAGCTGGGCCGAGAGGTGGCAAATGGAGTTTAATGTGGAAAAGTGTGAGGTAATGCACTTTGGCAGGAATAATAAATGTGTAGAGTATAGGGCTAATGGTAGGATTCTTAATAGTGTTGATGAACAGAGGGATCTTGGTGTATATGTGCATAGATCCCTGAAAGTAGGCAGTCAAGTCGATAAGGTTGTTAAGAAGGCATATGGAGTCTTAGCTTTTATTGGTAGGGGGATTGAATTTCGGAGCCGCAACGTCATGTTGCAACTGTACAAAACTCTAGTGCGGCCGCACTTGGAGTATTGTGTGCAGTTCTGGTCCCCACATTATAAGAAAGATGTGGAGGCATTGGAGAGGGTACAGAGGAGGTTTACCAGGATGTTGCCTGGTATGGAGGGCAGGTCTTATGAAGAGAGGCTGAGGGATTTGAGGTTGTTTTCGTTAGAAAGGAGGCGGCTAAGAGGGGACCTTATCGAAACATATAAGATGATTAGAGGTTTAGATAGGGTGGACAGTGATAGCCTTTTTCCTAGGATGGAGAAAGCTAGCATGAGGGGACACAGCTTTAAATTAAGGGGTGATAGTTATAGGACGGATATCAGAGGCAGGTTCTTTACCCAAAGGGTGGTTCGGGAGTGGAATGCCCTGCCTGCAGCAGTTGTAGATGCGCCAAGTTTGGTGGCGTTTAAGAGGTTAGTTGATAAGTATATGGAAGAGAAGGGAATGGTTTAGTTTGGAGGGGCATTGCTTTTTATATTGGTCGGCAAACATCGAAGGCCGAAGGGCCTGTTCTGCGCTGTAATGTTCTATGTTCTATGTTAGGCATGAAGCTGGGGGCTGTAGTTATAGCTGGGGGAAGGGTAATTATGAGGCCATCAGGAGAGAATTAGGGTGCATAGATTGGACTAGGGAACTACAGGGACTGGGAACATCTGGAATGTGGTGCTTATTCAAGGAGCAGCTGCTGCGAGTCCTTGATAAGTATGTCCCTGTCAGGCAGGGAGGAAATGGACGAGTAAGAGAGCCTTGGTGTACGAAAAGAGTTGATTTGCTGGTTAAGAAGAAAAAGGAGGCTTATGTCAGGATGAGGCTTGAAGGCTCAGGTAGTGCAATGGATAGCTATAGATTAGCTAGGAAGGAGGTAAAAAGTGAATTGAGGAGAGCTAAGAGGGGACACGAGAAGATGTTGGCTGATAGGATTAAGGAGAATCCTAAAGCTTTCTTTCGATATGTTAAGAATAGAAGATTGGTTAGGGCAAGATTAGGGCCAGTCATAGACAGCAGTGGGAAGTTGTGCGTGGAGCCTGAAGAGATTGGTGAGGCACTGAATAAATATTTCTCTTCGGTATTCACGCAGAGTGCTGGAAATGTAGCTGTGGAGAGCACTGAGGTACAGGGTTGCAAATTGGGGAGTATTGTAGTAGATAGGGAGGATGTGTTAGAAATTCTCGAGGGTTTGAAGTTGGATAAGTCCCCTGGGCCGGACGGGATTTACCCTAGGATTCTCTGGGAGGCAAGAGAGGAGATTGCAGAGCCTCTGGCTCTGATCTTCAGGTCCTCGTTGGTTACGGGTGTGGTTCCGGAGGACTGGAGGATAGCGAATGTGGTCCCATTGTTTAAGAAGGGGAAGAGAGACCTTCCAGGGAATTATAGGCCAGTGAGTCTTACTTCTGTTGTGGGCAAGGTATTGGAGAGAATTATTAGGGATAGGATTTATAGTTATTTAGAGAGAAATGAATTGATTGGGGATAGTCAGCATGGTTTCGTGAAGGGTAGGTCATGCCTTACTAACCTCATTGAGTTTTTTGAGAAAGTGACCAGAGAGGTGGATGGGGGTAAGGCGGTTGATGTAGTATATATGGACTTTAGTAAGGCTTTTGATAAGGTGGCCCATGGAAGACTTCTACAGAAAATGCAGATGTGTGGAATAGAGGGTGATTTAGCTAATTGGATTAGAAATTGGCTGGCAGATAGAAGACAGAGGGTGGTGGTTGATGGGAGATATTCATCGTGGAGTTCGGTGACAAGTGGTGTGCCTCAGGGGTCTGTTTTGGGGCCCCTGCTGTTTGTAATTTTTATAAATGATCTGGATGAGGGTATTGAGGGATGGATCAGTAAATTTGCAGATGATACTAAAGTTGGTGGTGTGGTAGATAGTGAAGAGGGGTGTTTTAGTTTACAGAGTGACTTGGACAAGTTGCAGAGCTGGGCCGAGAGGTGGCAAATGGAGTTTAATGTGGAAAAGTGTGAGGTAATGCACTTTGGCAGGAACAATAAATGTGTAGAGTATAGGGCTAATGGTAGGGCTCTTAATAGTGTTGAGGAACAGAAGGATCTTGGTGTATGTGTCAATAGATCCCTGAAAGTAGGCAGTCAAGTGGATAAAGTTGTTAAGAAGGCATATGGAGTCTTAGCTTTTATTGGTAGGGGGATTGAATTTAGGAGCCGCAGCATCATGTTGCAACTGTACAAAACTCTAGTGCGGCCGCACTTGGAGTATTGTGTGCAGTTCTGGTCGCCACATTATAAGAAAGATGTGGAGGCATTGGAGAGGGTACAGAGGAGGTTTACTAGGATGTTGCCTGGTATGGAGGGCAGGTCCTATGAAGAGAGGTTGAAGGATTTGAGGTTGTTTTCGTTAGAAAGGAGGCGGCTAAGGGGGGATCTTATTGAAGCATATAAGATAATTAGAGGTTTGGATAGGGTGGACAGTGATAGCCTTTTTCCTAGGATGGAGAAAGCTAGCACGAGGGGACACAACTTTAAATTAAGGGGTATGAGTTATAGGACGGATATCAGAGGTAGGTTCTTTACTCAAAGAGTGATTAGGGAGTGGAATGCCCTGCCTGCAGCTGTTGTAGATGCGCCAAGTTTGGTGGCGTTTAAGAGGTTAGTTGATAAGTATATGGATGAGAAGGGAATGGTTTAGTTAGGAGGGGCATTGCTTTTTATTTTGGTCGGCACAACATCGAAGGCCGAAGGGCCTGTTCTGTGCTGTATTGTTCTATGTTCTATGTTCTAGATGTTGAATAACCTGTGAAATGTTCAGAGTTTATTTGACGTATCCTCCACAGTTAGCTTTGCGGGGTGAATCCCACTAGCACTTAAAAAGTAAATCTGCCATTCCAGCCAGATAATCTTCCTGGGTGTTTCCGGAACCTTCCTTGCCCCCTTCTGATCTCACCGTGTTTATTGCTCTCTCCGTCTCGATGCTTATCCCGTTTCTCTTTAACCATATCTATTCTGTTCACTCTCTGTGAGAGGCAGTCCCGCGTTCTCCTCACGGTCTGGGGAATGAGGTTTCTTCTGAGGTTCTGATACATTAACAAGCACCTTAGTGACCTGCTCTCTGGATGTTTATGGTCTTTAATGCTGGTCATCTTTGCAAGTGGGCTCATCTTCTCCACATCTTAAAGATATTAATGGATCACCTCACCCAATCTTCCGTTTATCTCCCTGTTCTATCTCTCCTCTGGCTGGAAGCTCCTTGCTCAGCAGTCATCCTCACGAAGCTTTTTCTTCTTTTTCAGAGTCATGGAGTTTCCTCGACTGTGGGTTCATCAACTCCAATAACAACAGCCTCTCACAGTCCAGTGATTGGCCATCAGAGGATGGTTATTCCCTCTCAGCCTCTTCTCACAGCCACTAAGAAAGCAGCAGCAAAGTCCCACGGAGCACAGGGCACAGCTGTGGCCCCAAAGAGCCAGAGCCAGCCAGTTCCAGCCTCCTACACCACGGCCTCCACACCAGCCCGTCCTGCCTTCAATGTGCAAGTTAAAACGGCACAACCCAATCCCAATTTCATGCCGCAAGGAGTTCCGCCGCCCGGGCCAGACCCTGTCCCCTCTCAGTATCAGCAGTATAACTACCAGCCATCCCGACTCCCCGAGCCAGCTCCACCAATTCAGCAGCCTCGCTCTGCAGACCATGGTTACGGGGTAATGCCCACAAGATACCCTGAACCAGGCTACACGTACACTCCTGCACCGAATCGCTACCAAGACCAGCGGCCCATGGCTCCAGTACCAGCCTTTGGAGTGGGATATGCCGGTGACCCGAGTTACGGAGCTCAGAATACCTGGAGGCCAGAGGCACCTTATACCCAGGCTACACCTGGACCAAAGCCTGATGCTTACCAGCAAGCTATTCCACCAAAGAAAACCTACATCACTGATCAGGCAGCGGGACCCACTGCACCACCACAACAACCCAAGGTACAAAACCAGCTCGTATTAACATTATACATTTACTTCCAGATCATATCCCTGCCCTTTCTTCAATCTATTCCTGAGGTAGTGGTAGTGGAAGGGAAGGGGTGGGAGTGGTGACAGAGCTGAGGGGTCGGTGCAGCGAAAGGGAGAGATGTAAGAATGGAGGTGGCAGAGATAGGGAGGGGTGTAGGGATGGAGGTTGCTGGGATAGGGAGGGGTGTAGGGATTGAGGTTGCTGGGATAGGGAGGGGTGTAGGGGTGGAGGTTGCTGGGAATAGGGAGGGGTGTAGGGATTGAGGTTGCCGGGATAGGGAGGGGTGTAGGGATTGAGGTTGCCGGGATAGGGAGGGGTGTAGGGATTGAGGTTGCTGGGATAGGGAGGGGTGTAGGGATTGAGGTTGCTGGGATAGGGAGGGGTGTAGGGATTGAGGTTGCTGGGATAGGGAGGGGTGTAGGGATTGAGGTTGCTGGATAGGGAGGGGTGTAGGGATGAGGTTGCTGGGATAGGGAGGGGTGTAGGGGAGGTTGCTGGGATAGGGGGGGTGTAGGGTGGAGGTTGCTGGGACAGAGAGGGGTGTAGGGGTGGAGGTTGCTGGGATAGGGAGGGGTGTAGGGGGAGGTTGCCGGATAGGGAGGGGTGAAGGGGATGAGGTTGCTGGGACAGGAGAGGGGGTAGGGGTGGAGTGTGGGATAGGGAGGGGTGTAGGGGTGGAGGTTGCTGGGATAGGGAGGGGTGTAGGGGTGGACGTGCTGGGACAGAGAGGGGTGTAGGTGTGGAGGTTGCTGGGATAGGGAGGGGTGTAGGGGTGGAGGTTGCTGGGATAGGGAGGGGTGTAGGGGTGGAGGTTGCTGGGACAGGGAGGGGTGTAGGGGTGGAGGTTGCTGGGATAGGGAGGGGTGTAGGGGTGGAGGTTGCCGGGATAGGGAGGGGTATAGGGATTGAGGTTGCTGGGATAGGGAGAGGTGTAGGGATTGAGGTTGCTGGGATAGGGAGGGGTGTAGGGATTGAGGTTGCTGGGATAGGGAGGGGTGAAGGGATTGAGGTGCGGGATAGGGAGGGTTTAGGGGTGGAGGTTGCTGGGTAGGGAGGGGTGTAGGGGTAGAGGTTGCTGGGAATAGGAGGGGTGTAGGGATTGAGGTTGCTGGGATAGGGAGGGGTGTAGGGGTGGAGGTTGCCGGGATAGGGAGGGGTGTAGGGATTGAGGTTGCCGGGATAGGGCGGGGTGTAGGGATTGAGGTTGCCGGGATAGGGAGGGTATAGGGATTGAGGTTGCTGGGATAGGGAGAGGTGTAGGGATTGAGGTTGCTGGGATAGGGAGGGGTGAAGGGATTGAGGTTGCTGGGAAAGGAGGGGTATAGGGGTGGAGGTGCTGGGATAGGGAGGGGTGTAGGGATGAGGTTGCCGGGATAGGGAGGGGTAGGGATTGAGGTTGCCGGGATAGGAGGGGTGTAGGGATTGAGGTTGCTGGGATAGGGAGGGGTGTAGGGATTGAGGTTGCCGGATAGGGAGGGGGTAGGGGTGGAGTTTGCTGGGATAGGGAGGGGTGTAGGGATTGAAGTTGCTGGGATAGGGAGGGGTGTAGGGGTGGAGTTTGCTGGGATAGGGAGGGGTGTAGGGATTGAGGTTGCCAGGATTGGAAGGGTGTCTTTCTGGAAGAGGATTCATGGAAGCGTCTCCTCTGAGTTGTGATTGGTCCACTCTGAAATGCCATTGATTAAGAGTTGATGTGTTGCTTGGTTATGGGGACAGGATTGGAGGGGGAGACATTTCACTCAGTCTGTAATTATCAGGCAGTGGAGTGAAGTGGGCAGTGAATCCATTGCACGGTCTGTCATTGGGAAAGTGCTTATTTCCAGAATGTTAATTCAATCTCCTTACTCAGACCCTGGTATGTTTGAGGCTGTGAATCTTTTGGACGTGTCACGATCTTGAAGTGTGGTTGAGATGATGGAGATCACTTTCTGTGCTGCTACTCCTGGGCTGTCCTGACTCTCTCAACACGTCTCACCCTGCTTCCTTCGCCTTCTACTCCACCTTCCCCTCTTACTCCACCTCCTCCATCCCTTTCTCTTCTTCTCCGTTGCTTTTGGTTAATCTCCAGACTGTGTGAATGAGATCTGTGTTAACGTAACTACCCTGATCAGTCACCACCTGACACTGACAGAGAGAAATGACTGTCCCTTTGAGATCTGTCCAATTTTTGATTAAGTCCCAATATAAATGACTTCTGAAGCACAGGAAGCCGGGCGGAAATATTAATTCTGATTAGTGCCGTGATTATGGGCTTGTTGTGTTGATTTGATAATTCCCTCAGGAAGCAGTTTGTGCAAATTAAGGATGTATGTGTGTGTTGGGGAAGGAAGGTGTGACTCATTTCACTAGCTGTTCTGCCAGCTCTCCCTGTTCTGCAGCTAAGTGCTGCTGCTGTTGAATATCTAACAGCTATTTTCTAGAATTTGTTCCTCAGTTAAAGATAAATGAGTGTCGACGGAGATGAAACCTTTCAGTTTGGAGCTAGTTGTTTACTGGGAGCTGTTGTGATGGGTTTCATTAGCCTGAATTGATCAGTAGTGAGTTCATTGCATTAAAAAGGAGGCAAGTTTACATTGAACTGAAAAACAAAAAACAGTGAAATTCTCAATACGAGAGACACTCTCACCCCTCAGAACAGAGAACAATTAAATAACAACACATCATGCACTGTGACAGCGAGAATTCAATCCACAATTTTTACCCAAAGGGTGGTAAGGGTGGTTCGGGGTGGAATGCCCTGCCTGCAACGGTTGTAGATGCGCCAAGTTTGGTGGCGTTTAAGAGGTTAGTTGATAAGTATATGGAAGAGAAGGGAATGGTTTAGTTTGGTGGGTCATTGCTTTTTATATTGGTTGGCGCAACATCGAAGGCCGAAGGGCCTGTTCTGTGCTGTAATGTTCTATGTTCTATGTTCTACAATCTACAAATGTTCTGCAGATAAGAAAAAGATTTTAAAAAGTTCAGCAGACAGCAGGATACTCAGCTGCTCCCACCTTTCATCCCCCCTGGATGAGAGTCACAAAGATTTACTGCATGGAAACAGGTCCTTCAGCCCAATATGTCTGTGTCACCTTTTTTTTAAAGCACTAAACTAGTCCAAATTGCTCACGTTTCCCCATATTCCTCCAAACCCATCTTATCCATATAACTGTTCATTCTTAACATATAATGCCAGTGAGGTTGAGTGGGGAATGGCCTCCCCTCACATTGGGGCACACTGGTCTTTTATTCCCACTCCAGAGAATAGAGCACAAGATTTAGACCATTTAACCAATCCACCTGCAGCATTTGAGGGAGACTGCACTGTCAGGGGTCATCTTTCCTCCCTCCTCTCACTGTAGTGCTGGTTAATGATTAGCACATGGTCAATCTCAGCACTGAGGGTGCATTGCAGAGTTGATCAGGTGTAGATTTAATTTGATCTGATTTACTGTCATTAACATAGCGAAAAGTATTGTTTCTTGCACACTATACAGACAAAACCTACTATACATAGAGAAGGAAAGGAGAGAGTGCAGGGTGTGGTGTTACAGTTATAGCTAAGGTACAGGGAAAGATCAACTTAATACGAGGTAGATCATTCAAAAGTCTGAAGGCAGCAGGGAAGAAGCTGTTCTTGAGTCAGTGGGTACATGTCCTCAAACTTTTGTTTTAAGTTTACTTAGTGTCCAAAGTAGGTTTACATTGATACTAGAATGAAGTTATTGTGAAAATCCTCTAGTTGCCGCATTCCAGTGCATTAAGGGAGAATTTAGCATGAATAATGCACCCAACCAATACATCTTTCAGACTGTAGGAAGAAACTGGAGCACCCAGAGGAAACCCACGCAGGGACAGGGAAAACTTGCAGGCTGCACATAGACAGTGACCCAAGGATGGAATTGAATTTGGATCCCTGGCACTGTAAGGGCAGTGCTGATCACTGTGTCACCATCGTTTCCCCGATGGAAGAAGTGGAAGAGTGTATTTCCGGGGTGTGTGGGGTCCTTGATTATACTGGCTGTTTTTCCGAGGCAGTGGGAAGTGTAGACAGAGTCAATGGACAGGAGGCTGGTTTGTGTGATGGATTGGGCTATATTCACAACCTTTTGTAGTTCCTTGCGGTCTTGGGCAGAGAGGAGCCCATACCAAGCTGTGATACAACCAGAAAGAATGCTTTCTATGGTACATCTGTAAAAGTTGGTGAAAGTCGTAGCTGACATCCAAATTTCCTTCATCTTCTGAGAAAGTAGAGCTGTTGGTGGGCTTTCTTAACGATAGTGTTGGCATGGGAGGGGACCCAGACAGGTTGTTGGTGATCTGGACACTTAAAGACTTGAAGCTCTCGACTATTTCTATTCCTTCCTCTTTTGTGTAGACAGGGGCGTGTTCTCCGCTATGCTTCCTGAAGTATAATAAAATACCCTACAGCAGTATTTGAAGGAGAACAAGAGAGTTCTTCTCCCTGTCCTGGGCTAAGGTTGTCCCTCAACAAACATGACTTCAAAAAGAACACACAGCTCTTTGTGGAACCTTGCCTTGCACAGATTACCTGTAACATTTCCTGCACTACAGTACATATCAAAAATACTTTGTTCATTGTAAATTATTTTAGTTAAAGTCTCGGGGAAATCAGGTACGATTCCCACGGCTATTCAATGAATATCTGAGGAGGGATTCGAACCTGGGGATGTGGTTATCAAACAGCCTGGTCAAATCAGTGTCCAGGCTCAGGGCAGTACCCTGTGCTCTGGATGTTGTGGGGCATTGCCCTGGTGAGGCGTATGGATGGGAGGGATATGTGGTA
This sequence comes from Sphyrna mokarran, assembly GCA_024679065.1. Lineage (NCBI taxonomy): Eukaryota > Metazoa > Chordata > Chondrichthyes > Carcharhiniformes > Carcharhinidae > Sphyrna > Sphyrna mokarran. The sequence continues at coordinate 1,772,532 of JAGIQG010000003.1, forward strand.
GGAAGCAGAATTGGGGGCGGCGGGGGGGGGTAGTAAATGAGCGAAGATGTTAGTGTTGATTTGAATATCCTTTTGCTCCTTCCTGTTTGTATCATTTCCCATCTTTCTAATCACAGTCTCTATGCTAGTTTTTGCATTTCTGTTTGTCTTTTCTTTCAGTTTGACTTTCCCATTTCTCTCACTCGTTCCCAGCTGGTTTTATTTCCCCTGCAGCTTCTTCACTCATTTTACAAATTGGTTCCTTTGACTCCTTTTTGAGTTCCTTGCATTGACCTCCTGATTGGTTCTGTTTTCTATGGACAGTCTATTCTCTCATTGTATGAAATCAGTCTTACCTACATCACAGATCCACATTTACCTCTTTCAAACACAACACTGAATTTGATGATTTTACGATTGCTATTTGATAAGTTTGCAAGGGTTAATGAGCTGTGAATTAAATCTGATTCAGTATCAGATATATCCTAAATATAAATCTCCCCATTATAAGCTGGATTACGGGAAACTATCCCAGGCACACTCCAAAACTTTACTACCTGACATGATCCAGTGATTAACACTGGCACAGTGGTTAGCACTGCTGCCTCATAGCATCAAGGACCAGGGTTTGATTCCTAGCTTGGGTCACTGTCTGTGCAGAGTTCGCACATTCTCCCTGTGTCTGCGTGGGTTTCCTCCGGGTGCTCCGATTTCCACCATCAGTCTGAAAGACGTGCTGGTTAGGTGGATCAGCCATAGTAAATGTGTGACGTTCCAGGAATTGGGTAGGGGATAGGGCCTGGGTAAGGTACTCTGTCAGAGAGCCAGTGCAGACTCAATGGGCCAAATGGCCTCGTCTTCACTGTAGGAATTCTGTGATTGTATTCTGCCTTTGCCAATCTGCATTGAAGTTAAAAATTTAATTCCATCTCATTAAAGACAGGATTTTTATCGGAAGACTGTTTGAGATTTTCTGTAGTTAAGAGTAAGCTGATTGAATAGCTCATTCCAGTCAAACAAAGGACAATTCTCAATGCAGAATTACTTGTTTATTTCAAAGCATTTGTCTAAATGTTGCTGAGAATACAGAATACAGTCAGACTGAGTGCAAAAGCTCTCAGGCAGTGTGTAACTGATGGGAGAGGACACTCTCTGTGACACTTCCTGTAGATTTTCACAACTATTGGGAGATATTCATTGGCTGTCAGACATCTCTGCACAATTTGATCTGCAGCCTTCAGGAATGACGTTGATGACTCCCACCAGCATCACCTTCTAATGAGCAAAATTATAGATAAGTGTGCTTTCTCAGCACAGGACATGATGTCCTCAGTCTGACTTCCATCTCTGCCACCTCTCCATCACCTGCTGTCTGCCTCTCACTCTGATTTCAGTAACTATCCTTTTCCTCAGCTAACCATTTTTCCACGATAAGTCTGTGCCCTGTTTACTCCTCACTCTCCTGTTCTCTACCACCCTGCTCCCAGGATTTAATCTGGGCTCTGTTCTGCAGTCACTGTGTTGGTACACAGAGTGGGCACATGGTCAGAGAAAACAACCCGAAATATTTACATCCACTTAAAACCAGGCTTTAGGTTTAATATCATAATTAAGAACTCACAGCGCAGCGTTCCCTCAGCCCTGATTCTCTGACAGTGCGGCACTCCCTCAGCACTGACCCTCTGACATGCGGCACTCCCTCAGCCCTGACCCTCTGACAGTGCGGCACCCCCTCAGCACTGACCCTCTGACAGTGCGGCGCCCCCTCAGCACTGACCCTCTGACAGTGCGGCACTCCCTCAGCACTGACCCTCTGACAGTGCGGCACTCCCTCAGCACTGACCCTCTGACAGTGCGGCACTCCCTCAGCACTGACCCTCTGACAGTGCGGCGCTCCCTCAGCACTGACCCTCTGACAGTGCGGCGCTCCCACAGCACTGACCCTCTGACAGTGCGGCGCTCCCTCAGCACTGACCCTCTGACAGTGCGGCGCTCCCTCAGCACTGACCCTCTGACAGTGCGGCGCTCCCTCAGCACTGACCCTCTGACAGTGCGGCACTTCCTCAGCACTGACCCTCTGACAGTGCGGCACTTCCTCAGTACTGACCCTCTGACAGTGCAGCACTTCCTCAGCACTGACCCTCTGACAGTGCAGCACTTCCTCAGCACTGACCCTCTGACAGTGCGGCACTTCCTCAGTACTGACCCTCTGACAGTGCAGCACTTCCTCAGCACTGACCCTCTGACAGTGCGGCACCCCCTCGGTTCTGCTACCCTCTGCGTTACAGATACCAAATAATGCTTACTGACCACACACACCTACATCCTGAAAAAAAACATTTTTAATTGTAGTTTGCTGAATATGAAATTGTGGGTAAAGACGCACCTCCTCTGCTGCATGGATCCTTACGTTCAGGAACATATCCAATGTGCTGCAGGGGAGCTGGGCTGAGACCCAGGGAAGGCCAGAGACTGCCTGGGAGCAGCGTCAATGCAGGGGTGAGGGGAGGTTCTCACATTTGTTCTCTGTTTGGCTGTGGTAATTTCACAACAAGAAATGTGTCTCTGAAGTGGCAAGTTGGAGCCAGTGGTTTTGCTGTACTGGTTTTGGAGTGGTTTTTGATTTTTACAGGTATTTACTGGTTACAGCGGATCACCACTTCTGTCGATTTAATTCTTTTAAGATGGCTGATTAACCCACAGCAGCAGGTCTGAGCCATGTGACTGCCGTACTTACATTTACACAGTGTGAGTTTCCTCCTTACGCTGTGAAAAGCAGGCAGGTTTGGACATTCTGGAGTCTCTACATTCAGGATTCCATAATAGAAACGCCTGCTTCTTCCAGGGCAGGCTGGTATTGGATAGACTCCAAACAGTTGATTCTGTTTGGATTTCAGAGCTGTTATCCCCACTTGTGATCACTGCTAGTCCCAGAAAGTGAAATTGCTCAAAATTTGCAATCATTGCAGGTGAGATCATCACACGGCTCTCTCCAGGATTTGCTCCTGAGCTTTTCTTCTCATTGGTGCTGAATCCAAACTTCAGATAACTGTCTCAGCTCCTCACATATCACAGAATCACAGTGCAATTATACAGGGCAGAAGAGACCCTTCTGAGCAGAGACTGATAGCCAAGTTCCCCACACATGAGGACGGCCTCAGCTGGGATCTTGTGTTCATGTCACACTATCTGTAACCCCCACGACTTGTCTGGGTTTGCAAAACCTCACTTACTGTACTGTCTGGAGACAACACACATCTCTTTAACCTGTGCTCAGTGTTCCTTCCACTCACATTGTCTGTACCTTGAAAACTCGATTATCTTAAAGACTCGCATTCCAATCATTATTCTGTAAATTGAGTTTGTGTCTTTATACGCCCTGATTGTGAACAGAACTCCCACTTACACGATGAATACTCGCTAATCCAGGCCAGTGAAAATACTCCAGGCTCCAGACTCCCATTAGTTTCTTGTTTTCTAACTTTCTCATTAGCTCCTCAAACACACAGTGTGCCCTCAATTCTTTCCCTCTGATCATTGTTTTGTGTGTGGACCATGAGTCTATGCTGGTCTCTCGGGTGGGGTGAGGGCCCTTCCCACAACCCTCACCCACTCCCCACCCCCTCCCCAGCATGAATCCCCTGGTGGACTCGGGGAAACGCAGACTGTTCCAAATGTGTCCAAAAAAGTGGTGGGAAAATCTCCCGTTTAAGGGGTAGGAGTCTTAGCTGTGTTGTAGAGCAGAAGGATCTCGGGGTCCGAGTCCATAGGACTCTTAAATCGGCCTCGCAGGTGGAGGAAGTGGTCAAGAAGGCGTACGGTGTACTGGCCTTCATTAATCGAGGAATAGAGTTTAGGAGTCAGGAGGTAATGATACAGTTCTATAAGACTCTTGTCAGACCCCAGTTGGAGTATTGTGCGCAGTTCTGGTCGCCTCACTATAGGAAGGATGTAGAGGCTATTGAGAGAATGCAGAGGAGATTTACAAGGATGCTGCCTGGATTGGGAGGCAGGCCTTATGAAGATAGGTTGAGGGAGCTGGGACTCTTCTCACTGGAGAGATGTAGGTTGAGAGGCGACCTGATAGAGGTTTATAAAATGTTGAGAAGAATAGATAGGGTGGACTCTCAGAGACTATTTCCCCGAGCTGAAATGGTCACTACGAGAGGACACAGATTTAAGGTGCAGGGAAGCAAATACAAAGGAGATGTCAGGGGTAGGTTTTTCACTCAGAGGGTGGTGAGTGAATGGAACCGACTGCTGTCGGAGGTTATTGAGGCAAACTCACAGGGGTCTTTTAAGATACTTCTGGATGAGTATATGGAAAAGAATAGGATAGGGGGTTATAGGTAGGTCTGTGGATTGGTAGATGTGATCGGTGCCACTCATGGGCCGAAGGGCCTGTTTGTGCTGTATTGTTCTATGTTCTATGTTCTTTTGGGGCATTTAGCTTTTTTTGGAAAATCGCCCACACGGAGGCGAGAGAAAGATAATACAGGCTAAATGAGTGGGCAAAGATCTGATAGGTGGAGAATAATGTGGGGAAACGTGAAACTGTCCACGTGAGAAACACAGACACTGGGAACAGGTGTAGGCCATTCGGCCCTTTGAGCCGGCTCCACTATGGGGCGATCGTGGCCCCAATCTCAATTCAACCTTCTTCCCAGAGCCCTTGATGCCATTAATGCTTGTCAGGGAAATGTAAAAAGCAGCACATTAAATACTGGAAGATTACAGGATTTATACAAAGAGAAATTGAAGTTCAAAGTGGGGAGATTTGCTTCAGTTATATCACACTTTGGTGAGACCACATTTGAATACTGTGCTCCTTAATGATTAGGATAAGATTAGTGTCAGTCAAGGACAGCAGTGGGAAGTTGTGCATGGAGTCTGAAGAGATCGGAGAAGCACTAAATGAATATTTTTTGTCAGTATTCACAAAGGAAAAAGTCAATGTTGTCGAGGCGAATACTGAGATAGAGGCTATTGGACTAGACGGGATTGAGGTTCATAAGGAAGACATATTAGCAATTCCAGAAAGTGTGAAAATAGATAAGTTCCCTGGGCCAGATGGGATTTATCCTAGGATTCTCTGGAAGGTTAGGGAGGAGATTACAGAGCCTTTGGCTTTGATCTTTAGGTCATTATTATCTACAGGGATAGCACCAGAAGACTGGAGGTTGGCAAATGTTGTCCCCTTGCTCAAGAAGGGGAGTAGAGACATCCTGGAAATTATAAACCAGTCAGTCTTACTTCTGTTGTGAATAAAGTTTTGGAAAAGATTATAAGAGATAGGATTTATAATCATTTAAAGAGAAATAAATTGATTAGGGATAGTCAACACAGTTTTGTGAAGGGTAGGTGGTGTCTCACAAACCTTATTGAGTTCTTTGAGAAGGTGACCAAAGAGATGGATAAGGGTAAAGCAATTGATGTGGTGTAAATGGATTTCAGTAAAGCGTTAGATAAGGTTCCCCTACTACTGCAAAAATTATGAATGCAAGGGATTGAGGGTGATTTAGCGGTTTGGATCAAGAATTGACTCGCTGATAGAAGACAGAGGGTGGTGGTTGATGGGAAATATTCAACCTCGAGTTCAATTACTAGTGGTGTACCTCAGGGATCTGTTTTGGGGCCACTGCTGTTTGTCATTTTTATAAATGATCTGGATGAGGCTGTAAAAGGATGGGTTCTTAAATTTGTGGATGACACTAAAGTTGGAGAAGTTGTAAACAGTGAGGATGGATGTTACAGTTTGAAGAGGAACATAGATAAATTGCAGAGCTGGGTTGAGAGGTGGTAAATGGAGTTTAATGTGGAAAAGTGTGAGGTGATTCATTTTGGAAGGAATAACAGGATTACAGAGTATTGGGAAAGTCTCTTGGTAATGTGGATGAGCAGAGAGATTTCGGTGCCCAAGTGCATAGATCCCTGAAAATTGGCACCCAGGTTGATAAGATTGTTAAGAAGGCATACGGTGTGTTAGCTTTTATTGGTAGAGCATTGAGTTTCGGAGTCGTGAGGTCATGTTGCAACTGTACAAAACTCTAGTGCGGCCGCACTTGGAGTATTGTGTGCAGTTCTGGTCCCCACATTATAAGAAAGATGTGGAGGCATTGGAAAGGGTACAGAGGAGGTTTACCAGGATGTTGCCTGGTATGGTGGGAAGGTCTTATGAGGAGAGGCTGAGGGATTTGAGGTTGTTTTCGTTAGAGAGAAGAAGGCTAAGAGGTGACCTAATTGAGGCATACAAGATGATCAGAGATTAGATAGGATGGACAGTGAGAGCCTTTTTCCTCAGATGGTGATAACTAACACGAGGGGACATAGCTTTAAATAGAAGGATGATAAATGTAGGACAGATGCTAGAGGTGGGTTCTTTATTCAGAGGGTAGTAAGGGCGTGGAATGCCCTGCCTGCAGCAGGTGTGGACTTGCCAACTTTAAGGGCGTATAAATGGTCAGTGGATAGGCATATGGATAACATTGGAATAGTTTAGGTTAGAGGGTCATTAGATTGGTTCCACTGGTCGGAGCAACATCGAGGGCCGAAGGGCCTGTACTGCGCTGTAATGCTCTATGTTCTATGTTCTGGGTAATACATTTCGGAAGGTCAAATACAGATAAGAATTATACAGTAAATAGCAGAACCCTTAAGAATATTAAGAGATAGGAATTGCAGGTGGGGAAGGTAGTCAAGAAAGCATACAGCATGCTTACTTTCAGTGGCTAGAGCATTGAGTTTAAAAATCAACAAGTCATGTTGCAGCTTTATAGAACCCTAGTTAGGCTGCACTTGGAATATAGTCTTCAATTTTGTTCTCCACATTACCAAAAGGATGTGGAGGCTTTGGAGAGGGTACAGAAAAGATTTACTAGGATGTTGCTTGGTATGGAGGGCATTAGCTATGAGGAGAGGTTGGAGAAATTTGGTTTGTTCTCACTGGAGTGACAGAGGTTGAGGTGAAACCTGATAGAAGTTCTACAAGATTATGAGAGGCATGGACAGAGTGGATAGTCAGAAGCTTTTTTCCAGGGTGGACAAGTCAACTACTAGACAGCACAGGTTTAAGGTGTGAGGGACAAACTTTAAAGGAGATGTACGGGGCAGATTTTTTACACAGAAAGTGGTGGATGCCTGGAACTCATTACGGGGGGAGGTAGTGAAAGCAGAAACAACAATAAGTTTTAAGGGGAGCCTTGATGAGTACATGAATGAGATGGGAATAGACGGATACGGTCCCCGGAAGGGTAGGGGGTTTTAGTTCAATCGGGCAGCATGGTTAGTGCTGGCTTGGAGGGGCCAAAGGGCTTGTTCCTGTGCTATACGTGCGGCTTCTGGGGCACTAAGTTCCATCCTTCCCCACTTTGCCATTCTGTTTGCCATTGGCTCTCTCCTTGTCTGCTTGATGTACAGAGACAGGGCAAGGTGTTTTTCGCAGGCACCTTTGCCCACAGAGGATACCAAATCAAAGGCAGTGTTAAGACTAGTGACATATTTTACTCAGAAATGTAGATCTGAAGGAGTGTGTGAAAACGGGGATGGAGGAGTAAAGAGGTGGAGAGAATTCCAGAGCTGAGGTGACTGAAGGAACTTTATAAGACCCTTGTTGTCAGACCCCACTTGGAGTATTGTGCGCAGTTCTGGTCGCCTCACTATAGGAAGGATGTGGAAGCTATTGAGAGGGTGCAGAGGAGATTTACAAGGATGTTACCTGGATTGGGAGGCAGGCCTTATGAAGATAGGTTGACAGAGTTGGGTCTGTTCTCCCTGGAGAGACGAAGGTTGAGAAGCGACCTGATAGAGGTTTATAGGATGTTGAGAGGAATAGATAGAGTGGATTCTCAGAGGCTATTTCCCAGGGCTGAAATGGTCACTACGAAAGGACACAGGTTTAAGGTGCTGGGGGGCAAGTACAGAGGAGATGTTAAGGGTAAGTTTTTCACTCAGAGGGTGGTGAGTGAATGGAACCGACTGCCATCGGAGGTTGTTGAGGCAAACTCACTGGGGTCTTTTAAAAGACTTCTGGATGAATACACGGAAACGAATAGGATAGGGGGTTATAGATAGGTCTGTGGATTGGTAGATGTGATCGGCGCAACTTGTGGGCCGAAGGGCCTGTTTGTGCTGTAGTGTTTTATGCTCTATGATTGGCCGCCAAAGGTGGAGTGATTAGAACCGGGATTCTGAAGAGATCACAGTTGGAGAAACAAAGACTTTGGAAAGATCAATTGTCGAAAGGTGACGGGAAAGAAGGCATTTAAACAAGAGATAAAAACGTTGCTTTATTGGATCAGGAACTAAAGCAGCTGAATGATTGCAGAGGCTGATGTGTGAACAGGAATCAATATGCGTTATTGTAAAAGCTGCAGAGACTTTTGTGGGATCCTGCTGTACACAAATTTGTTGCTGTGATCCATACATTATGAGAATGACTCTGCTTCACTTCCTTGACTGTTTCAAGACATTCTGCGATCGCGAATGTTCCTGTAGAAACACAAGCCTTTCTTTTCAAACTGAACGGGAATGAGATAGAACACCACAGCACAGAACAGGCCCTTCGGCCTTCGATGTTGTGCCGACCAAAATAAAAAGCAATGCCCCTCCAAACTAAACCATTCCCTTCTCTTCCATATACTTATCAATTAACCTCTTAAACGCCACCAAACTTGGCGCATCTACAACAGCTGCAGGCAGGGCATTCCACTCCCTAATCACTCTTTGAGTAAAGAACCTACCTCTGATATCCGTCCTATAACTCATACCCCTTAATTTAAAGCTGTGTCCCCTCGTGCTAGCTTTCTCCATCCTAGGAAAAAGGCTATCACTGTCCACCCTATCTAAACCTCTAATCATCTTATATGCTTCAATAAGATCCCCTCTTAGCCGCCTCCTTTCTAACGAAAACAACCTCAAATCCTCAACCTCTCTTCATAGGACCTGCCCTCCATACCAGGCAACATCCTGGTAAACCTCCTCTGTACCCTCTCCAATGCCTCCACATCTTTCTTATAATGTGGGGACCAGAACTGCACACAATACTCCAAGTGCGGCCGCACTAGAGTTTTGTACAGTTGCAACATGATGCTGCGGCTCCTAAATTCAATCCCCCTACCAATAAAAGCTAAGACTCCATATGCCTTCTTAACAACTTTATCCACTTGACTGCCTACTTTCAGGGATCTATTGACACATACACCAAGATCCTTCTGTTCCTCAACACTATTAAGAGCCCTACCATTAGCCCTATACTCTACACATTTATTGTTCCTGCCAAAGTGCATTACCTCACACTTTTCCACATTAAACTCCATTTGCCACCTCTCGGCCCAGCTCTGCAACTTGTCCAAGTCACTCTGTAAACTATAACACCCCTCTTCACTATCTACCACTCCACCGACTTTAGTGTCATCTGCAAATTTACTGATCCATCCCTCAATACCCTCATCCAGATCATTTATAAAAATTACAAACAGTTATAAAAATTACAAACAGATCTGAGGGGGGGGGGTGGCGCGGTGGTGGGCGGTCGAGTGCTTAAATCTCAGCTGCCTTCTGCACAGGGTAAATGGCAGCAAAACAGCCAGCCAAAGATTCTAGAGACCATTAGCAGAGGGTCCCAGTGCAGACATGAAGAGTTTGAGCTGTTGGAGTGAGAAGTTTTGTATGGAGCACTCCCCTTTGGATCTGGGCTAATCATTGCTGTGGAGTTTCTTGTGAAGCTGTGAGAGGGCCGTGTTGCCCAATAAAGAGTCCAGGGTAACGAGAAAGCTGCAGGAAATTCAGTGAAACAGGTTATACTGCATTGTCAGTGCAGAATGATGGATGATTTAACCACTGGACAATATTAACCGGGGATTGGTGTGTGTCTGTGTGTGCATTTACTTAGATGAAGAGACAAGAATTAATGTGCTCATACAAGGAACACAAAAGGTTTTCATGCAGATATACTGAGTAAGCAGATACAAACAGCGGTACAAACAGCAGGTACAAAGGAGTTTGAAAACAAATGGCATGTCAGAGTCACAGTCAGAGAGCTGAGAAAAGGCCCTTCGGCTCATTAAGTGCATGCACAATTACTATCACTAAAGGCACATTAATTTTCCAACACTTGTCCCTTATCCATTCGAATGTTTTGATATTTCAGCTGCTCATCCAAATTCTTTTTAAAGGTTTTAAGTTTCTGGCCTCCACTCTCTTCCCAGGCAGCACATTCCAGATTCCCAAAACTCTCTGAGTAAAAAGGTTTTTGCTTAAATTCTCTCTGAATCTCCTTCACCTCAGACTAGAACTCTGCTCCCTTGTGATTGACCCCTCAACTAAGGGGAACAGCTGTTCCCTGCTCCCCCTGTCCTTACCCCTCATAATCTTATACACCTCGATCATGTTCCCCCTCAGCCTTCGCTTCTCTAGAGAAAATAATCCAAGCCTATCCAGTCTGTCCTTACAGCTCAAATGTTCCAGCCCAGGCAGCATCCTGGTGACCCTCCTCTGCAGCTTCTCCGGTGCAATCATATCCTTCCTATAGTGAGGTGACCAGAACTCCACACAGTCCTCCAGCTGGGCCCTAATCAACACCCTGTACAATTCCAACATTATCTCCTCGTTCTTGTACCCTGTACTATGACTGATGAAAACCAACATCCCATATGTCTGATTAACAATCCTATTCATCTGCTCTGCTATCTTCAGGGATCGGTGAACAATTATTCCAAGATCCATCTGTTCCTTTCAGCTTCCCAGTGTACTGTCATTCATTAAATACTCCCTCGTCTTGTTACCTCTTCCAAAGTTCCAACACCTTGCACTTATCAGGGTTCAATACCAGGTGCCATTGCTCTGCCCATCTGAGCAATCCAAAACAAACAAAGAACAAAGAAAAGTACAGCACAGGAACAGGCCCTCCGGCCCTCCAAGCCTGTGCTGACCAAGATGCCCGAACTAAACAGAAAAAGAAACCTTCTACCCTACTCAGTCCGTATCCCTCTATTCCCACCCTATTCCTATATCCATCCAGATGCCTCTTAAATGTTGCTAATGTTCCTGCTTCCACCACCTCCTCTAGCAGCCCATTCCAGGCACGAATGACACTCTGCGTGGAAAACGTCCCCTGAACATCTCCCTTAAACTGTCCCCCTCTCCCCTTTAACCTTTAATGCGAGGAGTGTGACTGGCAAAACCGATGAACTGAAGGCAATAATGTTCACGAGGAGTTTAGAAGTGGTGGCGGTGACCGAGACGTGGTTGAAGGAGGGGCAAGACTGGCAATTGAATATTCCAGGGTATAAGTGTTTTAGGCGTGACAGAGTTGGTGTGAGGAGAGGCGGGGGAGTGGCTTTATTAGTTAAGGACAACATCATAGCAGTGCAGAGGGAGGGAGGTATGGATGATTTAGGAATTGAGTCTCTATGGGTGGAGTTGAGGAATAGGAAGGGAGCGGTTACTCTGTTGGGTGTTTACTACAGACCGCCCAACAGCCCGCGGGCCGTGGAAGAAGGGATATGCAGGGACATTTTAGATAAGTGTAGGAAAAATAGGGTAGTAGTAGTGGGAGATTTCAATTTTCCTGGAGTAGATTGGAGAGTGCCCAGAGCTGTAGGAGTGGACGGGGAGGAATTTGTACAGTGTGTTTTGGAAGGGTCCTTGGAGCAGTATGTGGATGGCCCGACTAGAGATGGGGCTACACTGGATTTGGTTCTGGGGAATGAGCCAGGGCAGGTGGTTGGCGTCGAGGTAGGAGAGCATGTGTCAAATAGTGATCACAACTCTGTCTGGTTTAGGATATTAATGGAAAAGGACGAGACCTGCCCAAAAGGGAAGGTACTTAACTGGGGGAGGGCTAGATACAGCCCGATTAGGCAGGATCTTAAAGATACCGACTGGGATAAGCTTTTCGAGGGCAGGTCGACGAGGTACATGTGGGAGTCTTTCAAGGGAAAACTAAACTCTCTGCAGGAAAGATACGTGCCGGCAAGGAGGAAGGATGGGAAAGGTAGGATTAGAGAACCGTGGCTTACCAGGGAGATTGAGGACTTGATCAGGAAGAAGCGAGAGGCTTACATTAGATCTAGGCAACTGGGGACTGAGACAGCGCTGGAAGCTTATAGAGAGTGTAGACGGGATCTTAAAAGGGGTGTTAGAAAGGCAAAAAGGGGCCACGAGGTGGCTCTGGCAGGTAGGATTAAGGAAAATCCAAAGGCATTTTACACCTATGTAAGGAGCAAAAGGATGGTTAGAGGCAAGATTGGACCTCTCAGGGACAGAGGAGGGGATCTATGCTTAGAGCCTGAGGGAATGGGGGAGATCCTGAATGAATACTTTGCGTCAGTATTCACGCAGGAGACTGGCCAGATGTCTGTTGCTGATGTTGACAAAGTTGAGGATCGGTTGAGGGAAATAAAGATTACGAGGAAAGAGGTGTTGGGGCTGTTAGGCAGCTTAAAGACATATAAAGCTCCGGGGCCTGATGGCATTTACCCTAGGCTGCTAAGGGAGTTGAGGGAAGACCTCGCTGGGCCTCTGACGCAAATCTTTGTCTCTTCCTTGGACACAGGTGAGGTCCCAGAGGACTGGAGGATAGCAAACGTAGTACCGTTGTTTAAAAAAGGTCAGAGGGATAACCCAGGGAACTATAGGCCGGTGAGCTTGACTTCAGTTATAGGTAAGCTAATGGAGAGGATCCTTAGGGACAGGATGTATGAGCATCTGGAGCGCTGCGATCTGATCAGGGATACGCAGCATGGCTTCGTCAAGGGGAAGTCTTGTCTTACAAATCTAGTGGAATTTTTTGAAGAAGTGACAAAAACAGTTGATGAAGGACATGCTGTTGATGTCGTCTACATGGATTTCAGTAAGGCGTTTGACAAGGTTCCTCATGGTAGACTGATAGAGAAGGTGAAGGCGCATGGGATACAGGGCCGGGTATGTAGATGGGTCGAGAACTGGCTCGGGAGGAGGAGACAGAGGGTAGTAGTGGAAGGCTCTTTTTCCGACTGGAAGCCTGTCACTAGTGGAGTGCCACAAGGCTCAGTACTAGGTCCTCTTCTATTTGTGGTCTACATAAACGACTTGGAAGTTGGGGTAGGTGGTGAGATCAGCAAATTTGCTGATGACACTAAGATGCTTGGATTGGCGGGTACAGAGGAGCAGTGCCAGGCAATACAACAGGACATAGATAGGTTGGTAGACTGGGCAGATAGATGGCAAATGGAATTTAATCCGGATAAATGCGAGGTGATGCATTTTGGCCGGAAAAATGTAGAAGAGAGTTATAGGATAAAAGGTAAAACTATTCGGAGTATAGAGACGCAGAGAGACTTGGGGGTGCAGGTTCACAAGTCTCTGAAGGTGTCTTCACAGGTGGAGAAGGTGATAAAGAAAGCGTATAGTATGTTAGCTTTCATAGAAAAGGGTATAGAATACAAGAGTAGGAGTTTGATGTTGCAATTGTATAGAACGTTGGTTAGGCCTCACTTGGAATACTGCGTCCAGTTCTGGTCGCCGTACTATCGGAAGGATGTGGAGTCCTTGGAGAGAGTGCAGAGGAGGTTTACCAGGATGCTGCCTGGTATGGAAGGACTGTCTTATGAGGAACGATTAAATAGACTGGGGTTGTTTTCCCTTGAAAGACGTCGGCTTAGAGGGGATCTCATAGAGGTGTATAAGATTATAAGGGGTATAGATAGAGTAAATGGAGGTAAACTTTTTCCACCTTCAGAAATGGATAGGACGAGGGGTCATGGCCTTAGGGTGAGGGGGGCTATGTATAAGACGAATATTAGAGGGCAGTTTTTCACACAAAGGGTAGTGGGGGTGTGGAATGCACTGCCGAGTAAGGTGGTGGGAGCAGGCACGCGAGGGCTGTTTAAGGGTCTCTTGGACAGCCACATGAGTGTTATGCAGATAGAGGGATATAGTAGGCCTGTTTAACTATGGCTTTTTTTTCCACAGGTAATTCGGTCCATACTTGACCAACAAGGAGCATGCATTCGGCAGGTGGTGCGAGGACAGCTCTTGGATGTTGATTCATGGGTTGCCTGGTGCTTCATGTCGTAAATGAGTGCTTTATCTGGACCATCTGAAGGGCACCATAACAGCTCAGTGACTATCACTGTAGCTGTGCAGACACTTGGAATTGGGCCGGTGTCTGCGGGAGTTTGCGCGTTCTCCCCGTGGTTGCGTGGGTTTTCTCCGGGCACTCCGGTTTCCTCCCACATCCCAAAAAATTCACTCTTAGGCTGATTGGGAAACAAATTGTCCCTACATTGAGACTCTTCCATATTAGGAATAACCTAAAATTAGAATAAGAAAATGGAATTGTTACTATATAGTTATGACGGCGGCGCGGGCTCGTTGGGCCGAAGGGCCTGTTTCCCATGCTGTGTTGCTCTATGCCCCCTTGTGATTGACACTTTCACCTTGGGAAAAAGCCTCTAACTATCCACCCTGTCCATGCCTCCCATAATTTTGTAGAACTCCATCAGATTTCCTCTCAGCCTCTGTCTTTCCAGTGGAAACAATTCTAGTTGATTCAATCTCTCCTCATAGCCCACACCATCGAGACCAGACAACATCCTGGTGAATCTTCTTTGCACTCTCTCCAAACTTCCACATCCTTCTGGCAGTGTGGTGATCAGAACTACACATAATACTCCAAATGCAGCCTAACAAGGTTTTATATAGCTGCAACATGATTTCCCAACACTTGTACTCAGTGCCTTTTGAAGGTAAATATGCCATTAGCCTTTTTAATCACCTTGGCTACATATGCTGCTACTTTCAGGGAACTGTGACCTGTAGCTCAATCCCTCAGTGCGTTAATATTCCTAAAGGTTCTGCCATTTACAGTATAACTCACACTTAAATTTGATCCTGCAAAATGCATCACCTCTCATTTGTCTGGATTAAACTCCGTCTGCCATTTCTGTACCCAAATCTCCAATCTATCGACATCCTGTTGTATCCTCTGACAATCCCTGACATTATCAGCAACTCCACCAATCTTTGTGTCATCTGTACCTTACTAATCAGACTCCCACATTTTCCTCCAGATCCTTTATATAAACTACAAACAACAGAGTTCCCAGCACTGATCCCTGCAGAACACCACTAGCTACAGAGCTCCATTCTGAAAAACACCCTTCCACTACTATTCTTTGTTTTCTAGAGCCCAGTAAGAAGTCTCGGAACACCAAGTTAAAATCCAACAGGTTTATTTGGTAGTAAACGCCACGAGCTTACGGAATGCTGTTCCTTCATCAGGTGAGTGAACAACGTTGCAAAAACTAGTAGCATTTACTACCAAATAAATCTGTTGGATTTTAAACCTGGTGTTGTGAGACTTCTTACTGCGTTTACCGCAGTCCAACACTGGCATATCCACATCATGAGTACCATCTTCTATAACGGAGCCAGTTCTGTATCCATCTAGCCATCCCACCCAGAATCCCATGTGATTTTTAGTTTTTGTACCAGTGTGTGGGGCCTTGTCAAACAAAGAACAAAGAAGAGCAAAGAACAATACAGCACAGGAAACAGGCCCTTTGGCCCTCCAAGCCTGCACCATTCATTGGTATAACTAGACTATTCTTCTGTATCCCTCCATCCCTAGTCTGCTCATGTGACTATCCAGATAAGTCTTAAACAATCCCAGCGTGTCCGCTTCCACCATCCTGCTAGGCAGTGCATTCCAGGCCCCCACTACCCTCTGTGTAAAATACGTCCCTCTGATATCTGAGTTAAATCTCGCTCCCCCCACCTTGAACCTGTGACCCCTCGTGTGTGTCACTTCCAACCTGGGCAAAAGCTTCCCACTGTTTACTCTATCTGTGCCCTTCATAATTTTATACACCTCTATTAGGTCTTCCCTCATTTTGTGTCTTTTCAGGGAGAACAACCCCAGTTTATTTATTCTCTCCTCATAGCTAAGACCCTCCAAACCAGGCAACATCCTGGTAAACCTTTTCTGTACTCTCTCCAAAGTCTCCATGTCCTTCTGGTAGTGCAGCAACCAGAACTGGATGCAGTATTCCAAATGTGGCCAAACTAGTGTTCTATACAGCTGTGATATCAGACTCCAGCTTTTATACTCTAGGCCACATCGTATAAAAGCAAGTGTACCATATGCCTTCTTCACCACCTTCTCCATCTGTGCTGCCACCTTCAAGGATTTGTGGACTTGCACACCCAGGTCCCTCTGTGTGTCTATACTCTTGATGGTTCTGCTATTTATTGTATAACTCTGCCCTATGCCCTACATAAGTTCTACACCATACTAAAGTCCATGTAAACTACATCCACAGCCTTTCCCTCATCAGTTATCAGAAAACATGGGAGTCACCTGATGAAACTCGGTTGCACAGTGGTTAGCACTGCTGCTCAACACCACCAGGCACTCAAGTTCGATTCCTGGCTTGGGTCACTGTCTGTGTGGAGTTTGTACGTTCTCCCTGTGTCTGCATGGTTTCCTCTGGATACTCCAGTTCACTCTCACGTGTGGATTAGGATGATCTTCCAAGCTAAATTGCCTATTAGTTTCCCAGGATTGCAGGTTAGAGAGATTAGCAGGGTACTTATATGGGAATAGGGCTGGGGTGGGATTGTTGTCAGCACAGACTCGATGGGCTGAATGGCCTTCTTCAGCACTGTAGGGATTTTATGAAGGAGCAGCACTCTAAAAGCTCTTAATTCCAAATAAACCTGTTAGACTTTATTTTGGTGTTGTGAGACTTCTTACTGTGCCCACCCCAATCCAACACCGGCATCTCCACATCATGGAGAAGGCTAGCAGAGGGATCTGGGGTACAGATACACAAATCACTGACACAGGTTAATTGAAAACAAAAACTCATTTACAGAGCCCATTTACAGAGCGGGGATGTGGGGAGAAATCGTCCAATAGGCCACTCACCCTTAAGCCTAATTAATTGGCAATTAGGTGCTTCATTCTGCCTCCAGTGCTTAGGCAGGCCAGAATGCAAGGACCCAATCCTTCTTTACCCAGAGAGTGATGAGAATACACCCAATCCTTCTTTACCCAGAGAGTGATGAGAATACACCCAATCCTTCTTTACCCAGAGAGTGATGAGAATACACCCAATCCTTCTTTACCCAGAGAGTGATGAGAATACACCCAATCCTTCTTTACCCAGAGAGTGACCACAGAATCAAGAATCCCTACAGTGCAGAAGGAAACCATTCGGCCCATCAAGCCTGCACTGACCACAATTCCACCCAGGCCCTATGCCCATAATTCTTACTCTGTGAGTCCCTCAACATTTCAGAGGCAATTTACCATGGCCAATCAATGAAACAGGCCCATCTTTGGATTGTGTGAGGAAACTGGAACACGCGGAGGAAACCTATGCAGACACAAGGAGAACATGCAAACTCTAAACAGACAGTGACCTAAGCTGAGATTCTAACCTGAGTCCCTGGCCCTGTGAGGCAGTAGTGCTAACCACTGTGCCACTGTGCTGCCTCACAGGGATTAGTTGAGGTAAAGAGTACAGAGATATTTAAGGGAACCAGATGAACACACAAGAAAAAAAGAATAAAATGTTATGGTGATAGGATAAGATGGAGAGAGATGGGAGAGAGCTCTAATGGAGCTTAGCACAGAGCAGTGAGGCTGAATGGCCTACTTCTGAGCTGTATAAATGCTCAAACAGTTTGTAGTTGAGGAGAATGCGATAATTTTTATTTTTGCAATTGAATTTGAAGATGCATTCGTAATTCTGATATTTTGTCTTTCTTTCAGAATGTCTCCCACGCTCCGGTTCCCACTCCGGTTCCTGCTCCGGTTCCTGCTCCGGTTCCTGGTGCAAGACCAGAGGATGAGCTTGAACGTTTGACAAAAAGGATGTTGTACGACATGGAGAACCCACCATCTGATGATTATTTTGGTAAAGGAACTAAATAGAGGCTTCACCTGAATCAAATTCAAATGGAGATTAGATAGGTTGAGATTATTTTCCTTAATAGAATCACAGAATCATACGTGTAGAAGAGGCCCTTCAGCCCATCGAGTCTGAACAAGACATGAGAAACACCTAAACTCCCAGTTAATCCCATCTGCCAGCACTTGGCTCATAGCCCTGAATGTTATGATGTGTTAATTGCTCATCCAAATACTTTTTAAAAGATGTGCGGTATCCCGCCTCCACCACCCTCCCTGGCTGCACATTCCCAGACCTTCACCACCCTCTGAGGAAAAACTTTTTTCCTCACATCCCCGCTAAACCTCCTGCCCCCATTTTGAACCTATGTTACCTCGTAACTGATCCTTCAATGAACAGGAATAGTTGCTCCTTATCCACTCTATCCATGTCTCTCATAATCTTGTGTATCTCGATCAGGTAATTCCTCAGTCTTTTCTGTTCGAACAAAAACAACCCAAGCCTTACCCAACCTCTCTTCATAACTTAAATGTTCCATTCCAGGCAGCATCCTGGTGAATCTCCTCTGCACTCTTTCCAGTGCAAACACATCCTTCCGATAATGTGGTGACAAGAACTGCATACGATATTCCAACTGTGGCTCTTGAATAGCGATGACTTAGGGTGATTTGTTGAGTAGTATGAGGGACAGAATAGGGACAATTATAGAATGGATAAGATAAAATTGTTTCATTGGAGAATTCTAGAACTTGTGGATTTAGATTCAAAGTAAGATTTAAAGCTTATTTATTTATTAGTACCACAAGTAAGCTTACATTAACACTGCAATGAAGTTACTGTGAAAATCCTGTAGTCACCACAGTCCTGTGCCTGTTCGGGTACACTGAGGGAGAATTTAGCATGGTCAATGTACCTAACCAACATGTTTTTTGGACTGTGGGAGGAAAGTGGAGCACATGGAGCAAACCCACACAGACACGGGGAGAATGTGCAGACTCAGCACAGATAGTGAGCCAAGCCGGGAATTGAACCTGGGTCCCTGGCATTTAGCAGAGCTAAACATTGTGAGTCTTGGGGTGAAGAGGCTCAAAGGGTATGGAGAAAGTGGAACCAGGCTGTTGAGTTGGATGATAAACCGTGACGAGAATGATTGGAGGCTGAATGGCTTCTTCCTGCTCCTATTTTCCATGTTCTAAGTTTTGGTCTCCTTTTTTAAGGAAAGACATTATTGCAGGCAGTTCAGAGAAGGTTCACTGGGATGATCCCCAGTTTGGAGGAATTGTCTGATGGAATCATAGAGTCCTAGAGGTTTACAGCACAGAAGCAGGCTCTTTGGCCCAACTTGTCCATGCTGTGCTTTTTTTTAAAACCCCTAACTAATCCCAATTGCCCACATTTGGTCCATTTCCTTCCATACCCATCGTACCCATGTAACTATCTAAATGCTTTTTAAAAGATAAAATTGTACCTGCCTCTACTACTAGTTCTGGCAGCTTGTTCCAGACACTCACTGTCCTCGGTGTGAAAAAATTGCCCCTCCGGACACTTTTGTATCTCTCCCCTCTCACTTAAATCTATGCCCTCTAATTTTAGACTCCCCTATCTTAGAACATAGAACATAGAACACTACAGCACAAATAGGCCCTTTGGCCCACAAGTTGTGCCGAACACATCAAAATCTACCCAGCCATAGACCTATCTATAACCCCCAATCCCATTGGATCCCATATACTCATCCAGAAGTCTTTTAAAAGACCCCAGCAAGTTCGCCTCGACCACTACCGACGGCAGCCGATTTCATTCACTCACCACCCTCTTTGGGAAAGAGATTGACTATCTACATTGTCTGCGCCCCTCATTATTTTGTAGACCTCTATAAGGTCATCCCTCAGCCTCCTACGCTCCAGAGATAAAAGTTCCAATCTATTCAGCCTCTCCTTATAATTCAATCCATCAAGTCCCGATAGCATCCTAGTAAATCTTTTCTGCGCTCTTTCTAATATTAATATTAATAGTATATTTTCTATAATAGGGTGACCAGAATTGCACACAGTATTCCAAGTGTAGCCTTACCAATATCTTGTCCAACTTTAACAAGATGTCCCAACTTCTGTATTCAATATGAGGAAAAATTAAAAAGCTTGGAATTCTTGTTTTTGGAATTGAGAAGAATGAGAGGTGATCTCGTTGAAACATAGAGGATTTTTAAGGGGCTTGACAGGGTAAATGCTGAGACAGATGTCTAGGACCAGAGGACAGAATCTCAGAACAAAGTGGCACCAATTTAAGACTGAGATGGGAAGAAATTTCTTCTCTCTCAGGGTTGTGAGTTTTGGAACTCCATGCCGTAAGTTTTGATTAGTAAGGGAGCTGAGAGTTACAGAGTAAGAGCAGGAAAGTGGACGTGAGGAATATTGATTCAGCCATGATCCTATAGCAGGGGGGAGCCGAGCAAGCTCGAGGGGCCAAATGGCGTACTCCTGTTCCTATTTCTTATGGTCTTTTTCACAAGTTACTGTGCGCACAATTAGCTCATAGACAAGCTGCGTGTCTAAAATTGAAGAAATGAAAATGGAAGGTTTTATGTAATGGGTGATTGATCTGCAGTGCTACCTAGCAGTCAGCTAATTGAAAGTCTATCACAGAGTTTCAGTGATGTGTGATGGTAGAAGTGAGAGTGACAGCTCGCCTTCATAACACCTCTCCGTTTATATTGTACAATTTGTTCCATTCAGACACAATGAACATTCTGCTCTGGCAGTATGGACTCGGGGCTGATGAGCCTCCACAGATTACAGCATTCCGTTTGTACGCTGGGCATGTTGCTATCAGATGCTAAACAGTTGTTATGCTTACATCATTGCAAATGCTACAATTATAGTATCGTGAGTATTTTTCAAGATTAGCAGGACTCTTTCAAGATTTGGCAGGATTCCTGTGTTTCCAGGGAGAAATTGAACTATTTGTGTGTTGACATTACTGGAATACTGCACTGTTACCAAACTGCTGAGATTGCCTGGCTTTGCTCCACTTTTAAATCTTAGAATTATACAGTATGCAGGAGGCCATTTGGCCCTCAAGTCAGAACTTGCTGTTTGCTCTATCTTGTTAACCCCATATTCTTTCCTGCCTTTATTTTTGTTTTTACTTTTTTCCAATCTAATTCCCTTCTGAAAGTTGTTTTTCAGTCTTCTTCACACTTTCAGTCTCTATGTGCTAGGTCAGGAACAGAAAACGAAATCATTGTTTCCCCTGTCAGACAGGAGGCAGTTGGAATCGGAAAGTGAGAGAGTTACACTCAGTCAAGCAGACCTGTGCTCCAAGCCACCTGGAGAAACCTGTCCAATTCTGGGCTCCTCACCTCAGCAAGGAGAGATTGTCCAGAGGGGGCACACGGAGCAAATTCATCAGAATGGTCCTGGGGATGAAAGGGTTAAAGTTTGAGGACAAGTTGCACAAACCTGGTGTATTCTTTGAGTTTTAAAGATTGATGAGTGATCTGATTGAATACAAATCCTTTTCCATTGTTCCAGTATCTGGAAGGACATGAAAACTGGCTACATTCAAAGCTGATACTCTGGGTAGAAATTTGATTAAAATACTTTGATTCTTTATTTTCTGTACATTATTTTATGGATTATAAGTACATGCTTGGTCTTGACCCAATAAACTCCCAAAATCTGGCAGGCATCCCATCCTGAGCTTCCCAGATCCGGGGTCAGGAATCTGTATATAAAATGATAAAGAATTCATTTGGATGATCAGAAAGAAGTTGTTTCCTCAGGTCTGGGGTGTTGGAGACTGGGGAGGGGGAGAACCAGGGGAGTCCAGAACAGAGGGAATCTTTTTTTAAAGTTACAAGGGTGTTGTTTAGGGTTAAATTCTGGAGCAGTTTTTAATGCGGAGGGTAGTGGAAATCCAGAATTTTGCCCCAAGAGAATGTGGACATAGATGGGGATTAATTAGAATTTTTTAAACTGTTGTGGATAAATATAAACAAACATAAATCACACATTCAGATGTGGTCTACGGGTCACCTGATAACTGAAAAGATGTGAAGAATGAAACAAGTTTGGGAATTAGTGAAACAGCATTTAAGAATAATCACAGGAAATTTAACTACCCACAATTAATTAGTTAGAAGAGCAAATTAAAAGGGATAAGGAACGGGGTGGTGTATAGAACAGGAATCTTTTCCAATCCAGTATTTAAAAAAAACACAGGAGAAATAATAAGCAGATCTTGTAACAGGGAATGAACCAGAGCAGAAGGGCCTGTTTCCCGTGCTGTTTTGTTCTTTGTTCTTTATTCTTTGACTAAACTTTAGGCAATAGTGACCATAACATAATATGGCTAAAGACAATATTTGGGAAGGACAAAGTTTGATTAGAGTAATAGATTATAAAATATCCAATTTTAGGATTTGAGAATAAAACTGAGACAATAAGATAGACAAGAATATTGGCAATCAATAGTGCAGAATGGGAATGGGAAACAGGTAAAACAGAGTCCAAGAAATGTATTTCTGCTGAAGACTGAGATAAATTAAATACGAATTCATCACAGATAAAGGCATTAGGCAAAGATTAAGTGTAAGGAAAGATACAAATAAATACACAGATGACATAATATTTTAATATTCTGAACCTCATATGACTGTGACAGGAGAAACTGTGACCAGGGAGAATACAAAGAGAGATTAGGAGAGAAATCAAAAATAAAAGCCGACAAAGAGGCTAAGAAAGTAAATTCTCAGAAACCTAAAATAAAATAGAAAATATTCCACAAGCAGACAATTAACAAAATAAAGTTGAATGAGAATCATGCCCCACAAAAGGATAGAATCACAGACAGTGAGAAGGAAATTGAAGAAATGCTAAATAACTATTTAGCTTCAGAATTTACCAGGGAGTCAAATGACATAATGTCAGAAAGTGAGATTAGACATTATAAAACCTCATTTATATTTAAAAGAGCAGAATATTCAAACTCAGAAGGATAAAGTCCTGATTGGAATGCATCAGTGTGAAGGAAGTGGATATGGAGCAGCTGGTACACACTGCTATCATTGTGTACCAGTGTGAACAGAGTGGAGATGGAGCAGCTGGTACACACTGCTATCACTGTGTACCAGTGTGAACAGAGTGGAGATGGAGCAGCTGGTACACACTGCTATCATTGTGTACCAGTGTGAACAGAGTGGAGATGGAGCAGCTGGTACACACTGCTATCACTGTGTACCAGTGTGAACAGAGTGGAGATGGAGCAGCTGGTACACGCTGCTACCACTGTGTACCAGTGTGAACAGAGTGGAGATGGAGCAGCTGGTACACACTGCTATCACTGTGTACCAGTGTGAACAGAGTGGAGATGGAGCAGCTGGTACACACTGCTATCACTGTGTACCAGTGTGAACAGAGTGGATATGGAGCAGCTGGTACACGCTGCTACCACTGTGTACCAGTGTGAACAGAGTGGATATGGAGCAGCTGGTACACACTGCTACCACTGTGTACCAGTGTGAACAGAGTGGAGATGGAGCAGCTGGTACACACTGCTATCACTGTATACCAGTGTGAACAGAGTGGATATGGAGCAGCTGGTACACACTGCTATCATTGTGTACCAGTGTGAACAGAGTGGATATGGAGCAGCTGGTACACACTGCTATCATGTGTACCAGTGTGAAAGAGTGGAGATGGAGCAGCTGGACACACTGCTATCACGTATACCAGTGTGAACAGAGTGGATATGGAGCAGCTGGTACACACTGCTATCATTGTGTACCAGTGTGAACAGAGTGGAGATGGAGCAGCTGGTACATGCTGCTACCACTGTGTGCCAGTGTGAACAGAGTGGAGATGGAGCAGCTGGTACACGCTGCTACCACTGTGTACCAGTGTGAACAGAGTGGAGATGGAGCAGCTGGTACACACTGCTATCACTGTATACCAGTATGAACAGAGTGGATATGGAGCAGCTGGTACACACTGCTATCATTGTGTACCAGTGTGAACAGAGTGGAGATGGAGCAGCTGGTACATGCTGCTACCACTGTATACCAGTGTGAACAGAGTGGATTTTGAACAGAGTGACAGGAATATCAGTCAAATTAACAGTACTGTCCTGAATGGAGTCAAGCTTCTCAAATGTTCCTGCATTAGATTCCTGGTCAGAGCGCTGTAGACAGCAGAGATGTTTTGAACAGTCTGGAGAGAATTTAATGTTTGCAATGGATTCAGGCTTTTACCTGCTCTTGTAACCATAGAACATAGAACATTACAGAGCAGTACAGGCCCTTTGGCCCTCGATGTTGCGCCGGCCAGTGGATCCTCTAACCTAAACTATTCCAATATCATCCATATGCCTATCCACCGAACATTTGAATGCCCCCAAAGTAGGCGAGTCCACAAATGCTGCAGGCAGGGCATTCCATGCTCTCACCACCCTCTGTGTAAAGAACCTGCCTCTGACATCCGTCCTATAACTACCACCTCTTAATTTAAAGTTATGTCCCCTCGTGTTGGTCATCACCATCCGAGGAAAAAGGCCCTCACTATCCACCCTATCCAATCCCTTGATCATCTTATACGCCTCAATTAGGTCACCGTGTAACCTTCTTCTCTCTAATGAAAATAACCTCAGGTCCCTCAGCCTTTCCTCATAAGGCCTTCCCACATACCAGGCAACATCCTGGTAAACCTCCTCTGCACCCTTTCCAATGCTTCCACATCTTTCTTATAATGCAGCGACCAGAACTGTACGCAATACTCCAAGTGCGGCCACACCAGAGTTTTGTACAGTTGTAACATAACCTCACGGCTCCTAAATTCAATTCCTCTACCAATAAAAGCTAACACACCATATGCCTTCTTAACAACTTTATCAACCTGGGTGCCAACTTTCAAAGAGATGGTGATGATGAGGTGGATTCAGGTAAACATCAGTCAGTACTGATCTCCAAAATGTTGCTGGTGGTAGCACAGTTGAATGAAGTGAAATGTGAAAGACTGGTGAGGAGGATGAGGGGTCCCGCTGTAAACGTGTGCTGGTCATTCAGGGCAGGAGGGAAGTGGAAGAACAAGTGGTCAACCATGATTGTATTGAGTGGCAGAGAAACCCGGAGAGGTCAAAAGTCTCAATCCTGCTCCTAACCCGTGTTCATACACAATGCAAAGAGATCAGAACTACACAAACAATGCTGAGTGTGGTAATATCTACACTGACAATCAGTTTAAGATAATCAGTTGAGCTCTTGATATGGTTCATTTACACTTGATAGAAAGAACAATGCAACATGGTAGCACAGTGGTTAGCACTGCTGCTTCACAGCTCCAGGATCCTGGGTTCAATTCTCGGCTCAGGTCACTATCTGCGTGGAGTTTGCATATTCTCCTCATGTCTGCGTGGGTTTCCTCTGGGTACTCCAGTTTCCTCTTACAGTCCAAAGATGTGCGGGTTAGGTTGATTGGCTGTGCTAAGAAATTGCCGCTTAGTATCCAGGGGTGCGTGGATTAGTGGGTAAATATGTAGGGATAGGACCTGGGTGGGATTGTGTTCGGTGTAGACTCGATGGGGCAAAGGGCCTCTTTCTATACTGCAGGGTTCTATGATTCTAAATCAGAAAAGCAAAAGAGATCATGAAGCAAAGAATACAAAGTTAAACGTTTTAAAGTTTATTTATTAGTGTCTCAAGTAGGCTTACATTAACACTGCAATGAAGTTATTGTGAAAATCCCCTAGTCACCACATTCTGCTACCTGTCTGAGGGAGAATTTAGCACAGCCAATGTACCGAACCAGCATGTCTTTCAGAAGGAAATTGGAGCATCCAAAGGAACTCCACACAGACACAGGGAGAATGTGCAAACTTCACACAGACAGTGACCCAAATGGGAATCGAATCCAGCTCCCTGGTGCTGTGAGTCAGCAATGCTAAACACTGTGCCACTGTGCCATTAAAAAAAAGCAAAGAGTTAATGTTGGAATTGTCCAACACCTCCGATAGGTCACGTTGTATTGTGAGAACAGGCTGCTTTCTGGAGCTGAGATTACATAAAGAACATTTTGGAGCTTATACTGAAAGAGGAGAGCTAGCAAGCCAGTTGGAAATGAATTATTGTTAGACTTGGCCAAAACCATATTTTTAGAGATTTGTAAAGGAGGAAAAGTAGTTTGAAGGATGGAGAGATTTCAGCAAGAAGTTTCAGAGAGCAGAAATCAGACAACAGATGGATCTACTTACACAGAGGGATGAGGAAGAGGAGGAAGCAGAGAGTGAGGGAGTGTGCAGGGACACACAGGGAAAGGGGAACAGGACTACAGGTGGTTACAGAGATTGGGTGGGACAGCCATTAGGGACTTTCGAAGATGGTGTCTCTGATTTTGAACCTTTTTTAAAAATTCATTTTCACAAGATGTGGGTATCACTGACTGGCCAGCATTCATTGACCATCCTTAGTTGTCCCTGAGAAGTGGGTGAGCTGCCTTCCTGAATCGCTGCAGTCCCTGGGATGTAGGTACATCCACAATGCTGTTAGGGATGGAATTCCAGGATTTTGAACCAATGACAGTGAAGTCAGGGCAAAATATTTCCAAAGCGGGATGGTGAGTGATTTGGGGGAGAATTCTTGATGTTACAAGAAGGGCATCATAGTACTGGAAAAGATGCAGTGTGGAGTGCCTGGGATCTATCCAGAGTTGGGTGATACTTGATAATTTTAATGATTTTTCACTGGTCTTTAGAGGGTTAATGATTGAACTGAGAAATGTATCCAATGATGAAGTGTTCTTTGTGGTAGTAAGGGAACTAATTTAAGATTACCACAAATAAAATTAAAGAGAAGGTTAAAAATATTTCTTACAGAGAGAGAAGTTAAAAAGTAAAACTGTGTATCAGAAGTTGTTATTAAAGCCAAATCCACATGTCCTTGTAAAGGGAATTATGTAATTGAGCATAGCAAGATTCCAAAGACAACAATGCGATAATGACCAGACAATTGTTTTTGTGATATAAATTGAGAGAAATATTGACCAAGACTGTGGGGAGAACTAGCCGAAACTTCCTCAAACTGTGTAGAGTGCTGAGGGGCCTCAGTTTAAAGCCACATCTAAAAGACAGTTTAATAATTTAATTCAATCTCTGATATATACCCTGAACAGAAAGGTTTAGTCCCTTGTACATGACTGTCAAACATTGGTGCATTACAGATAGGATGCCTAACTGTCCATTTGTTTCCTCCACATCAAGTTTTTCTCCAGCTGAGAGCTGGGATTGATTCTGGAACCTCTTGTTTCAGGTTGCTGTGCCCGTTGTGGAGAGAGTGTTGTTGGCGAAGGTGCTGGCTGCACAGCGATGGACCAAATCTTTCACGTTGATTGCTTTACCTGTGTGACGTGTGGTCACAAGCTCAGAGGACAGCCCTTCTATGCTGTGGAGAAGAAATCTTTCTGTGAGCCCTGCTACATTGTGAGTATCAGATTAAATTATTGCAACATACAAAGGCAAAGAGTCATAGAGCACAGGAGAAACCCTTCAGCCCATCAGACCAAGGCCAACGGTTTCATGCTAGCTTTAAAAAGAAGTAAAGGTTCACAGCTCAGTAATCTTGACAACAGCAACAACAGTACTTGCTCTGGGGTTGAACATTAAGATTCCTGACACAGAAATCTGACAATCAGGGATCGAAAGTTTATTTATTAGTGTCACACATAGGCTTACATTAACACTGCAATGAAGTTACTGTTCAGGTATACTGAGGGAGAATTTAAAATGGCAATGCACCCAATCAAGAGGTCTTTCGGGCTGTGGGAGAAAACTGGAGCACCCGGAGGAAACCCATGCAGACACGGGGAGAATGTGCGGACTCTGCACAGTCAGTGACCCAAGCCGGGAATCGAACCTGGGTCCCTGGCGCTGCTAATCACTGTGCCACCTTGCTGGCTGGATGTGGAAGGGTATAGGAAGATACATCAGATGCTGAAATCTGAAACAAAGACAGAAAATGCTGGAAAATCTCAGCGAGTCTGACAGTATTTGTGAAGAGGGAATAGAGCCAATGTTTCAAGTCCAGATGACCCTTCATCACGAGCCCTGATATGAAACATTAGCTCTATTTCTCTCTGTACAAAGCTGTCAGACTTGTTGAGTTTTTCCAGCATTTTCAATGTTTGTGCCTGGAAAGGTATGTTTTGTCGTTCTTCCCTGTCTAACTTTGTTTCACCCTCTGCACCCAGTGCCTGCCCCTCCATCACTCACTCATTCCCAGTTTAGAGGGAACCTTGAATTTGTGTTCCTAAACTGTTCTTTATTCATTAAATGTATAAAAGTACATGACATCACAGAATGTGTGACACAGATTACAACATCCTTACAACACATGTGCTCTCCAATGCTTCACTGACGCTGCAATTACTGGTTATATTTGCAGTCACATTTCATGTCAAACGTACAGTCTTAGAGGTTTGACATGGGCTCCAGCCCCTCGGTGTATTGCAACAGGAGGTTTAGACAGTGCGTTTTCCCATTCAACCTCTGAGACAGCTTTACAGAGTTGTTCTAGTGTAACCCTCAGTATGCATCCTGGAACATAGGAAAATAGAAAAACTACAGCACAATACAGACCCTTTGGCCCACAAAGTTGTGCTGAACATGTCCCTACCTTAGGGATTAAACTTACCTATAACCCTCTATTTTACTAAGTTCCATGTACTTATCTAAAAATCCCTTAAAAGACCCTATCGAATCTGCTCCACCACTGTTGCAGGCAGCTCATTCCACCCTCTGAGTGAAAAACTTACCCCTGACATGGAGTTGGAATGTGCCAGACTGAACATTGTGCATAGGTCCCTGAAAGTTGGCAATCAAGTCGATAAGGTTGTTAAGAAGGCATATGGAGCCTTAGCTTTTATTGGTAGGGGGATTGAATTTCGGAGCCACAACATCATGTTGCAACTGCACAAAACTCTAGTGCGGCCGCACTTGGAGTATTGTGTACAGTTCTGGTCCTGCATTATAAGAAAGATGTGGAGGCATTGGAGAGGGTACAGAGGAGGTTTACCAGGATGTTGCCTGGTATGGAGGGCAGGTCTTATGAAGAGAGGCTGAGGGATTTGAGGTTGTTTTCGTAGAAAGGAGGCGGCTAAGAGGGGACCTAATCGAAACATATAAGATGATTAGAGGTTTAGATAGTGTGGACAGTGATAGCCTTTTTCCTAGGATGGAGAAAGCTAGCACGAGGGGACACAGCTTTAAATTAAGGGGTGGTGGTTTTAGGACAGATGTCAGAGGTAGGTTCTTTACCCAGAGGGTGGTAAAGGTATGGAATGCCCTGCCTGCTGCAGTTGTAGATGCGCCAAGTTTGGTGGCGTTTAAGAGGTTAGTAGATAAGTTTATGGATGAAAAGGGAATGGTTTAGGTTAGAGGGTCATTGCTTTTCCTTAATTGGTCGGCGCAACATCGAGGGCCGAAGGGCCTGTACTGCGTTGTAATGTTCTATGTTCTATGAACACTCGATGTTAATGTCTGCTTACATGGCAAAACAAGCAAATTTCTGGCACTCTGCACTGCTTCCTTCCCCTTTGTACAGAAATCTTAGTTTTAAAAATGATAATATTCAGGCTTTGTACTTTGCTGGCAAGGTCAGTGTTTATCTCCCATCTGCAGTTGCTCGAAGACAGTGATGATGATGATATTATTTTCTTGGGCTATTGCTCCATTTTTAAAGGCAATATTTACACTGTGATCAGATTGGGGTGAGAGTTATAGACAAGCAAGTTGGGTAAAGAGTAATGGTTTCTCATCGACATGCTGCCTTGCGGTGGTATTAATTTCAGGTTCCACAGGGACACTGATGACTCCCAGCTCTGTCTCACTGCTGTCTCTCACAAACTCTCCACTCTCTCTGAATTATTACATTGCTTATCCGACATCATTGACTGGATGAGCTAATGTTTCCTCGACTTAAATATTAGGAAGACCACATCACCAGCCAATGTCTCTCTGTTTAAGCTCATCAGCTGTTGAAGCCCTCAACTGTTTCTTTATTATCTGTAGACTTGACAATTTCTTGCCTGGATTCCCATCTTATACCCAACTAATCCTGAGGTTATCCAGAGCCCTGCATCCAGCATTCTTATTCAAACCAGGTCCTGTAAACCCATCACCCCTGTGCTCAGTGACCTATATTGGATCCAGGTTACAATTCCCACCATCTTGACTTGGAAATATATCGGCATTCCTTTATTGTCGCTGGGTCAAAATCTGGAACTCCCTCATTAATAGCACTGAGTGTAATTATACCTCATTGATGTGCTCAGCACCATCTTCTCAAATGTAATTAAGGATGGGTGAGAAATGTTGGCCTAGCCAGCAACATGTATGCCATACACAAATAAATAAAAAATCTAAGTCTCTATCTGCTTGACTCTAATTTCTGACCTCTTCCTCATTCTTGATTTTAATCTGTCCAGTATTGGTGACCGTGCCTGCAGCAGACAAAGCCCTAAGCTTTGGGACTCCCCCCACATTCCTCCCTGCTTTTATACTTACCCGTCCTCTTTTAAGAGGTTATAAAATATCTCCCTGACCAACGCATTTGGCCAGCTGCCCAAAATGCCATGGGTGGCACGGTGGCATAGCGGTTAGCACTGCTGCCTCACAGCACCAGGGACATGAGTTCAATTGCTGGCTTAGTCATAGAGTCACAGCGGTTTACAGCATAGAAACAGGCCCTTAATTTACAGCATAGAAACAGGCCCTTAATAGCCCAACTTGTCCATGCTGCCCTTTCTTTTTAAACCTCTAAGCTAATCTGCATTTGGCCCATATCCCTCTACACCCATCGTCCCCATGTAAAATTCTAAACGCTTTTAAAAGATAAATTGTACCCACCTCTACTACTGCCTCTGGCAGCTTGTTCCAAACATTCATCACCCTCCATGTGAAAAAATTGCCCCTGTGGACACTTTTGTATCTCTCCACTTTCACCTTAAATCTATGTCCTCTAGCTTTAGACTTTCCTACTATTGGAAAAAGATGTTGACTATCTACCTTACCTGTGCCCCTCATTATTTTATAGACCTCTACAAAGGTCACCCTTCAGCCTCCTAAGCTCCAGAGAAAAAAGTTCCAGTCTATTTGGCCTCTCCTTATAACTCAGTCCATCAAGTCCCAGTAACATCCTAGTAAATCTTTACTGCACTCTTTCTAGTTTAATAATATCCTTTCTATAATAGGGTGACCAGAATTACACACAGTATTCCAAATGCGGCCTTACCAATGTCTTGTAAAACTTCAACAAGACGTCCCAACTCCTGTATTCAATGTTCTGACCAATGAAACCAAGCATGCTGAATGCCTTCTTCACCACTCCGTCCACCTGTGACTCCACTTTCAAGGAGCTATGAACCTGGACCCCTAGATTTCTTTGTTCTGTAACTCTCCCCAACACCCATTAACTGAGTAAGTCCTGCCCTGGTTCAATCGACCAAAATGCAACACCTCACATTTGTCGAAATTAAACTCCATCTGCCATTTAGCAGCTCACTGGCCCAATTGATCAAGATCCCGTTGCAATTGGAGATAACTTTCTTCACTGTCCACTATGCCACCAATCTTAGTGTCATCTGCAAACTTACTAACCCTGCCTCCTATATTCTCATCCAAATCGTTAATATAAATGATAAATAACAGTGGACCCAATACTGATCCCTGAGGCATACTGCTGGTCACAGACCTCCAGTTTGAAAAGCAATCCTCTACAACTATCCTCTGGCTTCTGTCAAGGGCAGGTTAAAGTCCAACAGGTTTATTTGGTAGCAAAAGCCATTAGCTTTCGGAGCACTGCTCCTTCAACAGATGAGTAGGATTTCAATTCACAAACAGGCATGTAAAGACGCAAACTCAATTTACAAAATAATGGTTGGAATGCGAGTCTTTACAGGTAATCAAGTCTTACAGGTACAGACAATGTGAGTGGAGAGAGGATTAAGCACAGGTTAATGAGATGTGCATCGTCTCCAGATAGGAGACTGTGTTTATCCCAGTCCAACGTTGGCATCTCCACATTCTGTCAAGAAGGCAATTTTGTATCCATTTAGATACCTCATCTTGGATCCCGTGAGATTTAACTTTATGCAACAACTTACCATATGGTACCTTGTCAAAAGCTTTGTTAAAGTCCATGTAGACAACATTAACTGCACTGCCCTCAACTACCTTCTTGGTTACCCCTTCAAAAAACTCAATTAAATTTATGAGACATGATTTTCCATTCACAAAGCCATGCTAACTGTCCCTAATTTTGACTTCAACGCGGATAAATGTGTAGTGGTCCATTTTGGCAGGAATAAAGAACAAAGAAGAAAGAACAACACAGCACAGGAAACAGGCCCTTCGGCCCAACGAGCCCGTGCCGCCGTCCTAACGTCTTAATGACATATAGAGACCAATATAGGGACAATTTGTTACCCAATCAGCCTAAGAGCACATTTTTGGGATGTGGGAGGAAACCGGAGCAACCGGAGAAAACCCACGCAACCATGGGGAGAACGCGCAAACTCCCACAGACACAGGCCCAAATCCATGTGTCTGCACAGCAACAGCGATAGTCTCTGAGCTGTCATGTTGCCCATCTGATGGTCCAGTTTAAGCATACACTAATGACATGAAGCACTAGGCCACTCCTGAAGTAACATCCAAGAGCAGCCCTCGCACGACCTGCCGAATGCATGCCCTTGTTGGTCAACAAGGTGGACCGAATAGCCTGTGGAAACAAATAAAGTATTTAAACAGTCCTCCTATATCCCTCTATCTACAGACCGCTCATGTGGCTGTCCAAGAGACCCTTAAACAACCCTAGCGTGCCTGCTCCCACCACCTTACTCGGTAGTGCATTCCACACCCCCACTACACTTTGTGTGAAAAAATGCCCTCTAATATTCGTCTTATACATAGCCCCCCTCACCCTAAGGCCGTGACCCCTCATTCTATCCGATTCTAATGGTGGAAAAAGCTTACCACCATTTACTCTATCTATACCCCTCATAATCTTATATACCTCTAATAGATCCCCTCTCAGCCGACGTCTTTCAAGGGAAAACAGCCCCAGTGTGTTCAATCTTTCCTCATAGGACAGACCTTCCATACCAGGCAGCATTCTGGTAAATCTCCTCTGCACTCTCTCCAGGGCCTCCACATCCTTCCGGTAGTACGGCGACCAGAACTGGACGCAGTACTCCAAGTGAGGCCCAACCAACGTTCTATACACTTGCAACATCAAACTCCTACTCTTGTATTCTATACCCCTTCCTATGAAGGCTAACATACCATACGCTTTCTTTATCACTTTCTCCACCTGTCCTGACACCTTCAGAGACTTGTGAACCTGCACCCCCAGGTCTCTCTGCGTCTCTATACTCCGGATAGTTTTACCTTTTATCCTATAACTCCCCTCTACATTATTCCAGCCAAAATGCATCACCTCGCATTTATCCGGATTAAATTCCATTTGCCATCTATCTGCCCATTCTACCAGCCTATCAATGTCCTGTTGTATTGCCTGGCACTGCTCCTCAGTTCCTGGCAATCCAAGAATCTTAGTGTCATCAGCAAATTTGCTGATCACACCACCTACCCCCTCTTCCAAGTCATTTATATAAATCACAAATAGAAGAGGTCCTAGTACTGAGCCCTGGGGCACACCACTAGTGACTGACCTCCAGTTGGAAAAAGAGCCTTCCACTACTACCCGCTGTCTCCTCCTCCCAAGCCAGTTCTCAACCTATCTACATACCTGGCCCTGTATCCCATGCGCCTTCACCTTTTTTTATCAGCCTACCATGGGGAACCTTGTCAAACGCCTTACTGAAATCCATGTAGACGACATCAACGGCTTGTCCTTCATCAACTGGTTTTGTCACCTCGTCAAAAAATTCCACTAGGTTCGTAAGGCACGACCTCCCCTTAACGAAGCCATGCTGCGTATCCCTGATCAGATCTCAGCGCTCCAGATGCTCATACATCCTGTCCCTGAGGATCCTCTCCATTAGCTTACCTATAACTGAAGTCAAGCTCACCGGCCTATAGTTCCCTGGGTTATCCCTCTGACCCTTTTTAAACTACGGTACTACATTTGCAATCCTCCAGTCCTCTGGGACCTCACCTGTGTCCAAAGAAGAGACAAAGATTTGCGTCAGAGGCCCAGCAAGGTCATCTCTCATCCTCCTTAGCAGCCTGGGGTAAATGCCATCAGGCCCCAGAGCTTTATAAGTCTTTATGCTGCCTAAAAGCCCCAACACTTCTTCCCTCGTAATGATTATTTCCTTTAACGGGTCCTCAAAATCCTCAAAGCCGGCATCAGACATCAGGCCCCTCTCCTGCGTGAATACCGACGCAAAGTATTCATTCA
Source organism: Sphyrna mokarran (assembly GCA_024679065.1). Taxonomy (NCBI): domain Eukaryota; kingdom Metazoa; phylum Chordata; class Chondrichthyes; order Carcharhiniformes; family Carcharhinidae; genus Sphyrna; species Sphyrna mokarran. Next base: position 1,806,816 of record JAGIQG010000003.1, read on the forward strand.
GGATCTCCCCCATTCCCTCAGGCTCTAAGCATAGTTCCCCTCCTCTGTCCCTGAGAGGTTCAATCTTCCCTCTAACCATCCTTTTGCTCCTTACATAGGAGTAAAATGCCTTAGGATTTTCCTTAATCCTACCTGCCAACGCCATTTCATGGCCCCTTTTTGCCTTTCTGACACCCCTTTTAAGATCCCGTCTACACTCTCTATATTTTTCCAGCGCTGCCTCTGTCCCCAATTGCCTGGATCTAACGTACGCCTCCCGCTTCTTCCTGACCAAGTCCTCAACCTCCCTAGTAACCCACGGTTCTCTAATCCTACCCTTCCCATCCTTCCTCCTTACCGGCACGTGTCTTTCCTGCAAAAATTTTAGTTTTCTCTTGAAAGGCTCTCACATGTGCAGTGTCGACCTACTCTCGAACAGCTTATCCCAGTCAGTATCCCTAAGATCCCGACTAATCTGGCTATATCTAGCCCTCCCCCAGTTTAACACCCTCCCCTTAGGGCAGGCTTCATCTTTTTCCATTAATATCCTAAAGCAGACAGAGTTGTGGTCACTATTAGACACATGCTCTCCTACTACAACGTCAACCACCTGCCCTGGCTCATTCCCCAGAACCAGATCCAGTATAGCCCCCTCTCTAGTTGGGCTATCCACATACTGCTCCAAGGACCCTTCTAAAACACACTGTACAATTTCCTCTCCGTCCGCACCTTCCGCTCTAGGCACCTTCCAATCTACCCCAGGGAAATTGAAATCTCCCATTACAACTACCCTATTCTTCCTACACTTATCTAAAATTTCCTTACATATCCCTTCTTCCACGGCACGCGGTCTGTAGTACACACCCAACATAGTAACCTCTCCCTTCCTATTCCTCAACTCCACCCATAGTGACTCAATTCCTAACTCAGCCATACCACTCTCCCTCTGCACTGCTATGATGTGATCCTTAACTAATAACGCCACTCCCTCTCCTCTCTTCAAACCACCTCTGTCATGCCTAAAACACTTATACCCTGGAATATTCAATTGCCAGTCCTGCCCTTCCTTTAGCCACGTCTCAGTCACCGCCACCACTTCTAACTTCCTCTCGAACATTATTGCCTTCAGTTCATCTGTTTTGCCAGTCACACTCCTCACATTAAAACACATGCACTGAAGGCCCTCAGGCACACTCTGATCTTCCCTCCTACTCTCCGGAGTTACCCTGTTACCAATCTCTCTCCCACTCCCAGTTCCCTCTATCTCCTCACCCCCCCTCCATATTAGTTTAAACCCTGCCAAAACACTCCAGCTAACCTCCCAGCTAAAATATGGGTGCCCTTCCCAGACAACTGTTCCCCGTCCCTCTTGTATAGACGCCCCTCCCTCCTGAAGACTTCCCAATGGTCTAAGAATCTGAATCCCTCCACCCTACACCAATCCCTCAACCACGCATTCAGTTGGAGCACCTCGTTGTTCCTAACTCTGTCATTCCCAGGCATCGAGCAGCCCAGAGAATGCCACCCTGGAGGCCCTACACTTCAGCCAAGCCTCCAACTCCCTGAACTGCCTACGTATGTCCCCCCTGCACTTTGTTCCTACATCTTTCTCTCCCACGTGGACTATTACATCAGCCTTAGCCCCTCCACCCTTCAAAATACCCTCTACCCTCTCCGTAACATCCTGGACCCCTGCTCCAGGGAGGCAGACTACCATCCTGGAGTCCCGCTTTTGCCCACAGAACCGCCTGTCGATCCCCTTGACCTTCTCATCCCCCACCACTATCTTACATCCCTCACTCCTACCGTCCTCCAGGGCATTTAGATCCCCCTCCCTTGCACTCTCTACCTCAGCTGTTGCCCTACCCTTGATGTTCTGGGTTTGCCTCCTCTGGGGTGATCTTAGTGCCGTGACTCCTTTTCTTTTTCAACTTCCTATCTGTTACCCACCCATCCCTCCTCAATAATGGGATGAAGGAGTACAATATCAAAGGTAGGAGTCTTAGCTGTGTTGTAGAGCAGAAGGATCTTGGGGTCCGGGTCCAAAGATCTTTTAAATCGGCCTCGCAGGTGGAGGATGTGGTCAAGAAGGCGTATGGTGTACTGGCCTTTATTAATCGAGGAATTGAGTTTAGGAGTCAGGAGGTAATGATGCAGCTCTATAAGACTCTTGTCAAACCCCAGTTGGAGTACTGTGTGCAGTTCTGATCACCTCATTATAGGAAGGATGTAGAGGCTATTGAGATAGTGCCGAGGAGATTTACAAGGATGCTGCCTGGATTGTGAGGCATGCCCTATGAAGATAGGTTGAGGGAGCTGGGACTCTTCTCACTGGAGAAACATAGGTTGAGAGGTGACCTGATAGAGGTTTATAAAATGTTGAGCGGAATAGATAGGGTGGACTCTCAGAGACTATTTCCCCGAGCTGAAATGGTCAATACGAGAGGACACAGATTTAAGGTGCTGGGAAGCAAATACAGAGGGGATGTTAGGGGTAAGTTTTTCACTCAGAGGTTGGTGAGTGAATGGAATCGGCTGCCGTCGGAGGTGGTAGAGGCGAACTCGCTGAGGTCTTTTAAATTCTTCTGGATGAGTACACGGGAACTAATGGGATAGAGGGTTATAGATAGATCTGTGGCTTGGTAGGTATAGATGTGATCAGCGCAACTTGTGGGCCGAAGGGCCTGTTTGTGCTGTAGTGTTCTATGTTCTATATTTTAATCAGTCCTTGCCTACCTAAATGCCTGTAGATCCTGTCTCTCAAAATACCTTCCAACAACTTACCCACGATAGGTGTGAGGCTTACTGGCCTGCAGTTCTCAGGCTTTTCCCTGTAGTCCTCTTTAACAAAGGCATAACATTTGCCACTCTCCACCTCACTGGGACTATTGATGATTCAAATATCTCTGCTGGAGAACCCATAATTTCCTCCTTGGCCTCCCACAATATCCTGGGATACACTTCATCAGGTCCCAGAGATTTATCTACCTTGATGCGCTTTAATACTTCCAGCACCTCCTTCTCTGTAATATGTACACTCCTCAGGACATCACTATTTATTTCCTCAAGTTCCCTAACATCCATTGGTTCAGTGTCTGAGTGGAGTTTGCATGTTCTCCCTGTGTCTGCGTGGGTTTCCTCTGGGTGCTCCATTTCTTCTCAGAATCTGAAAGCCATGTTGGTTAGGGTGCATTGGCCCAAACAGGCGCCAGACTGTGGCCACTAGGGGAATTTCACAGTAACTTCATTGCAGTGTTAATAAGCCTTACTTGTGACTAATAAATAAACTTGTTTAACTTGTATCCTGATGTGGCTTGGTGTCAAACCTTGTTTTTAATATGTTCCTGGGAATGTTTTACTGCATGAAACATATTAAATGAATGTGAGTTATTAGTGTTTACGCCTCAGCTACTCAGCTCTTTAAGCAGCTTGTGTCCCGCGTGCAACGAGACTGCAGGTCACCCATTGGATTATCTCAGAACCCACCAACTGAAGATGAAGCAAGTTACCCTCACTCCCAGGGAATGCCTCAGGAAAATAAACTTGTGTGCTTTCCGAAAGGTCGTTAGTTATCTCTGACATTTACTTTTTATTTCCAGTTTTTTAACATGAATTCAAATCCTCAAAGCTCCAGAATGTGATTTCTCGTCATGTTCTGTGTGTTATTTATCCAGCAACGTAACTATCCAATAGTTTGTACATACAAAGAACAAAGAAAATTACAGCACAGGAATAGCCCTTTGGCCCTCCAATCCTGCACCGACCATGCTGTCTGATTGAACTGACACTCCCTCCCCTTCTGGGGACTATATCCCTCTATTCCCATCCTGTTCATCTACTTGTCAAGACACCCCTTAAAAGTCACTACTGTATACATTTCTACTACCTCCCCCAGCAATGAGTTCCTATATAAAAAGTCTACCTCATACATCTCCTTTAAACTTTGCCCCTCTCTACGCCCCTAGTAATTGACTCTTCCACCCTGGGAAAAAGCTTCTGACTATCCATTCTGTTCATGCCTCTCATAATCTTGTAGACTTCTATCTGGTCTCCTCTCAACCTTTGCCTTCCAATGAGAACAAACCAAGTTTTTCCAATCTCTCCTCATAGCTAATGCCCTCCGTACCAGGGCAACATCCTGGTAAATCTTTTCTGTACCCTCCCAAACCTCCACATCCTTCTGGTAGTGTGCTGACCAGAATTGAACACTATATTCCAAGTGCGGCCTCACTAAGATTATATATCGAATCTTTAAAATAGTAAAACAACCCAAGCTGCATCACAATAACACAAATCAGTCAACATGTCATCCCAAACCACATAAGGAGATATTAGGGAGAGATAACCAAACGTTTAGTCAAGATTTTAGATAGTGTCTTAAGAAAGGAGAGAGGGGCTGAGAGGTTTAAAGAAGGAATTCCAGAGCTTGGAGGCTAAGTAGCTAAAAGCACCACTGGTGTGGAGAATGGAATTATGTCGGAAGATCAAACTGGATGAATACAGAGATCTTGATAGGTTGAAGGGGCTGGAGAATATATATATAGAGAGTGAGGAAGATGAAAGCAGCAGTGGAAACTTTAAATTCTGTAGAACAATGATGTCAATCAGTGTAGTTATTTGGAATTCCTTTTGTGCAGTATCCTATCGACCATCGCCCCACCCAGAGCCTGATCCCCATTTCCTTCAATGTCAGTGGGTCTATGGGTATCACAATAGGTATCTGGAACCACACACATCCCAATAGATTTGCCACCAAAAATTAGGAAAGCAATGCAATCCTTTCAGTGCCCAATCTGACAGCAAAATGATTCTTTTATGTAAAATGAAAGTATTAACAGAGATTGTCTATCAGTGCGTGCACCATTTCCTGTGTTCAGTTTGTTCTAGACTTCAGTGGAATGGGTGGAAGATTGATTTGTGAAATGAAAGGTAGCTATTTACAGCAAACTGCCTCAACAGTAAAATGACAATGAAACATGTTAATGGTGTAGAATCACTCAGATTCTAACATCACTACACTGAGGGCATTAGCAGCCCTCGATCTCCATCCAGTCAACTGTTCCTGAAGCCTCACCATCAAGTGTCATTGTGAAAGACACAGGTGTGAATAAAATCATTGCCCGCTATTTCATCTGCTGTCCTGTATTACTGATGCCAGCGTTGGATTAGTGGCTTTTGCTACCAAATAAATCTGTTGAACTTTAACCTGGTGTTGTGAGATTCTTGCTGGTGTTACTGTACAGAGGCAGCAGGAGTCTGTACAAATATACAAACATATAATAGAGCTGAATTAGGCCATTCAGCCCTTTCAGACCCTGTTCACCATTCAATAAGATCATGGCTGATCTGCTTGTCTTTGAGTTCTACATTTCCATCTATTCCAATAACCTCTCAATTCTCTTGTCTAACCAGAGTCTGTCTACCTCTGCCTCAAAAATATTTAGAGATCAGCCTCCATTATCTTCTGAGGCAGAGAGTTCCAACTCTGTGGAAGAAGCTCCTCTTGATCTGTGTCCTAAAAGAGCAATCCCTCATTTTTAATTAGGTGTGGTATAGTTCTAGACTCACTCACAAGAGAATACACCATAGAGTCATAAAGGTTTGCGGCATGGAAACAGGCCCTTCAGCCCAACTTGTCCGTGCCGCCCAGTTTTTACCACAAGCTAGTCCCAATTGCCCATGTTTGGCCCATATCCCTCTATACTCATCTATGAAATCATCTAAATGTTTTTTAAAAGACAAAATTGTACCCATCTCTACTACTACCTCTGGCAGCTCGTTCCAGACACTCACCATCCTCTGTATGAAAAAATTGGCTTTCAACATCTACTTTGTCAAAATCATTCAGGATCTTATATATTTCAATCAGGTCACCCCTCACCCTTCTAAACTCCAGTGGAAACAAGCCCAGTATGTTCAATCTTTCCTCATAAGGCAACCCACTCATTCTAGGAATCAGTTTAGGAAACCTCCTCTGAATTACCTGGTTAATCTTGGCAAGTCCGACCACGTGGACTCAAAACATTAGCTGTGCTTCTCTCTTTTTTGATGCTGTTTATCCAGTATTTTTTATCCATGTTCAATTCCCCTAGTAATAAAGGATAGCATTCCGTTATTCTTTGTAACTACATGCTGTACCTGCATGCTAACTTTCTGTAACAGCTCCACAGGGTATACAGAAAGGAATAAAGGGGAATGCAATAATTGTGAGAGATTTTAACGTTCTTACAGTTTGGACAAATTAAATGGCCAAAGGTGGCGTGGAAGATAAAATCATAGATTATATTTGAGACAGTTTCTTAGAACAATGCATTCTGGAAGCAAGCAGGGAAGAAGCTCCTTTACACTTGGTGATGTGTAATGGCAGTAAGAAGTCTGACAACACCAGGTCTAAATCCAACCAATTTATTTGATAGTAAACTCACAAGCTTTTGACCTTCTGGTCTTCGTCAGGTGAATGATGTGTAATGGGCCAGGATTAATTAATAACCTCATAGTAAAAGATCTTCGAAGTAAGAATGATCATAACATGATAGAATGTCACATTCAGTTTGAGGGTGAGAAATTGAGGTTTGAAGCTAGTGTCTTAAAGAATATAAGACATGTGTTGGCCAAAGCAAACACTAAAGGTGAGAGTAGAGAAGCAGTGGCGGATATTTAAGAAGATATTTCAGAACTCTCAACAAAGATATCTTCAATGAGACCATGCTATGAGAAGGATTTATTGCTAACCAAGGAAGTTAAGTATAATATCAAATTGAAATAAACATAAAATAAATGCTGCAAAGATTAATGTTAGTTAGAAGATTGGAAAAATAGAAATCAGTAATGGATAATGATAAAAGTAAAGAAGGAGAAATGAGAATAGGAGAGAAGGCTAGCAAGAAATATAAAAATGAATAGTAAAAGCTTCTACAAGTTAATGGAAAGGAAGAGAGCAGCCTAACATTGGGTTCCTTAGAAGGTGAGTCAATAATGGGGAACAAGGAAATGTCAGAATATTTGAGCAAATATTGATGTCTAACTTGGACTGGAGAATGAATCTAGGATCACTCTCTATAATCACATAACAAAGCAAGAGTGGGTCATTGCAGCTGAGAGCCTCTTTGCCTTTCAATAAGATCACAGCTGATGTTCTGCATTAACTCCTGCCTTCTTCCTTAACGTTATTAAAGCCCAAAAATCTACCAATCTAAATCTTTAATATATATACTGAGCATGTATAGCCTTCAGGTAGAGAACTCCAAAGATTCACAACCCTTTGAGTGAAGGAATTTCTTCTCCTCTCTGTTTGAAATGGCCAATCTCCTTTTCCTTGAAACTCTACCTGCTGGTTTGAAACTCCCCAGCAAGGGGAGAGCACGTCTTCAGCATCTGCTCTTCAAACACAAGTAAAATACTGAGGATGCTGGAAATCTGAAATGAAAAAAATGCTGGAAATACTGAACAGGAAAATGACCCATTATCCACACATTTGTTCTCAGATTTTAGGTGTCACTAGAAAGAAATCTGGGAGCAGAAGTAGGCTGTTCAGCCCCTTGAGTCTGTTCCATCATTCAGTAAGATGATGGATAATCTGTACTTTGTTACCTCCTTCCTGCCCTGGACTCACAACTTTCAAACTGACAAAAAAATCTACTGACTTCTGTTTCTGAATTTCCAATTCACCCCCAGCTGGAACAAGAGAGTTCCAAACCTTCACCATTCTCTGCAAAGAAATGCTTCTTGATATCATTCCTAATTTTAATCTCCTTGTTCTGGGGACACACATCATTGCCCCCACCCCTCACCCTCCTCCCCCACCTCTCCCCAAACCCCCTGCACAACCAAGGAAACAGTTTCTTTCTACCTACCTTATTAAATCCCTTAATCATTTATCATTTAAAATGTCACTCTAAATCTAATTCATTTAAGGGAATACACATCTAGTGTATGTAACCTGTCCTTGTTATTTCGCCCTTCTAGCCCAGATTCACAAAAATCTTGTGTAACATCACGATATCCATAGTCCCACTGTCCAGGACTCACTCTACAGCAAACAATTTTTATTTACAGGGGTATAGTAATGCTCAGCTTAGTGGACAAATCATCCAAACAACATGAATCTGTTCAGAGGCATCACATTCTGAGGATGTAAGGAGCATAACCGTCAAGGCAACAAGTTTTACTTGGAATGATGGATGAGATTGACCTGACTAACTGGAACTATGTTTAACACTCAAACCAGTGGAGAAATGAGGATAGTTCTTGATCAAACACATCAAAATTGAGATGGAGAAAGGTGGGAATAAAGGTCAGCTCTCTCTGTAATGGAAAGGTTTGCCAAATTATTATTCAAATATGACCAACTCTGACACACAATTCTTCTCTCTTACTACTTTTTTTCTCCTCTTTACACATCAGTCTTTTGTCTGTTCTCTTCTTCCCTACCATTCCTTGATCCCTTCCCCCTCTAGATTGGAACTAGCATAACTTTGACAGCACAATGTTTAACACCATATCTCACAAATGCTTCCCTCCAAAACATCCATTTCCACCTCTCTGTCCTGCCCTGGCAGCTTTTCCTAAAACTAACTCCCCACCCTGCTCCCCCCATTTTGATGAAGAAGTGTTATGGGGGAACGGAGCAGGGAATGGAAAGAAAGAAAAGAGGGGAACAGACAAACGGCCGATGTGTAAAGAGGAGAAAAAAAGTAGACAGAAGAATTATGTGTCAGAGTTGGTGATATTTGAATAAGAATTTGGCAAACCCTCCCATTACAAAGGGAGCTGACCTTTGATCCCACCTTTCTCCATCTCAATTTTGATGTGTTTGATCAAGAACTGTCCTCATTTCTCCACTGGTTTGAGTGTTAGACATAGTTCCAGTTAGTTGGATCATCTCCATATTTTAATCTTTGCCCACTAGTATTTGAACTCTTTAACATGAGCAACAAATTGCCCCAATCAACTTTATTAGGTTCCTTCTGGGTCTTCAAAACCTCAGTGAGATCACTTTGAAGTCTGTCCTTTTTCAATAAAAACACTCATACCTTCCAATATAAACCCGGACCAACAACAGGGTTGCAAAATCTCCAAGCCCTCACATTTCACAGCCCTGTAAAGCCAAGCATAACAGTTTTAGCCAAAACACTCCCCTCTTATGTAATGTTCCCCCAAATACTTTTGTTATAATGCTGAGTCCATAAAGTGTAGTAAAACATGTGCCAAGCTTAGTTTTGGAACCTGAATTTCATTTGTACAAACCTTTTATGGATTTAAATGCAGACAAATTGAATTAGAAACTTGTCGAAAGGCTATGCATTAATTTAGCTGCTTTGAGATCAATCATTCTCAGGTTGTGGGTATCATTGACTTGCCAGCATGAGTTGCCTGTACCTAGTTTCTTTGGAAAGGAGTGGTGAACTGCCTTCTTCAAACACTGACAACTGGTGAGGACAGTGAAGAGTCAGCCACCTGATGTAGAACTGGAGTCACATGTAGGTCCCTCCTAATTAAGGAAGAAAGTTCCTTCCCTAAAGCAGATTAGTGAACCTGGCAGGTTTCTGCCACAAAATATGACAGCTTCATTTTCACCTTGCTGACACTAATTGTCACTATGTTCAACTGAGAACAGGTTAAATGGTAGCTTAGAGTTGAGACCTTTAACAGTAGTGTTCTCCTCACTGCTGTGTGACTGACCGTTTGAAAAGGACATTGCAAATTCCAACACTCTGACATCTCTGAAATATCCAGATTGCTCCAGAATGTTTTGTAAGTGTTTGCTGAAAGATTTTCTTGACATGGGGGAGGTTGACTTTTGATTCCAAACTTTTTGGAAGTACTTTTTTCTCTTTGTTTAGATCACGGTTTACTTGTGTATAAACTTGTGTATACACTTGTGAATATTCTTGTGTATATATTTGTTATAAACTCGTGTATACACTTGTGTATATACCTGTGTATATACTTGTGCAAACACTTGTGTATCCATCTGTATGTATACTTGTGTGTATATTTGTGTATATCCTCATGTAGACACTTGCAAATACACGTGTATATACTTTTGTATACACTTGTGCATACATTTGTGTAAATTGTGGATACACCTTTGTGTATACTTGTGTATATACTTGTGTAGACACTTGTGTATATACTTGTGTATATACTTGTGTATAAACTTGTGGGTATACTTATGCAGATACTTGTGTATATACTTGTGTATGCACTCAATCAGCCAAAAATTACCAGGAATGAGTGACTGGAGATTTTAGCAGAATTCCAGAGAGTCAGACTCTGATCCTGGCACCACTGCTGGAGTAATAAATTAGTGGAGTTATTTTGGTTTGAAACCAGATGCTGTGTTAATAGAATGTAGCCATTTGGAAATCGGGATTTTGCGTGCAGCTTTGATCCACATTATTGGGGATTATAATTTGAACTTTCCTGCAGTTGCCTAAAGCAGACTCTGGTAGGTTTAACACTCAGTGCTGATTCAATACAATTTTCCTGGGTTCTTGCTGTGACTTTATATCCTCTATCACTGAAGGTGTGAAGATTGTTGGTTAATATATCGAGGATGGATCCAGGGGAAGAGATGTCCTGTATCCACAGTGGGGAAGGTGTCTTCCTCGCTATCATAGAACATAGAACACTACAGCACAAATAGGCCCATAAGTTGTGCCGATCACATTTATACCTACCAGGCCATAGACCTATCTATAACTCCCAATCCCATTATCCTCTGTCTCTTGCAGCAGCTGATACTGCTCGACCTGCTTTCACATCCTCCTCCCATTCCTCCAGCAAACCAAGAGGACCCTCAGCAAGATGTCCATGGTCAACGGCTCCCTTTCCCTGAGTGATTCTATTAGGCAGAGGAATCCCCCCAGGATAAATGTTGATCAAGTATTGGTGAAGACTTTATCAAGTCTTATCTAAGGAAAGATATACTGATATTGGAGGCAGTCTAGAAAAGGTTCACTAGGTTAATCCTGGATGTGGAGGGATTTTCTGAGTCAGTTAGACTTGTGTTTTATTCACTTTTGGGATATCAGCAATTGCTTATTGTCTGAAAAGTCCTAAACAGTTTCACAAGAGCGATGCTCAAAAATTGATAGTAGGCTAAGGAAGACGATATTAGATCAGGTGACCAAACAGTAGTCTTTAACCTTGGTCCAAACTGAATTGTCAGTATGTAGATATCCAGTCAGTATCGCACCAATCAGCACTGGAACCAAATGCAAACTTGGAAAAGTGAGTGAATTCTCACCTTTCCCAACTACTGCCAATCCCAGAAACAGCTACAGCCAATGAAGTCATTGTGAAGTGTGGTTCTGATCAGATTGAGGATTTGAGTGCAGCAAACTCCCACAAAAAGCACTCGAGAGGGGGCCTGTAATCAATGGCTGGGCTGTAATTGGAGGAGGGAATGTAAATGGGGAGTGGGCCGTAATCAGGGATATGTAATTTACTTGGTGGGTTGGGCTGTAATCATCAGAGTGGGATGTAATCGAGGGGCTGGTCTGTAATTGGTGAGGTGGGAGTGAATTGTAATTATGGTGGGAGTAATGTTTTGTATTTTGGTTTAGTGCCATCAGTTTTTCTCCATCAACGACAGAAAAAGCCAAAAATCTCTGACTCGACCTTATTGTATTACATGTTACTTTTTAACTATGGCCAAAAAACCTCCCCCACCCTCACTAGAAACAATCTGTGGGGTTTCTTTCAGCAATAAGTGGTGTATTTGGGGTTTGAAGGGGGAGGGAGAGAATGGGGTAGTTTTTATTTTTGCTGTTGATACCGAGATATACACTCCGTCTTTATTGGAAACATATGGACTCGTTACCTCAGAAGAGATTCCTTGGAGTGGCTCCAGAACTTTGTTTACATAGCACCAATTCCACAAACATCCAGAGTCTGATGCCCCACAGGGTGAGAGGGAGTTGCTGAAATTTATAGTGTGCTTAAAGCTAAAGGTTACCACAACATTCGCCTACTGAATGCAAAGATATTCAGCTTCACAGAAAGGTCACAATGATAGTGGAGAGGATGAGATGTGAATCAGGGTCTGCAGTTTGGATAGTAAAGTGCCACAGTCTGATCAATCAGATTGAGTGCTCCAGGGGGAAGAAGCTGACCACTTGCAGGGGAATCCAAACCATTCTGAGCAAATCAGGCTCCAACATGATTTTGGCAACGAACCAAGTTTCTGCAATAAAAAGTCAAAGCAACTGCCAACAGAAATAATCAACTTTCACCCAACTGAAGTAGAGAGAACTATTCACTGCAAATCTCACACTATAGATTTCTTCACATTTCCAATTAACAGTTTCCTCTGCTGACCTTAGCAACAGGAAGAGGTCATTCAATCCCATAAGTCAATTAGATCACGGCTAATCGGAATCTTAAGCCCATTTATTGACCTTTGCTCTATATTCCTGGAGCCGAACGAATATCAGTTGATATCTGTGTTAAAAGTGCCAGTTCACCGGTGTTATCTACACCCATATTTGTTTTAGTTGGGTGGGAGGGGGGGAACTAGTTCTGGATGTCTGTGACAAGCAGTGTTCCACAAAGATCACTGCTGGGGCCTCTCGTTGTTTGTAATATATACAAATGATTTGGAGGAAAATGTAGGTGGTCTAATTAGTAAATTTAGGATGATACAGAAATTGATGGATTTGAGGATAGTGATGAGGATTATTAGAGGATACAACAGGATATAAATCAACTGGAGACCTGGGCTGAAAGATGGCAGATGGAATTTAACCTGAATAAATGTGAGGTAATGCAATTTGGAAGATCTTTGAAGACGGAAAGCATATAGTATATGGTAGAGCCCAAAGAAATATTAGCATACAGAGGGATCTGGGTGTGCAGATCCACAGTTCCCTGAAGGTAGCAACTCAGGTGGACAAGGTGGTTAAGAAGGTATATGGCACTCTGGCCTTCATCGGTCAGGGCATTGAGTATAGGAATTGGAAAACCATATTGCAGCTGTATGAGACTTTGTTCAGCTGCATTTAGAGTATTGTGTATAATTCTGCTCACCACACTACCGGAAAGATGTTGATGCTTTGGAAACGGTACAAAAGAGATTTCCCAGGATGTTGCCTGGTTTCGAGAATATGGACTGTGAAGAAAGGTTGAACAAACTTGGATTGTTTTCATTGGAGCTTCGGAAGATGAAGGGTTCTGATAGAGATTTACAAGATTATGATAGGTTTAGATAGAGTGGATAGGCAGAGTCTCTTTCCCAGGGTGAGGGGTCAATTACTCGGGGGCATAGGTTGAGAGTGAGAGGGGGAAAGTTTAAAAGTGATATAGGAGTGGGTTTTTCACATAGAGGGAGGTGAACGCCTGGAACGTGCTGCCGGAGGTGGTGGTGGAAGCAGGTTCTATAACAACGTTCAGGAAGCATCTGGATAAATACATGAATAGGGCCCGGAATAGAGGGATATGGATCACATAGGGGCAAGAAAATATTAGAGAGAGGCATCTGTGTCGGGCCAGACTTGGTGAGCTGAAGGGCCTGTTCCTGTGCTGTACTGTTCTTTGTTCTTTATTTGAGTTTCAGATTTCCACACTCCTTTATGTGCAGAAGTACAAACATATGAATAAGGTTGGGGAGGGGGGGTAGTGCTTGGCTATTCAGCCCTTCAAACCTGCAGCAGCATTTAATAAGATCAGAACTGACCTGTTTGTGCTCCGGTTTCCACATTTCCATCTACCTCCAATATTCTTTGTTTTCTTTACCTAACTAGAATCTATCTACCTCTGCCTTAACAATATCCAGTGACCTGTTTCACTGCTTCCTGAGGCAGAGAGTTCCAAAGTCAAACAAACCCTCGCAGAGAAAAAAAGTTCTCATTTCTGTTCTAAAAGGGTGACTGCTAATTTGAAAACAGTGCCCCCGAGTCTGGACTCTCCCACAGAAGGAAACATCCTTTCCACCTCCACTTTGTCAATACCATTCTGGATTTTATAAACTTCAATCAAGTCACCCCTCACTCTCCTAAACTTTCCTAAATCCCAGTCTATCCAACCTTTCCTCATTAGATAACCCCTCATTTCGGGTATCTATCTGGTAAACCTGCTCTGAACCGCTTCTAACCAAAACTGTACACAGTGGCCAGAATTTTACCACCTTGCGTGCCCAATTTTCATTTGATTTGATTTGTTATTGTTACATTTATTAGCATGTAGCACAAAATATTGTTTCTTGTGCACTACACAGACAAACCATACTATTCATAGAGAAGAGAACAAGAGAGTGCAGAATGTAGTGTTACAGTCATAGCTAGTGTGCAGAGAAAAATCCACTTAATGCAAAATAGATCCATTCAAAACTCTGCAGCAGGGAAGAAGCTGTTCTTGAGTCAGTTGGTAAGTGACCTCAGACTTCTGTATCTTTTTCCGACAGAAGAATGTGGAAGAGAGAATGTCCGTGGTGCGTGGGGGTCCTTAATTATGTTGGCTGCTTTTCCAAAGCACTGGGAAGTGTAAGCAGAGTTAATGGATGGGAGGCTGGTTTGCATGATGGACTGGGCTACATTCACAATCTTTTGTAGTTCCTTGTGATCTTGGGCAGAGCAGGAACTAACCCAAGCTGTGATACAACCAGAAAAAATGCTTTCCATGTGGGGGACTTTAAACTAGAAAGGTTAGGGGAGGGAATAGTGATGTGAAGACTGGGAGCAAGGAAGTTAGCTCCCAGGTAGGGAGGGACTCTAGGCAGGATGAGAGGCAGGTTAGACGAGTGGGGGAGAAGGGAAATGTCCAGTCTGAGGGACTGAGGTGTGTCTATTTTAATGCCAGGAGTGTAGTAAATAAGGTGGATGAACTTAGGGCGTGGATTGCTGCTTGGGATTGTGATGTGGTGGCCATTACAGAGACTTGGATGTCTCAGGGACAGGACTGGGTACTACAGGTCCCGGGATTCAGATCCTTCAGGAAGGACAGGGAGGGAGGCAAAAGAGGTGGTGGAGTGGCACTGTTGATCAGGGACAGTGTCATGGCTGCAGAGAAGGTGGATACCGAGGAGGGAATGTCTACGGAGTCTCTGTGGGTGGAAGTTAGGAATAGCAAAGGGTCGGTGACGTTGCTGGGTGTATTCTATAGGCCGCCCAATAGTGACAGGGAAGTTGAGGTGCAGATAGGGAAACAGATACTGGAGAGATATAGAAATAACAGAGTTGTTGTGATGGGAGACTTCAATTTCCCAAACATCGACTGGAATATCCCAAGGGTAAGGGGTTTGGATGGGGAGGAGTTTGTTAGGTGTGTTCAGGAGGGTTTCCTGACACAGCACGTGGACAAGCCTACGAGAGGAGAGACTGTACTGGACCTGGTACTAGCTAATGAACCAGGACAGGTGATGGATCTCTCGGTAGGAGAGCATCTTGGGGATGGAGATCATAATTCTATCTCCTTCACCCTTGCATTGGAAAAGGATAGGATCAGGCAGGCTAGGAAGGTGTTTGTCTGGAATAAGGGGAAATATGAAGACATCAGGCAGATGTTGGGGCGAATAAACTGGAAGGAGGTGTTCTTGGGGAAAAGCACAGAAGGAAGGTGGCAGATATTCAAGGAATGCTTGTCTGGAGCTCTGCACGACAACGTTCCGGTGAGACAAGGAGGTTTTGGTAGGACGCGGGAACCGTGGTGCACAAAGGCTGTGGTGAACATAGTCAGGAAGAAAAGAAAGGTGTATAAAAGGTTCAAAGAGCTAGGAGATGTTGGGGATCTAGAGAAGTATAAGGCTTATAGAAGAGAGCTTAAAAAGGAAATTAGGAGAGCCAGAAGGGGTCATGAGAAGGCCTTGGCTGGTAGGATTAAGGAGAATCCCAAGGCCTTCTACATATATGTGAAAAGTAAAAGGATGAGAAGAGAAGGGATAGGACCTATAAAAGGTGAAGGGGGAAAAGTCTGTAGGGAACCGGAAGTAATGGCAGAGGTGCTTAATGAGTACTTTGCCTCAGTATTCACGGTGGAAAGTGATCTGGGAGGATGCACTACAAGTTTGCGGCAGACTGAAAAGATTGAGTATGTAGATATTAAGGAAGCGGATGTGTTCGAACTTCTAAATGCTATCAAGATAGACAAGTCTCCGGGACCAGATGGGATGTACCCCAGGTTATTGTGGGAGGTGAGGGATGTCATTGCAGAGCCCCTGGCGATGATCTTTGCGTCGTCGATGGAGGCGGGAGAGGTTCCGGAGGATTGGAGGATTGCGGATGTGGTCCCTATTTTCAAGAAAGGGAACAGGGATAGTCCTGGAAATTACCGACCGGTGAGTCTGACCTCAGTGGTTGGTAAGCTGATGGAGAGGCTTCTGAGGGACAAGATTTACGAGCATTTGGAGAAGTTTAGGCTGATTAGAAATAGTCAGCATGGTTTTGTAAAAGACAGGTCATGCCTTATGAGCTTAATTGAGTTCTTCGAAAATGTGATTGAACACATTGACGAAGGAAGAGCAGTGGACGTGGTGTACATGGACTTCAGCAAGGCATTTGACAAGGTCCCGTATGCAAGACTTCTTGAGAAGGTGAGAGGCCATGGGATCCAAGGGGCTTTGGCCTTGTGGATCCAGAACTGGCTTGCCTGCAGAAGGCAGAGGGTGGTTGTGGATGGCTCTTTTTCTGCATGGAGGTCGGTCACCAGTGGAGTGCCCCAGGGATCTGTTCTAGGACCCTTGCTGTTTGTCATTTTCATAAATGACCTGGATGAGGAAGTAGAGGGATGGGTGAGTAAGTTCGCCGATGATACAAAGGTCGGTGGTGTTGTGGATGGTCTGGAGGGATGTCAGAATTTGCAGCATGACATCGACAGGATGCAAGACTGGGCGGAGAAGTGGCAGATGGACTTCAACGCGGATAAATGTGTTGTGGTCCATTTTGGCAGATCCAACGGGATGAATGAGTACACTATCAAAGGTAGGAGTCTTAGCTGTGTGGAAGAGCAGAGGGATCTTGGGGTCCGGGTCCATAAGACTCTCAAATCGGCCTCCCAGGTGGAGGATGTGGTTAAGAAAGCTTACGGTGTACTGGCCTTCATTCATCGAGGGATTGAGTTCAGGAGTCAGGAGGTAATGCTGCAGCTTTATAGGACCCTTGTCAGACCACACTTGGAGTACTGTGCGCAGTTCTGGTCGCCTCACTATAGGAAGGACGTGGAAGCTATTGAAAGGGTGCAGAGGAGATTTACAAGGATGTTGCCTGGATTGGGAGGCATGCCTTATGAAGACAGGTTGAGGGAGCTGGGACTGTTCTCCCTGGAGAGACGAAGGTTGAGAGGCGACCTGATAGAGGTTTACAAGATGTTGAGAGGAATAGATAGGGTGGACTCTCAGAGACTATTTCCCAGGGCTGAAATGGTCGCGACGAGAGGGCACAGATTTAAGGTGCAGGGAAGCAAGTACAGAGGGGATGCGAGGGGAAAGTTTTTCACTCAGAGGGTGGTGAGTGAATGGAATCGGCTGCCGTCGGTGGTGGTCGAGGCGAACTCGCTGGGGTCTTTTAAAAGACTTCTGGATGAGTATATGGGATCCAATGGGATTGGGGGTTATAGATAGGTCTATGGCTGGGTAGGTTTTGATGTGTTCGGCACAACTTGTGGGCCGAAGGGCCTGTTTGTGCTGTAGTGTTCTATGTTCTATGTTCTATGTTCTATCTGTGAAAGTTGGTGAGGATCGTAGCTGACATGCCAAATTTCCTCAGTCTTCTGAGAAAGTAGAGGTGTTGGTGGGGCTTTCTTAACTATAATATCGGCATGGGGGGGACTAGGACAGGTCATTTGATCTGCACACTTAAAAACTTGAAGTTCTCGACCATTTCAACGTTGTCTCCATCGATGTGGGCAGGGGCATGTTCTCCTCTACACTTCCTGAAGTTGATGAAAATCTCCTTTGTTTTGTTGACATTGAGGGAGAGATTATTGTTGCTGCACTAGATTCTCTATCTCATTCCTGTACTCTGTCTCATCATTGTTTGAGATCTGACCCATTACAAATAGTGTCATCAGCAAACTTGAAAATTGAGTTGGCAGGGAATTTGGCCGCACAGTGATAAGTGGAGAAGGGTATAGTAGGGGGCTGAGAACACAGCCTTGTGAGGCACCAGTGTTGAGGATGATCGTGAGGAGGTGTTGTTGCCTTTCCTTACTGATTGCGGACTGTGAGTTAGGAAATTCAGGATGCAGTCACTGAGGGTGGAGCCGAGGTCCAGGCCATTGAGTTTGGAGATGAGTGTTGTGGGAATAATGGTGTTGAAGACTGAGTTGGAGTCAAATAGGAATCTGACATCAATGTCGTTGTTATCTCGGTGTTCCAGGATTAGTGCAGGGCCGGGGAGATGGTGTGTGCTGTGGACCTGTTGCAGCATTAGGCGAACTGTAGAGGATCCAGGTAGTCCGGGAGGCTGGAATTGATTCGTACTGTGACCAACCTTTCAAAGCACTTCATAATGATGGATGTCAGAGCCTGCAGCCGATAGTCATTAAGGCACGCTGCTGGATTTCTCTTAGATACCAGGATGATGGTTATCTTCTTGAAACAGATAGGGAGCTCAGATTGTTGTAAAGAGAGGTTGAAGATGTCTGTGAATATCCCCACCAGCTGATCCAGGCAGGATCTGAATGTCTGGGTATCCTATCCGGGCCATTCATTTTCCATGGGTTGACCTTTAAGAAGGCTGCTCTGACATCTGTATAGTGACCGCAGATATAGGTTCATCTGGGGCTTCCAGAGTGGACAGTGTGTTTGCGCTGACCTCTTGCTCAAAACAGGCACAGAATGCACTGAGCTCAGGGAGGGGTGCGTTGGAACAGGCGATTTTACGTGCCTTCATCTTGTAGCCTGTTATGTCTTGCAGACCTTGCCATAGTCAGTGGGGATCAGTGTGGCTAACCTGGGACTCTAGCTTGGTCCGGTGCTATCTTTTGGTATCTTTGACGGATCACCTTACATTGTATCTGGCTTTCTCGTACAAGTCAGGGTCACCTGATTTGAATGTCTCAGACCTGGACTTCAAGCAGTGGATATCCCTGTTCATCCACAGGAAACACTTGGATTTGCTTTTCTGGCACACAGTCTTCTACATACTTATTAATGAAGTCAGTTACTGTACTGGCGTACTCATTCAGGCTGGTTGCAGACTTTTAAAATACTGACCTGTCCACTGACTCTAAGCAGCCCCGCAGGAGATCATCCAATTCCTCAGAACAACATTACATGACTTTCTTTGATGGATTCTCCCGCGTCAGTTTTTGTTTATAAGCCGAGAGCAGGAGCACAGCCTTATGGTCTCCATCTACCAAAGTGTGGGCAGGTGATAGAGCAGTAGGCACGTTTGATATTTCTGTAGAGTGGTCTCGGATGTTTGGGCCTTTGGTGGAGCAGACGATATGTTGGTGGTTACTTTGTAACACACTCTAGAGTTTGGCCTGAATGAAGTCTCTGGCCAAGATGAACAAGACTGTGGAATGTTTCATCTCATAAGGTTCATAAGATCCTGAAGCCTATAAACTCCTGCCCGATGCCACCCCCCACTCTGGAATCAGGGCATATGTGCTGGTAAAATTCCAGTCAGTATTTGAGATGTGCTCTCATCAATGCCTTATACAACTGGAGCTTAACATCTTTAGCAGGACAAAGGTACAAGGAACCAAATTTGCAGACACTAAACGAGGCTTTTTTGGAGAAGTTTGGACTGATTAGAAATAGCATGGTTTTGTCAAGGGCAGGTCATGCCTTACGAGCCCAGTTGAGTTCTTCGAAAATGTGACTAAACACGTTGACGAAGGAAGGGTGGTGGACGTAGTGTACATGGACTTTAGTAAGGCGTTTGATAAGGTCCCCCATGCAAGGCTTCTGGAGAAGGTGAGAGGGCATGGGATCCAAGGGGCTTTGGCCGCCTGGATCCAGAACTGGCTTGCCGGCAGAAGGCAGACAGTGGTTGTGGATGGGTCTTGTTCTGCATAGAACATAGAACATAGAACATTACAGCGCAGAACAGGCCCTTCGGCCCTCGATGTGGCGCCAACCAATTAGGAACAAGCAATGACCCTCTAACCTAAACCATTCCCCTTTCATCCATAAACTTATCTACTAACCTCTTAAACGCCACCAAACGTGGCGCATCTACAACTGACGCAGGCAAGGCATTCCATACCCTTACCACCCTCTGGATAAAGAACCTACCTCTGACCTCTGTCCTAAAACCACCACCCCTTAATTTAAAGCTATGTCCCCTCGTGCTAGCTTTCTCCATCCTAGGAAAAAGGCTATCACTGGCCACCCTATCTAAACCTCTAATCATCTTATATGTTTCAATAAGGTCTCCTCTTAGCCGCCTTCTTTCCAACGAAAACAACCTCAAATCCCTCAGCCTCTCTTCATAAGACCTGCCCTCCATACCAGGCAACATCCTGGTAAACCTCGTCTGTCCCCTCTCCAATGCCTCCACATCTTTCTTATAATGGGGGGACCAGAACTGCACACAATACTCCAAGTGCGGCCGCACTAGAGTTTTGTACAGTTGCAACATGACGTTGCGGCTCCGAAATTCAATCCCCCTACCAATAAAAACTAAGACTCCGTATGCCTTCTTAACAACCTTATCGACTTGATTGCCAACTTTCAGGGATCTATGCACACATACACCAAGATCCCGCTGTTCATCAACACTATTAAGAGTCCTACCATTAGCCCTACACTCTACACATTTGTTATTCCTGCCAAAGTGAATTACCTCACACTTTTCCACATTAAACTCCATTTGCCACCTCTCGGCCCAGCTCTGCAACTTGTCCAAGTCTCTCCGCAAACTAGAACACCCCTCTTCACTATCTACCATTCCTCCGACTTTGGTGTCATCCGCAAATTTAATAATCCATCCTTCAATAACCTCATCCAGATCATTTATAAAAATTACAAACAGCAGGGGCCCCAAAACAGATCCCTGAGGTACACCACTAGTAACCGAACTCCACGATGAATTCTCCCATCAACCACCACCCTCTGTCTTCTATCTGCTAGCCAATTCCTAATCCAATTAGCTAAATCACCCTCAATCCCATACACCTGCATTTTCTGCAGAAGCCTTCCATGGGCCACCTTATCGAACGCCTTACTAAAGTTTATGGAGGTCGGTAACCAGTGGAGTGCCCCAGGGATCTGTTCTGGGATCCCTGCTGTTTGTCACTTTCATAAATGACTTGGATGAGGAAGTGGAGGGATGGGTTAGTAAGTTCGCCGATGATACAAAGGTCGGTGGTGTTATGGATGGTCTGGAGGGATGCCAAAAGTTGCAGCGGGACATAGACAGGATGCAAGACTGGGCGGAGAAGTGGCAGATGGACTTCAACGCGGATAAATGTGTAGTGGTCCATTTTGGCAGGAATAATGGGATGAAGGAGTACAATATAAGGGGTAGGAGTCTTAGCTGTGTTGTAGAGCAGAAGGATCTCGGGGTCCGGGTCCACAGGACTCTTAAATCGGCCTCGCAGGTGGAGGAAGTGGTCAAGAAGGCGTACGGTGTACTGGCCTTCATTAATCGAGGAATAGAGTTTAGGAGTCAGGAGGTAATGATGCAGCTCTATAAGACTCTTGTCAGATCCCAGTTGGAGTATTGTGCGCAGTTCTGGTCGCCTCATTATAGGAAGGATGTAGAGGCTATTGAGAGAGTTCAGAGGAGATTTACAAGGATGCTGCCTGGATTGGGAGGCAGGCCTTATGAAGATAGGTTGAGGGAGCTGGGACTCTTCTCACTGGAGAGATGTAGGTTGAGAGGCGACCTGATAGAGGTTTATAAAATGTTGAGAGGGATAGATAGGGTGGACTCTCAGAGACTATTTCCCCAAGCTGAAATGGTCACTATGAGAGGACACAGATTTAAGGTGCAGGGAAGCAAATACAAAGGAGTTGTCAGGGGTAGGTTTTTCACTCAGACGGTGGTGAGTGAATGGAACCGACTGCCATTGGAGGTTGTTGAGGCAAACTCACCGGGGTCTTTTAAGAGACTTCTGGATGAGTATATGGAAAAGAATAGGATATGGGGTTATAGATAGGTCTGTGGATTGGTAGATGTGATCGGCGCAACACGTGGTCCGAAGGGCCTGTTTGTGCTATATTGTTCTATGTTCTATGAGGTGGGAAAGCAAGTTACAATGAGAAAATAAATTTACAAATGAATTATGTGAATGGTCCAAAATTTGGAAGATGGAATTTAAAGTGGAAATGTGTGAGATTATCTACTTTAGTTGGAGAAATAAAAAGACAACAATTCAAATGGACAGAAGCTTCAAAATGTTTTGGCACAGAGAGATCTGAGTGTCCTCATGCAGGTAAACAGTAATAATGAAAGCAAATAGAATTTTAGCATTCAATGAAAATAGAATAGAGTGTAAAAGTAGGGAGGTCCTGTTGCAGCTGTATAGGGCATTAATGAGACCACATCTGGAGAACTGCACACAGTTTGGTCCCTTACTTAAGGAAGAATGTAAATACATTAGAGGCACTTCAGGAAAGGTTCAGTAGATTGATACCAGGGAGGAAGAACTTATCTTATGAAGAGAGATTGAGCAGTTTAGGATACTCACTGGAGTTTAGAAGAGTTAGAGGGGATCTAATTGATGTGTACAACATAGAACATAGAACATAGAACATTACAGCGCAGAACAGGCCCTTCGGCCTTCGATGTTGTGCTGACCAAAATAAAAAGCAATGCCCCTCCAAACTAAACCATTCCCTTCTCTTCCATATACTTATCAATTAACCTCTTAAACGCCACCAAACTTGGCGCATCTACAACAGCTGCAGGCAGGGCATTCCACTCCCTATACTAAAGGGGATTGACAGGATAGACACAGAGCAGATGTCTCCCCTTGTTGGATGTTTTAGAATGAGCGGCCTTGGTTTTAGACGAAGGGTGGCAGATTCAAAATAGAAATGAGGAGGAATTATTTCATTGAAAGGTTGTGAATCTGAATTCTCTATCTCAGAATGCAGTGGACACTGGAACACTGAATAAATTTAAGGAGATGAGTAGATTTTTAATTAACACTGGGATGAAAGGTTATGGAAAGCAGGCAGGAAGTTGGAGATGAGACCGAGGCAAGATCAGCCATTATTGAATTGAATGGCAGGGCAGGCTCGAGAGGCTGAATTGCCCACTCCTCCTAATTCTTATGTTCTTATGTTATATAATGCTCAATTTTTCTTGTAGTAAAGAATGGCACCCCTTTAGCCTTCTTAAGTGCCGTACCTACATGCTAACTTATTTTGACTCAAGCACTAGAATACCTAGATTCCTCTACTCTTTGGAATTCAGCAGTCATTCACCATAGAATCGCTGCAGTGTAGAAAGAGGCCATTCAGCCCATCAAGCATGCACTGACAGTAATTCCCCTCAGTCTTTTCCTATGTATTTATCTCCCTGACACTGATGGACAATTTAGCAATGGTCAGTCAACCTAACCTACACACAATTGGATGATATTTGGAAATATTCTGCTTTTTTATTCTTTGCATTTCCCCATATTAAATTCCATCTGCCAGATTTTGCCCACTCACTCAAACTATCTATCCATCTGCCAACTCCTTATGTCTGCTTCACAATACACTTTCCTACTTATCTTTGTGGTTTCTACAAATTTAGATCATAAAACCAGAAGACATACATGCAGGAGGAGGCCATTCAGCCTATTGAGTCTCCTCTGCCATTCAGTGAGGTCATAATTGATCTGATGGGATAATCCACAACTCCACTTTCCTTCCTTATGCCTTATCCTTATAACCTTTGATTCCCTGACTGACTAAAGATTTAACATAGAACATAGAACATAGAACGATACAGCACAGAACAGGCCCTTCGGCCTTCGATGTTGTGCCGACCAAAATAAAAAGCAATGCCCCTCCAAACTAAACCATTCCCTTCTCTTCCATATACTTATCAATTAACCTCTTAAACGCCACCAAACTTGGCGCATCTACAACAGCTGCAGGCAGGGCATTCCACTCCCTAATCACTCTTTGAGTAAAGAACCTACCTCTGATATCCGTCCTATAACTCATACCCCTTAATTTAAAGCTGTGTCCCCTTCGTGCTAGCTTTCTCCATCCTAGGAAAAAGGCTATCACTGTCCACCCTATCTAAACCTCTAATCATCTTATATGCTTCAATAAGATCCCCTCTTAGCCGCCTCCTTTCTAACGAAAACAACCTCAAATCCTTCAACCTCTCTTCATAGGACCTGCCCTCCATACCAGGCAACATCCTGGTAAACCTCCTCTGTACCCTCTCCAATGCCTCCACATCTTTCTTATAATGTGGGGACCAGAACTGCACACAATACTCCAAGTGCGGCCGCACTAGAGTTTTGTACAGTTGCAACATGATGCTGCGGCTCCTAAATTCAATCCCCCTACTAATAAAAGCTAAGACTCCATATGCCTTCTTAACAACTTTATCCACTTGACTGTCTACTTTCAGGGATCTATTGACACATACACCAAGATCCTTCTGTTCCTCAACACTATTAAGAGCCCTACCATTAGCCCTATACTCTACACATTTATTAGAACATAGAACATAGAACATAGAACAATACAGCACAGAACAGGCCCTTCGGCCTTCGATGTTGTGCCGACCAAAATAAAAAAAGCAATGCCCCTCCTAACTAAACCATTCCCTTCTCATCCATATACTTATCAACTAACCTCTTAAACGCCACCAAACTTGGCGCATCTACAACAGCTGCAGGCAGGGCATTCCACTCCCTAATCACTCTTTGAGTAAAGAACCTACCTCTGATATCCGTCCTATAACTCATACCCCTTAATTTAAAGCTGTGTCCCCTCGTGCTAGCTTTCTCCATCCTAGGAAAAAGGCTATCACTGTCCACCCTATCCAAACCTCTAATTATCTTATATGCTTCAATAAGATCCCCCCTTAGCCGCCTCCTTTCTAACGAAAACAACCTCAAATCCTTCAACCTCTCTTCATAGGACCTGCCCTCCATACCAGGCAACATCCTAGTAAACCTCCTCTGTACCCTCTCCAATGCCTCCACATCTTTCTTATAATGTGGCGACCAGAACTGCACACAATACTCCAAGTGCGGCCGCACTAGAGTTTTGTACAGCTGCAACATGATGCTGCGGCTCCTAAATTCAATCCCCCTACCAATAAAAGCTAAGACTCCATAAGCCTTCTTAACAACTTTATCCACTTGACTGTCTACTTTCAGGGATCTATTGACACATACACCAAGATCCTTAGATCTAGCTACCTTGATAGATTTAGCTACCTTGCCCTCACTTCCTCATTCAAGTCATTGATATAAATTGTAAAATGTTGAGGTCCCAGTACAGACCCCTGCTGGACTCCACTTGTTACATCCTGCCAATCAGTCCAGGACCGATTTATGCATACTCTCTATATTCTGCCAACTAGAAAATCTTCCATCCATGCTAATATGTCACTCAGTCCACCATGACTTCTTACTTTCAAAAAGTAAGAAAGATGTCAGAAAGAGCTCTTCTCCTGATTCATTTTGGATTGATCCTGCCCAGCGTGGGACTTAAAATTTCCACCCAGAATCAAGATACTGGTACATTAAATTTTCCATCACAGCAATGATGATTCCTACCGCAGCTGGGATTGGAAAATCCCAGCCATTAACTTGGTTTCTCTCTCACAGATGCTGCCAGACCTGCTGAGAATTTCCAACCCTTTCTGTTTTTACTTCACTCAGAGTCAATTGTTAGTCTCCTGTATTCAATGAAATACAACTCACCATTTATATAAACTGGTCTCATAATGTAACACTTTAAGCCCTGATATCTTTCAAGTAAATCTGTACACCCCCTCTGTGTTAATATATTCTTCCTGAGATGCAGTGTTCAGACAGAACACAGTTACTCCTAATGGGCTGAACAAAACTCTGGACAACTGAAACATCACTTCCTCGCTTTTCATTTTCCAGCTGCCTTGAGACAAAGGCCAACATTCCATTAGCGACAACTCCAGATTTTTCAATTCCTTTTTACAGGATATGTTAACCAGCATTTATTGTCCATCCCTTATTGCCCCTTGAGAAGGTGATGATGAGCTGCCTTCTTTAACCACTGCAGTTTGTGTGGTGAAGGTATACCCACGGTATTGTTAGGATTTTGATCCAGTGGCAGTGAATGAACGGCAATATATTTCCAAGTCAGGATGGTGAGTGACTTGGAGGGGAACTTGCAGGTGGTGGTGTTCCCAGATATCTGTTGCCCTTGTCCTTCTAGATAGTAGAGTTTATTGGTTTGAAAAGTTCCATCAAATGAGACTTGGTGAATTCCTGCAGTGCATCTTGTAGATGGTACATCCAGCTTTCACTATCGCTCGCAGTTGAGGGAGTGGTAGTTTGTGGATGGTGCGTCAATCAATTGGGCTGTTTTATCCTGGATGGCATTCAGCTATGCCATTCATAGTTGCCCCTTGAGAAGGTGGTGATGAGCCTTCTTCTTGAATCATTGCAGTCTACGTGTTCTGGATTGACCCGCAATGCCATTAGAGAGGGAATTCCAGGATTTTGACCCAATGACAGTGAAGGAATGGTGATATATTTCCAAGTCAGGATGGTGAGTGACTTGGAGGGGAATTGGTGGTGTTCTTGTGTATCTAACACCTTTTTCTTTGAAGATAGAAGTGGTTGTGGGTTTGGAAGATGCTATCTAAGGATCTTTGGTGAATTGCTGCAGTGCATCTTGTAGATAGTACACACTGCTGCCACTGAGTGTCAGTGGTGGAGGGAGTGGATATTTATGAATATGGTGCCAATCAAGCGGGGCTGCTTTGTCCTGGATGGTGTTGAGCTTCTTGAGTGTTGTTGGAGCTGCACCCATCCAGCCATATTCCATCAAACTCCTGACTTGTGCCTTGTAAATGGTGGATAGGCTTTGGGGAGTCAGGAGATGAGTTACTTGCCACAGTATTCCTAGCCTCTGACCTGCTCTTGTAGTCACTGTGTTTTTGTAATGAGTCCAGTTTAGTTTCTGATTAATGGTAATCTCAAGGATCTTGGCAGTGGGGGATTCAGTGATGCTAACATAAGTGAACATTGTAACTTCTGACCTTTTGGTCAAGGGAGCTCATTGATGAAGCAGCTGAAGGTGGCCGGATCTCGGACACTACCCTGAGGGACTCCTGCAGTGATGTCCTGGAGCTAAGATGATTGACCTCCAACCAGCACAACCATCTTCCTTTGTGTTGGGTCTGATTGCAATAAGGACAACAAAGATTGTCCTGCTACCTGAGTGTGAGGTAACTGCAGGAAATATTTCTAAAGTTTTTTGCGTTTCAGTTCAGATATAACTGATACATGTAAAACTGGTACAGCAATTATCATGGTGGATTTTAATCTGCATATCAATTGGACAAACCAGATTGGTCAAGGAGGAGTTCATAGAATGTATAGCTTCCAGTATGTAATGGAATCGACAAGGGAGCAAGCTATCCTAGATCTGGTCCTGTGTAATGAGATGGGAATAATTACTGATATTGCAGTTAGGAATCCTCTAGGAAGAAGCGATCACAGTATGATTGAATTTAAAATACAGATGGAGCGCGAGAAGGTAAAATCTAATACCAGCGTCTTGAGCTTAAACAAAGGAGACTTTAAAGGGATGAAGGACAACTTGGCTAAGGTAAACTGGGAGCAAAAACCTTATGGTGGGACAATTGAGGAACAGTGGAGGACTTTCAAAGCGATCTTTCACAGTACTCAGTAAAAGTATATACCAATGATAAGGAAGGACTGTAGAATAAGGGATAATCAGCCATGGATGTCTAAGGGAAATAAAGGAAGGTATCAAATTGAAAGAAATGCATTCAAAGTGGCAAAGATTAGTGGGAACCTAGAGGATTGGGAAATCTTTAAAGGTCAGCAGAAAGCCACAAGAAAAGCCATAAAGAAAAGTAAGATGGATTATGAGAGTAAACTAGCTCAGAATATAAAAACAGACAGCAAAAGTTTCTACAAATATATAAAATGAAAAAGAGTGGCTAAAGTAAAGATTGGTCCTTTTAGAGGATGAGAAAGGGGATGTAATAACTGGAAATGAGAAAATGGCTGAGGTATTGAACAGGTATTTTGTGTCAGTCTTCACAGTGGAAGAGACAAATAACATGTCAAAAATTAATGACAGGGAGGCTATGACAGGTGAGAACCTAGAAACTATCATTATCATGAAAGAGGTAGTGTTGGGCAAGTTAATGGGGCTAAAGGTAGATAAGTCTCCTAGTCCTGATGGAATCCATCCCAGGGTACTAAAAGTGATGGCGGGGAAATAGCAAATGCACTAATGGTAATTTACCAAAATTCGCTGAACTCTGGGGTGGTTCCCTCAGAGTGGAAAACAGCTAATATGACACCACTGTTTAAAAAAGGAGATAGAAAATAGGCAGGTAATTATAGGCCAGTTAGCTTAACTTCTGTAGTAGGGAAAATGCTTGAAGAAATAGCGAGACATTTGGATATAAATTGTCCATTGGTAAGATGCAGCATGGGGTTCACGAAGGTCAGGTCATGTTTGACTAATTTGGGGGAATTCTTTGAGAACATTACATGTGCAGTGGACAATGGGGAATCTGTGGATGTGGTGTATCTGGATTTCCAGAAGGCATTTGACAAGGTGCCACACCAAGGACTGTTCCATAATATAAAGGTGCTCAGAGTTACGGATAATGTATTAGCATGGATAGAGGACTGGTTAACTAACAGAAAGCAAAGAGTGGGGGTAAATGGGTATTTTTCTGGTTAACGACCAGTGACCAGTGCCTCAGGGATCAGTGTTGGGATTGCAATTGTTTACGATTTACATAGATGATTTGGAGTTGGGGACCAAGTGTAGTGTGTCAAAATTCACAGGTGACACTAAAATGAGTGGCAGACCAAAGTGTGTAGAGGTCACAGAAAATCTGCAAAGGGATATAGATAGTCTAAGTGAGTGGGCGAGGGTTTGGCAGATGGAGTGCAATGTTGGTAAATGTGAGGTCATCCATTTTGGTAGGAATAAAAGCAAAATGGACTATTATTTAAATGGTAAAAAATTGCAGCATGCTGCTGTGCAGAGGGACCTGGGTGTCCTTGTGCAGGAATCTCAAGGAGTTGGTTTCAGGTGTAGCAGGTAATTAAAAAGACAAATGGAATTTTGTCCTTCATTGCTGGAGGGACGGAGTTTAAAAACAACGAGATCTGTTCTCCAGAGCAGAGTTTTTGGAGAGTGGCTGGTGAGATTCCTGACTTGCAATTTCTGTCTTTCACTTTAGTTGTTAGAGTGTTTATTTCGGCGCTCCGTAGCGGGAGATAGGCGCGGGGGGCTGCAGGGAAGGAAGCGCGGGAGTATAAAAGGAAGGCCAAGGTAGACAGCGGGCAGCGTCGGGAGCGGGCAGTGGAGTGAGACGGGAATTAGAGTGAGAGCAACAAGGGCTTAAGCTCACTGGCCTTGGGCGAGCGCAGGCTTGGACACGGTGAGTAACGTGCTTCCTACCTAATCAACACTTTTCCCAACACCTTTAAAGGGGTATACAAAATGCCAGGATACTTGGCCAAACGCGTCCACTGTGTACACTGCCATATGTGGACCTTCTTGGAGGCATCACGTCTCCCGAAGGCCCACATATGCGCAAAATGTTTAGAACTGCAACGTTTAAGAGCTAGGGTGAGGCAGCTGGAGCTGCGCTTGGAGGACATGTGTCTAGTGAGGGAAAATGAGGTTACAATGAATAGGGAAGGTAGTCCTGCGGGGACCCCAGGATCTAGTAGTAGGGACGGGCTGGTTATAGATACGAGGAACAAGAATAAAAATCAAGGCACAAAGGTCATCTCTAAGGAGGATTCCAAGAAAACCAAGGGAGGGGTAAAAGCTGTGATGGAGAGGGCAAGTGAGGGGGAACAGAATGCCGCAGAGAACAGCAGGAAAGCAGGAAGTGAGATATTGGTGGGGGATGGGATGGTTAAAGGGATCGATAGGCGATTCTGTGGGCAAAAGAGAGACTCCAGGATGGTAGTCTGCCTCCCTGGAGCAGGGGTCCAAGATGTTTCAGAGAGGGTAGAGGAAATTTTGAAGGGAGAAGGGTCTAAGGCAAATGTAATAGTTCACGTAGGACAGAAAGATGTAGGAACAAAGCACAGGGGGGACTTACGTAGACAGTTTAGGGAGTTGGGGGCTCAACTGAAAGGTAGGGCCTCCAGGGTGGCGTTCTCTGGGCTGCTGCCTGTGCCCGGGACCGATTGGGTAAAAACAAATGAGACACTCCAACTAAATGCATGGATGAAGGATTAGTGTAGGGCAGAAGGCTTCATATTCATTGATCATTGGGAAGTCTTCAGGAGGGAGAGTCATCTATTCAAGAGGGATAGGGAGCAGTTGACTGGGAGGGGAACACATATTTTAGCTGGGAGGTTAGCTGGAGTGTTTCAGAAGTGTTTAAACTAATAGGGAGGGAGGGTGGGGAGAGAGAGGAACTGGGAGTGGGAGAGAGAGGGATGATAGGATAACACCAGAAGGTAGAAAGGAATATCCGAGAGCTGAGGGTCTTCAGTGCATGTGTTTTAATGCGAGGAGTGTGACTGGCAAAACAGATGAACTGAAGGCAATAATGTTCACGAGGAGTTTAGAAGTGGTGGCGGTGACCGAGACGTTGTTGAAGGAGGGGCAAGACTGGCAATTGAATATTCCAGGGTATAAGTGTTTTAGGCGTGACAGAGTTGGTGTGAGGAGAGGCGGGGGAGTGGCTTTATTAGTTAAGGACAAGATCATA
The DNA here is from genome assembly GCA_024679065.1 of Sphyrna mokarran. Classification (NCBI taxonomy): domain Eukaryota; kingdom Metazoa; phylum Chordata; class Chondrichthyes; order Carcharhiniformes; family Carcharhinidae; genus Sphyrna; species Sphyrna mokarran. The sequence goes on from JAGIQG010000003.1 coordinate 1,837,583, forward strand.
GCAGTGCAGAGGGAGGGAGGTATGGATGATTTAGGAATTGAGTCTCTATGGGTGGAGTTGAGGAATAGGAAGGGAGTGGTTACTCTGTTGGGTGTTTACTACAGACGCCCAACAGCCCGCGAGCCGTGGAAGAAGGGATATGCAGGGACATTTTAGATAAGTGTAGGAAAAATAGGGTAGTAGTAGTGGGAGATTTCAATTTTCCTGGAGTAGATTGGAGAGAGCCCAGAGCTGTAGGAGTGGACGGGGAGGAATTTGTACAGTGTGTTTTGGAAGGGTCCTTGGAGCAGAATGTGGATGGCCCAACTAGAGATGAGGTATACTGGATTTGGTTCTGGGGAATGAGCCAGGCCAGGTGGTTGACGTCGAGGTAGGAGAGCATGTGTCAAATAGTGATCACAACTCTGTCTGGTTTAGGATATTAATGGAAAAGGACGAGACCTGCCCAAAAGGGAAGGTATTTAACTGGGGGAGGGCTAGATACAGCCAGATTAGGCAAGATCTTAAAGATACCGACTGGGGTAAGCTTTTCGAGGGCAGGTCGACGAGGTACATGTGGGAGTCTTTCAAGGGAAAACTAAACTCTCTGCAGGAAAGATACGTGCCGGCAAGGAGGAAGGATAGGAAAGGTAGGATTAGAGAACCGTGGCTTACCAGGGAGATTGAGGACTTGATCAGGAAGAAGCGAGAGGCTTACATTAGATCTAGACAACTGGGGACTGAGACAGCGCTGGAAGCTTATAGAGAGTGTAGATGGGATCTTAAAAGGGGTATTAGAAAGGCAAAAAGGGGCCACAAGGTGGCTCTGGCAGGTAGGATTAAGGAAAATCCAAAGGCATTTTACACCTATGTAAGGAGCAAAAGGATGGTTAGAGGCAAGAGTGGACCTCTCAGGGACAGAGGAGGGGATCTATGCTTAGAGCCTGAGGGAATGGGGGAGATCCTGAATGAATACTTTGCGTCGGTATTCACGCAGGAGACTGGCCAGATGTCTGTTGCTGATGTTGACAAAGTTGAGGATCAGGTGAGGGAAATAAGGATTACGAGGAAAGAGGTGTTGGGGCTGTTAGGCAGCTTAAAGACATATAAAGCTCCGGGGCCTGATGGCATTTACCCCAGGCTGCTAAGGGAGATGAGGGAAGACTTGGCTGGGCCTCTGACGCAAATCTTTGTCTCTTCCTTGGACACAGGTGAGGTCCCAGAGGACTGGAGGATAGCAAATGTAGTACCGTTGTTTAAAAAAGGTCAGAGGGAACACCCAGGGAACTATAGGCCGGTGAGCTTGACTTCAGTTATAGGTAAGCTAATGGAGAGGATCCTCAGGGACAGGATGTATGAGCATCTGGAGCGCTGCGATCTGATCAGGGATAAGCAGCATGGCTTCGTCAAGGGGAAGTCTTGTCTTACAAATCTAGTGGAATTTTTTGAAGAAGTGACAAAAACAGTTGATGAAGGACAGGCTGTTGATGTCGTCTACATGGATTTCAGTAAGGCGTTTGACAAGGGTCCTCATGGTAGACTGATAGAGAAGGTGAAGGCGCATGGGATACAGGGTCGGGTATGTAGATGGGTCGAGAACTGGCTCGGGAGGAGGAGACAGAGGGTAGTAGTGGAAGGCTCTTTTTCCGGCTGGAAGCCTGTCACTAGTGGAGTGCCCCAAGGCTCAGTACTAGGTCCTCTTCTATTTGTGGTCTACATAAACGACTTGGAAGTTGGGGTAGGTGGTGAGATCAGCAAAATTGCTGATGACACTAAGATGCTTGGATTGGCGGGTACAGAGGAGCAGTGCCAGGCAATACAACAGGACATAGATAGGTTGGTAGACTGGGCAGATAGATGGCAAATGGAATTTAATCCGGATAAATGCGAGGTGATGCATTTTGGCCGGAAAAAGGTAGAAGAGAGTTATAGGATAAAAGGTAAAACTATACGGAGCATAGAGCCGCAGAGAGACTTGGGGGTGCAGGTTCACAAGTCTCTGAAGGTGTCCTCACAGGTGGAGAAGGTGATAAAGAAGGCGTATAATATGTTAGCTTTCATAGAAAAGGGTATAGAATACAAGAGTAGGAGTTTGATGTTGCAGTTCTATAGAACGTTGGTTAGGCCTCACTTGGAATACTGCGTCCAGTTCTGGTAGCCGTACTATCGGAAGGATGTGGAGTCCTTGGAGAGAGTGCAGAGGAGGTTTACCAGGATGCTGCCTGGTATGGAAGGACTGTCTTATGAGGAACGATTGAATAGATGGGGTTGTTTTCCCTTGAAAGACGTCGGCTTAGAGGGGATCTCATAGAGGTGTATAAGATTATAAGGGGTATAGATAGAGTAAATGGTGGTAAACTTTTTCCACCTTCAGAAATGGATAGGAAGAGGGGTCATGGCCTTAGGGTGAGGGGGGCTATGTATAAGACGAATATTAGAGGGCAGTTTTTCACACAAAGGGTAGTGGGGGTGTGGAATGCACTGCCGAGTAAGGTGGTGGGAGCAGGCACGCTGGGGCTGTTCAAGGGTCTCTTGGACAGCCACGTGAGCAGTATGCAGATAGAGGGATATAGTAGGACTGTTTAACTACGGCTCTTTTTCCACAGGTAATTCGGTCCATACTTGACCAACATTGAGCATGCATTCGGCAGGTGGTGCGAGTACAGCTCTTGGATGTTGATTCATGGGTTGCCTGGTACTTCATGTTGTAAATGAGTGCTTTATGTGGACCATCTGAAGGGCACCATGACAGCTCAGAGACTATCAATGTGGCTGTGCAGACACTTGGAATTGGGCCAGTGTCTGCGGGAGTTTGCGCGTTCTCCCCGTGGTTGCGTGGGTTTTCTCCGGGCGCTCCGGTTTCCTCCCACAACCCAAAAATTCGCTCTTAGGCTGATGGGGAAACAAATTGTCCCTATAGTGAGAGTCTTCCATATGAGGAATAACCTAAATCTATAATAGGATAATGGAATTGTTACTATATAGTTATGACGGCGGCGCGGGCTCGTTGGGCCGAAGGGCCTGTTTCCCGTGCTGTGTTGCTCTAAAAAAAAAATTATGTTGCAGCTGTATAAGGTGCTGGTGAGGCCACACCTGGAGTTACTGTGTACAGTTTGGGTCTCCTTGAGAAAGGATATCCTGGAACTGGAGGGGGGGCAGAGGAGATTCACCAGGTTGATTCCGGAGTTGAGAGGGTTGGCTTCTGGGAGGGACTGAATAGACTGGGGCTATACTCATTGGAATTCAGAAGAACGAGGGGGAGATCTTATAGAAACATCTAAGATTGTGAAGGAAATAGATAAGATAGAAGCAGGGAAGTTGTTTCCACTGGTGGGTGAAACTAGAACTAGGGGGCATAGCCTCAAAATAAGGAGAAACAGATTTAGGACTGAGTTGAGGAGGAACTTCTTCACCCAAAGGGTTGTGAAACTGTGGAATTCTCTGCCCAGTGAAGTAGTTGAGGCTCCCTCATTGAATGTTTTTAAGGCAGGATAGATAAATTTTTGAACAGTAAAGGAATTAAGGGTTAAGGTGAGTGGGCGGGTAAGTGGACCTGAGTCCACAGAATGATCAGCCATGATCTTATTGAATGACGGAGCAGGCTGGAGGGGCTGGATGGCCGATTCCTGCTCCTAATTTTTATGTTCTTATGTCTCACATGCCGGCAATAAAATCTAAAGGTGTTTGGTGAACCTGTTTGAGGAGGAAGCAGATCCAGTTAGCTGGAGACAATGTGTGGCTCTGATCTACATGGACTTTGCAAAAGTTGCTGCACATGAGGATGGCTGGAGAAAATTCTTGCTACTCAGCCTTGTGGAGCTGAACACATTCCTGTCCACAGAATCCCCAGTCGCTCTTTCTGGGTGAGAAGTGAGAGCAGAGGGGGATTGGCTGATCTTCTCTCCCTCCCTAATCTAGTGTAATGAGGATAATTAAACAGCTGCAGTTACTACTGACTCAGTGAAGAACAGGCGTGGAATCTGGCATCTTCTGGCAGGTGTACCTGAACCATTGCAGTAATTACAGAGTTTGGAATGTGCTGGAGTAAGCACTTTTACAAACTCGCCTTTTAGTGGTTAGACTGAAACCAAAAATGATAATGGAATAATACCTCAGCTTATATTTGTACAAACAGGATTTGATTGATGAGCATGACAAGATTCTGAAGGCCAGGTACTATCTAAGAGATAACAGTAAATATTTATGTTTAGCCCCCAGCTTCTACCACGTAAACCTATCCAAGTGTTTGAGAATGCGCAAGGGGACAGTGTCAGCAGGTAGTCTGGTACCTGGGGTACTGTATTCAGTTTTGGTTGCCTTGAGTTGGAAAGATGTTATTAAACTGCAGAGAGTGTGGGAGAGATTTACAAGGATGTTTCCAGGACTCAAGGGACTGAGTTATCGGGAGAGATTGGACAAGTTAGGTTTTTTCTTCAAAGCGTAGGAGACTGAGGGGTGACCTTATAGAGGTGTATAAGATCATGAGAGGCATGGATAGGGTGAATACAGTCAGTCTTTTTCCCCGGGTTGGGGAATCAAGAACCAGAGGGCACAGGTATAAGTTAAGAGGGGAAAGAATTAATAGTGACCTGAGAAGCAACTTTTTTAGACAGCGGGTGGTACATGTGTGGAATGAGCTGCCAGAGGAAGTGGTTGAGGCAGGGACATTGACAACATTTAAAAGGCATTTGGACTGATACATGGATAGGAATCAGTCTATCCTGACTGGTCAGGGCCAAATGCAGGCAAATGGAGGTAGTTTAGATGGACATTTTGGTCAGCACGGGACAGTTTGGGCCAAAGGGCCTGTCTTTGTGTCGTAGTAAATCTGCTCAGAGATAGCGAGTACTGATTCCTGTCTCATTATTTCAGCTTTTCTTGTTTCCTAGTTGTTAGATGAATGAGTTTTGTGAGTTAGGTTTTCAGTTGATGGTATAACAGATGAAGTTGAACACAGCATCTAAGGCAAGTAGGCTGTGTGAACTTCTGTGCTGTAGTCAGTCAGAGATTCTGTGGTTGGTGGATGGGGGGGTGGGGAGCAGTATAGTATAGTGTGTGGGAGGATGGAGTAAAACCAACAGAGATTTGGAGTGTGGCGTGGTCTTAGCATCAGGAGTAAAATGTGCTTGGGAGTTCTTTTTAAATTTTTACTTCATTCTTAAAGTTCCAAAGCCAATACTGAGAGCAAACCAGGAAGAACTGTATCCAGCCTCTGGCTTGGTCCAAAATCCAAATTCCAAATGAATCCAATTCCACACTCTTCACAAGACAGGCAAACACGATTCAGGCTGATAAGATAAGGTATTGCACCTCACTGTGAGCTTCATCTTTGCCAAAAGGGGTAGCTCGGTGGCACAGTGGTTAGCACTGCTGCCTCACAGAGCCAGAGACCCAAGTTTGATTCCCAGCTTGGGTCACTGTCTGTGTGGACTTAGCACACAACCTCCTTCACGCACCCCCACTCCCGCCCAGTCTGTGTGGGTTTCCTCTGGATGTTCCGATTTCCTCCCACAGTCCAAAGATGTGTGGGCTAGGGGGATTGGCCATGACAAATTCTCCCTCAGCACACCTGAACAGGTGCTGGAGTGTGGCTACTAGGGGATTTTCAAAGTAACTGCATAAACTTTTAAAAAAACAGCAGGGTTTAGGGAGTGATGTTAGCAGCAGGGGTATGGGGGTGGGGGGGGGGGGGGTGGGGTGTTAGCAACAGGGGTGTGGGGGGGTTTGTTAGCAGCAGTGATGTGGGGTGTTTGGGGGTTTCTGGGATTAGGGGGTGCAGGTGGGTGGTTTAGCTGCTGGGGAGTGGGGTATCAGACAGTGCATGATAGGGGGATTTATTTTTCAATTTGCAGTTTGCGGGATTTACAATCAGTATATTTTACTCAGAATCGATGCAATTCTTTTGCAGACAGAGGTGATTACAAACCGCCCTGTCCCTCCTGTTTTCCTCACTGTCAATCCTGCCCCTCCCTGGCTCTGTCAGTGGAAAGTACTAACAGCTTCATGTGTTGTTGCTGCACTCACTGACCTGCACTCGTCATTGACTGAGGCTGTGTCTCTGGGAGGGGTTTATTGCACCCACAGGGATGCTGCATAGTTTCCAGTAATGATGTCTTATTCTTATCATTGTGACATTTCACACCACTTCTGGCTAATTGCACATCTGAAGTGATTCAGTCTCAATGTCACCCAACTTTCTTTTAGGAATAAAATAGAAAATGAGTCTTTAGTTTGAATATTTTGAGGTCTCAGGAGGAGAAGGGAGGTTCCATTCTCTCATCTCTCCCCTGAACCAAGATTACAAATAGCTTTATTCACACTGGGGATTGGGATAAAGACGCTGCCTCTGGGCACTCTGAGACAGGAGCTGTGATATATCGAGGATAGCTCGCTTTCGACACAAATATATTAACCCATTGGTAGCAGAACAACTTAAAAACGTTACCAACCTTTTGAGGCACTGTCTCTCTCTCTCTCTCTCTCTTTTTAAACCAATACCACTGGACAGTGATCAGGAACAGAAGCCATGCTGATTTCCGCTCTCTCTCTAACCCAGGGATCACTGGACAGTGATCAGGAACAAAAACCTTGGCTGATCTCTCCTATCTCTCTCTCTCTATCCTCTCCAAACTCTATCTCTCATCCCTGTGGATGCAAGCATTCTGAAACTATTGTACAAAGAACCCCCAGCTTTTGTTGCGACACTACGGACTTCCTACAGAAACTCAGCACACATGGAGAGTTGAACCAGGAGCACTCCTCATCACAATGGATGTCTCGACACTCTAACCAACATCCCCCATGATGATGACATCGCTGCAACTACCTCAGTACTCAACACCGATAATTGCCAATCTTCTGATGCAATTCTACAACTCATCGGCTTCATCCTGGACCACAACATCTTCACCTTCAACAACCAGTTCTTCATCCAGACACAGGAAACAGTCGTGGGGACCAAATTGCACCTCAATAAGCCAACAGCTTCATGCAAAGGTTTGAACAAGACTTCTTCACCTCACAGGACCTTCAACCAATATTATACACTAGATATATTAATAACATTTTCTTCCTTTGAACTCGTGGTGAACAATCACTGAAACAACTATATGATGATATCATAGAACATAGAACATTACAGCGCAGTACAGGCCCTTCAGCCCTCGATATTGCGCCGACCAATGTAACCAATTTTATGACCCTCTATCCTAAACTATTCCAATATCATCCATATACCTATCCACTGACCATTTGGATGTCCTTAAAGTTGGTGAGTCCACAACTGCTGCAGGCAGGGCATTCCATGCCCTTACTACCCTCTGAGTAAAGAACCCACCTCTAACATCCGTCCTATAACTACCACCCCTTAATTTAAAGCTATGTCTCCTCGTGTTATCCATCTTAATTTAAAGCTATGTCCCCTCGTGTTATCCTTTTATTACAAAGTGTGCAGGAAGGTTTTTTGACTCAGTATGTAGATAGGCCAACTAGAGGTGAGGCTACATTGGATTTGGTGCTGGGCAATGAGCCAGACCAGGTGTTAGACTTGGAAGTTGGTGAACATTTTGGTGACAGTGACCACAATTCGGTTACATTCACCTTAGTGATGGATAGGGATAGGCATGAACCTGGGGGCAGTAGTTATATAGAACATAGAACATAGAACATAGAACAATACAGCACAGAACAGGCCCTTCGGCCTTCGATGTTGTGCCGACCAAAATAAAAAGCAATGCCCCTCAAAACTAAACCATTCCCTTCTCTTCCATATACTTATCAATTAACCTCTTAAACGCCACCAAACTTGGCGCATCTACAACTGCTGCAGGCAGGGCATTCCACTCCCGAACCACCTTTGGGTAAAGAACCTACCTCTGATATCCGTCCTATAACTATCACCCCTTAATTTAAAGCTGTGGCCCCTCGTGCTAGCTTTCTCCATCCTAGGAAAAAGGCTATCACTGTCCACCCTATCTAAACCTCTCATCATCTTATATGTTTCGATCAGGTCCCCTCTTAGCCTCCTCCTTTCTAACGAAAACAACCTCAAATCCATCAGCCTCTCCTCATAAGACCTGCCCTCCATACCAGGCAACATCCTGGTAAACCTCCTCTGTACCCTCTCCAATGCCTCCACATCTTTCTTATAATGCGGGGACCAGAACTGCACACAATAATCCAAGTGCGGCCGCACTAGAGTTTTGTACAGTTGCAACATGACGTTGCGGCTCCGAAAATCAATCCCTCTACCAATAAAAGCCAAGACTCCATATGCCTTCCTAACAACCTTCTCGACCTGACTGCCTACTTTCAGGGATCTATGCCCATACACACCAAGATCCCTCTGTTCATCTAGACTACTAAGAATCCTACCATTTGCCCTATACTCTACACATTAATTATTTCTGCCATAGTGCATTACCTCACACTTTTCCACATTAAACTCCATTTGCCACCTCTCGGCCCAGCTCTGCAACTTATCTATGTCCCTCTGCAAACTGTAACGTCCATCCTCACTGTCTACAACTCCTCCGACTTTGGTGTCGTCAGCAAATTTACTAACCCATCCCTCTACACCCTCATCCAGGTCATTTATAAAAACAACAAACAACAGTGGCCCCAAAACAGATCCCTGAGGTACACCACTTGTAACTAAACTCCAGGTTGAATATATCCCATCAACCACCACCCTCTGTCTTCTATCAGCTAGCCAATTCCTAATCCAAATTGATAAATCTCCCTCAATCCCATGCATCTGCATTTTCTGCAGTAGTCTTCCATGATGAACCTTATCAAACGCTTTGCTAAAATCCATATACACCACATCAACTGCCTTACCCTTATCTACCTCTTTGGTCACCTTTTCAAAAAACTCAGTAAGATTTGTGAAGCACGACCTTCCCTTCACAAATCCATGTTGACTATCCCTAATCAATTCATTTCTTTCTAAATGACTATAAATCCTATCCCTTATAATTCTTTCCAAAACGTTCTCCACTACAGATGTAAGGCTCACTGGTCTATAATTTGCAGGATGGTCTCTGCTCCCCTTCTTAAACAAGGGGACAACTTTTGCCATCCTCCAGTCTTCCGGCACTACACCTGTAGCCAACGACGACATGAAGATCAAAGCCAAAGGCTCTGCAATTTGCTCTCTAGCCTCCCAGAGTAACCCATCCGGCCCAGGGGATTTATCTATTTTCATACTCTCAAGAATAGCTAACACCTCCTCCTTATGTACCTCTATCTATATCAACAAGTTCCATCCCACTGTCAGACTTACCATGAACTAGTCTTAGTTGCATTCTTGGACACATGCATCTCCATTAAGGACGGTCACCTCAGCACCTCACTGAACCGCAAGCCTATGGATTAGCTCATGATGCTCCACCTCCCCAGCTTCCAACCTAAACACATTAAAGAGGCCATCCCCAACGGACAATCTCTCCATATACACAGGATCTGCTCAGATGAAGAGGATCGCAACATACAGTACAGACGCTGAAAGATGCCCTCATAAGAACAGGGTATGGCACTCATCGATCGATAGTTCCGATGCACATCAGCGAAAAACCGCACCAACCTCTCAGAAGACAAACATGGAACACAGTGGAAAGAGTACCCTTCATTGTCCAGTACTTCCCCAGAGTGGAAGCTCCGGAGCCTTCAACATGTCATTGATGAAGGCGAACATCTCGCCAAGCCATCCCCACACTCCCACTTCTTGTCTTCAAACAACCACACAACCTCAAACAGATCATTGTCCACAGCAAACTACCCAACCTTCAGGAGAACAGTGACCACAATACCACACAACCCTGCCACAGCAACCTCTGCAAGACATGCCAGATCATCGACACAGATGCCATCATCTCACATGAGAACACCATCTACCAGGTACATGGTACATACTCTTGCAACTCAACCAACGTTGTCTGCCTGATACGCTGCAGGAAAGGATGTCCCGAGGCATGGTACACTGGGGAGATCAGGCAGACGCTACAACAGCGGTTGAACACCGCTCGACAATCACCAGGCAAAAATATTCTCTTCCTAATCAATATTCTCTTCCTGGTCAAGAAGGCGTACGGTGTACTGGCCTTCATTAATCGAGGAATAGAGTTTAGGAGTCAGGAGGTAATGATGCAGCTCTATAAGACTCTTGTCAGACCCCAGTTGGAGTATTGTGCGCAGTTCTGGTCATTATAGGAAGGATGTAGAGGCTATTGAGAGGGTTTAGAGGAGATTTACAAGGATGCTGCCTGGATTGGGAGGCAGGCCTTATGAAGATAGGTTGAGGGAGCTGGGACTCTTCTCACTGGAGAGACGTAGGTTGAGAGGCGACCTGATAGAGGTTTATAAAATGTTGAGAGGAATAGATGGGGTGGACTCTCAGAGACTATTTCCCCGAGCTGAAATGGTCACTACGAGAGGACACAGATGTAAGGTGCAGGGAAGCAAATACAAAGGAGATGTCAGGGGTAGGTTTTTCACTCAGAGGGTGGTGAGTGAATGGAACCGACTGCCGTCGGAGGTTGTTGAGGCAAACTCACTGGGGTCTTTTAAGAGACTTCTTGATGAGTATATGGAAAAGAATAGGATAGGGGGTTATAGATAGGTCTGTGGATTGATAGATGTGATCGGCGCAACTCGTGGGCCGAAGGGCCTGTTTGTGCTGTATTGTTCTATGTTCTATGTTCTAATGGGGAACACTTCAGCAGTCACGGGCATTCCGTCTCTAATCTTCAGGTAAATGTTCTCTAAGGCACTTCACGATACACAACAACGCAGAAATGATGAGCAGAAACTGATAGTCAAGTTCTGCACACATGAGGATGGCTTCAACTGGGACCTTGGGTTCATGTCACACTGACTGTAAGCCCCATGACTTGCCTGGACTTGCAAAATTTCACTAACTGTCCTGTCTGGAGACAATACACGTTTCTTTAACCTGTGCTTAATCCTCTCTCCACTCACACTCTCTGTACCTTGAAGACTTGATTACCTGTAAAGATTCACATTCCAATCATTATTTTGTAAATTGAGTTTGAATTTTTATATGTTCTGTTTGTGAACAGAACTCCCACTCACCTGACGAAGGAGCAACGCTCTGAAAGCTTGCATCTTGTACTATCAAATAAACCTATTGGACTTTAACCTGAAGTTGTGAGACTTCTTAGTCTCTCTCTAACCAAGGGACCACTGGACAGTGATCAGGAGCAGGAATCCTGATTGATTCTCCCCCCCCCTTCTCTCTCTCTAACCCAGGGATCACTGGACAGTGATCAGGAGCAGGAACCCTGGCTGATTTCCCCTCTCTCTCTAACCCAGGGGTCACTGGGCAGTGATCAGGAGCAGGAACCCTGGCTGATTTCCCCTCTCTCTCTAACCCAGGTATCACTGGACAGTGATCAGGAGCAGGAACCTTGCTTGATTTCCCCTCTGTCTCTAACCCAGAAATCACTGGACAGTGATCAGGAACAGGAACCCTGACTGATTCTCCCCCCCCGCCCCCTCTCTCTCTCTCTCTCTGTCTTTAACCCAGGGATCACTGGACAGTGATCAGGAGCAGGAATCCTGGCTAATTTCCCCTATCTTTCTAACCTAGTGATCAATGGACAGTGATTAGGAGCAGGAACACTGATTGATTCCCCCCTGATACAATCTAGGGATTATTGTACAGTTTGATTTGATTTATTATTGTCACATATATTAACATACAGCGAAAAGTATTGTTTCTTGCGTGCTGTTCAGACAAAGCATACAGTACATAGAGAGAGAAAGGACAGAGAGCAGAATGTAATGTTGCAGTCACAGCTAGGGTATTGTGAAACATCAACTTAATATGAGGTAGGTTCATTCAAAAGTCTGATGGTAGCAGAGAAAAAGCTGTTCTTGAACTGAGAATAATGTGACCTCAGACTTCTGTATCTTTTTCCCAATGGAAGAAGGTGGGAGAGAATGTCAGGGTTGTGTGGGGTCCCTGAATTGTTGTCCCTGCTTTATTGAGGCAGCAGGAAGTTTAGACAGCGTCAATGGATGGGAGGTTGGTTTGCAAGATGAAGTGGGCTACATTCACGATCTTTTGTAGTTTATTGCAGTCTTGGACAAAGCAGGAGCCCATACCAAGCTGTGATACAACCAGAATGAATGCTTTCTATAGTGCATCTATAAAAGTTGGTGAGAGTCATAGCGGACATGCCAAATTTCCTTAGTCTTCTGAGAAAGTAGGGGCTTTGGTGGGCTTTCCATAGCATCAGCATGGAGGGCCCAGGACAGGTTGTTGGTGATCTGGGCACTTAGAAACTTTAAGTTTTCAACCATTTCTACTTTGTTCCCATTGATGTAGGCAGGGGCATGTTCTCCTCTACACTTCCTGAAGTCGATAATAATCTACTTTGTTTTGTTGACATTGAGGGAGAGATTATTGGTGCTGCACCAGTTCACCAGATTCTCGATCTCATTCCTGTACTCTGTCTTGTCATTGTCTGAGATCCGACTCATTACAGTGGCGTCGTCAGCAAACTTGAAAATCATGTTGGAGGGGAATTTGGCCACTCAGTAATAGGTGTATAAGGAATATTGTAGGAGATTGAGGACACAGCCATGTTGAGGATGATCATGGAGGAGGTGTCATTGCCTATCATTATTGATTGTGGTCTGTGGTTTAGGAAATTCAGGATCAATCGCCAAGAGAGGAGCCGAGGCCCAGGAAATGAGTTTTGTGGGAATAATGGTGTTGAAGACTGAGATGTAATCAATAAATCAGAGTCTGTCATAGGTGTCCTTGTTATCTAGGTGTTCCAGGATTGAGTGCAGGGCCAGGGAGATCTCCTTTTTCCCTCTAACCCCAGGGTCACTAAACCATGATGAATAGCAGGAACCAGCCAGGGTTGCTGCTCTTGTTCACTGTCCAGATGTTGCAGATATCTTCAACTTCGCTTGACACCAATCTGAGGTCCCTAACTGCTTTAAGAAAATGACATTTTTCCCAATACCTAAGAAAAACCAGGCAGTGTGTCTTAATGACTATCGGCCAATGGCTCAGAGTGATTGGTATAAATCTGGTGTACACGTGGGATAAATCCAATACTTATATGGTGTAAATCCAGTTTTGTCTCACACTCAAAAAGGAATTCACTTGCCACAGAGGGAGTGAAGGGTCACTAGGCTGATACTGGTGTTGACAGGACTGTCCTATGAGGAGAGATTTGTTCAACTGTACCTGAACTCATTAGAGTTTAGAAGGATGAGAGGAGATCTGATTGGACATACACCATTTGGCTGACTACATGCTGGGATGATGATTTCCCCAGGTGGGGAACCTGAAACCGGGGGCACAGTCTCAGGATATGGGGCAGACCAGTTAGGACTGAGATGAGTAGAAACTTCCTCACTCAAAGGATAGTGAACCTGTGGAATTCTGTACCGCAGGAAGTTGTGGAAACCAGGTTACTGAATGTATTCAAGAAAGAGATAGTTTTTTTTAGATTTTAATGGCATCAAGAGGTATGGAGAGAAAATGGGAGTATGGTGTTGAGATTGAGGATCAGCCATGATCATATTGACTGGCAGAGCAGGCTCAAAGAGCCAAATGGTCTACTCCTGTTCTTAGTTTCTGTGAAGAATGTGATGTCAAATATTTACAAATAGAATTGAACTTTGAAAAACCCTCCTGCTACCTTTGTGCTCTCGGGTCCCATGTTAGTGGCAGTGGAGTTAGGAAGGAAAGCTGTGGCCGTCATGCAGAGGGAGGATCCCAGTTTGAGCAGGAGACTCTTTGATATGCTGCCCATAGATACAGCATTGTCTACTGAAAACATTCCCCCAACACAACAGCAAATGGTCTTCATGCACATCGCCGGCACTTAATACTTTAATTGTAATTGGGTGGGGAAAAGGCAAAAAGCAAGAAGTTGGAAGTGTTGAAGAGTTCAGGTTATGAGATCAGGAATGAATCACTGTTTACAAAATCCAGACCTTTCGTGTGTAGAAATATTTCTTCATTTACTCCTGCATGTTGTTTCTCTAATGTTTAGAACCTGTCCCATTCCTAAGCTTACTAATCAGCAGAAAGTTTCTCTTTATCCATTCTGATCTGTTTAATACATTGAAAATTTCAGTAAAATCCCTGGGAATCCAATCCTAGTTTGTGTAAACTATCCTTGTAATTTGGAGTTTGATTATCATTCGAATTAACCTACACCGCTCTCCCTCCGAGACTTGTACATTCTTCCTGGGGTGTAGCCGGACTGTGACGCTAATCAGGGGTGTGCTCCAACCTAGGCGTTGTAGACCTTCTACCCACTTGTATTCTCATCCTCTGGATGTACAGGGAGCATTCCATTAGCTCTGTACCTGTTCATGACCTTTTAATGATCTGTGTACCTCAAGGGCAATTAGGGATGGGCAAGAAATTCTTGTCTAGCCAGCAACACTTGCCTCTCAGAAACAAATAAACCTTAAAAAGTCTGGAACCGCCCAAGTCTCTCTTGACCGCCATTGCTTCTAGCTTCTCACTATTTACAGCAGTTCTTCCTAAACATTTTCTCACTGTGACCCCATTTTAATGTTTGGATATTGGTGCAGTCCCAGAATGAGGGCAGCACTAAGGGAGGGAGGGGGGTGGATTCTGAGCAGGGAGTGATTATTATCTGGTGAGGGTGATGGAAGGCAGTAGTTGTTGATGGGGGTGAAGAGGAACTTGTTGAGCAGGGTCCAATGATTTTGTCCACAATTGTTTTGATGCAACTGGCTCTGTTGACACAATTAAACTGCAAAATGTTTCTCTTCGTTCACTCTGATCTGTTTTATACATTGAAAACTTCAGTCAAATCACAGGAAATCTAATCCTAGTTTGTGTAATCTGATCTTGTAATTTAACCCTAGGTGTTTGGTTATCATTCGAGTTTTCAGACCCCACTTGGAATACTGTGCGCAGTTCTGGTCGCCTCACTATAGGAGGGATGTGGAAGCTATTGAAAGGGTGCAGAGGAGATTTATAAGGATGTTGCCTGGATTGGGGGGCATGCCTTATGAAGATAGGTTGAGGGAGCTGGGACTCTTCTCCCTGGAGACACAAAGGTTGAGAGGCGACCTGATAGAGGTTTATAAAATGTTGAGAGGAATAGATAGGGTGGACTCTCGGAGGCTATTTCCCCAGACTGAAATGGTCGCTATGAGGGGACACAGGTTTAAGGTGCTGGGGGATAAGTACAGAGGAGATGTTAGAGGTAAGTTTTTCATTCAGAGGGTGGTGAGTGAATGGAATCGGCTGTCGTTGGTGGTGGTAGAGGCGAACTCGCTGGGATCTTTTAAGAGACTTCTGGATGAGTACGTGGGATTTAATGGATTGGGAGTTACAGATAGTTCTATGGCTGGTAGGTATGGATATGATTGGTGCAACTTGTGGGCCGAAGGGCCTGTTTGTGCTGTAGTGTTCTATGTACTGTGTTAACCTACATTGCTTTCTCTCCGAGACTAGTACATTCTTCCTGATCAATTGGGCCAGTGGGCTGATGAATGGCAGATGGAGCTTAATTTAAATAAATGCAAGGTGATGCATTTTGGTAGATTGAACCAGGGCAGGACTTACTCAATTAATGGTAGGGCATCGGGGAGAGTTCCAGAACAAAGAGATCTAGGGGGACATGTTCATAACTCCTTGAAAGTGAAGTCACAGGTGGACACATAGATGAAGAAGGCATTCGGCATGCTTGGATTCAATGTTCTGAACATTGAATACAGGAATTGTACAAGACATTGGTCAGACCACCACTTGGAATACTGTGTACTCGGCCTTTTGGCTAAGATCAAGTGTAGCATCGACATGCTGTACTTGGTTTTGGTCATTAGGTTACATTTCAGCTTCATTTGAAGCATTTTTTTAAAAGCAGCATCTCGGCCTTTTGGCTAAGATGCAAATAAGATCAAGTCTTGGAGAAGGACTTATTCCAATCAGCTTGGATCATGTAGATCAAGCCCAAGGCCGGAGGTGAAAGCCGTGTCTTGTCAGCTTGGTTCAGGAATGTCCCAACTTGTTGGAATTCTGAATTGGGTTTGATTTGACTTGATTGGATTGGAATAATGTTTAAAAAAACCTGTGTACAGTACTGGTTACCCTATTATAGAAAGGATATGATTAAATTAGAAAGAATACAGAAAAGATTTATTAGGTTTCTACTGGGATTTGATGGATTGAGTTATAAGGAGAGGGGGTGATCTTATAGAGGTCTATAAAATAATGAGGGCACAGACAAGATAAATAGTCAATATCTTTTCCCAAAGATTTGGGAATCTAAGACTAGAGAACATAGGTTTAAGTTGAGAGGGGAGAAATACAAAAGTGTCCAGACAGGAAATTTTTTCACACAGAGGGTGGTGAGTGTCTGGAACAAGCTGTAGCAGTAGAGGCGGGGACAATTTTGTCTTTTAAAAAGCGCTCAGTCAGTTACTTGGGTAAAATGTGTATAGAGGGACAGAGGCCAAATGTGGCCAATTGGGATTAGCTTAGGGGTTTTTAAAAAAGGGCGGCTAAGTCGGGCCGAAGGGCCTGTTTCCATGCTGTAAACCTCTTTGGCTCTATGACTCTGATACAGCCCTCAGAGCAAGGAGTTACCTGTATGCATGCAGTGAAGACTGGGTCTATTCCAGGACCCAGTCCTGCTAAGGTCTCTGCTTGAACCCTGCCATTATTGCCTCGGAGTGCAGTTTGGAAAGTCCTGATTTAGAAAGTGCCCTGTTCTGTCTTTATGGATGCAAAGTGGATGAACTGACATTGAAATCTGTTTGCTACAATTTTGTCCTTTCTCTTGGTCTCCTTGGTCTCTGTAATCGTCTGCTTCCATCTCTGCTGCTTACATTATCATCTACCTTTGTGTCATCAGCAACCTGTTACGTGGCTTTCTATTCTGTCATCATTGTTGAGGATAAATATGAAGAATATTTGAGACTCCCACAGATTCTTGCAGGATCCTGCTAGTGAAATCTAGTCATTTAGTGTACCTGCTCATATCTCCTGCCACTCCAAGTATTTCCTGACCAGGTCAATCATTTGTCTTCAATTCATAAGCTTTGGTTTTACATAACCATCTTATATGAGGGATTTTATCAAATGTATTCTGGAACTCCATATAAAAATATCCAGACAGTCCTCAATCTATGACTTTAATCACTTCAATTTGCACTTGTGTCTGATAATAATCCAGACATTATAACCCTCGAGGTGCTGTTGTTGTCTTTAGCTCCCTGGTACATCCCCTAAACATCTTACCTTCTCTTTATGTCATAGACCAAACATGGATCACAATGATGGGATCTCCCGCTTTCTCTCCAATATCTTTGCAACTGGTTTGAAGTGTCTCATACCTAAGTTGGCCATATACCATGTGGGATCCTTAATCCTGCCTCTCAAGAATGCTGCCTATGTCTAAATTATTAAATGTTGTTGTCTCTACCTACTCCCTGCATTCCCACCACCCCACCCCTCTCTATTTGGACAGCCTTCATTTCAATTGTCATTGTCCATATTCAGGTGGTATTTTTTCCTTATCTTCACAAGTAACAAATCAATTGGACCCCATTAAATCAAATCTTATTTGGGCACGGTAGCACAGTAGTTAGCACTAATGCTTCACAGCTCCAGGGTCTTGGGTTTGAATCCCAGCACGGGTCACTGTCTGTGTGTGTGGGGTTTGCATATTCTCCTCATATCTGCGTGGGTTTCTTCTGGGTACTCCGGTTTCCTCCCACAGTCCAAAGATGTGCAGGTTAGGTTGATTGACCATGGTAAGAAATTGCCCTTTAGTATTAAGGGATATGTAGGTTAGAGGGATTAGTGAGTATAATAAGTAGGGATATGGAAGTAGGGCCTGGGTGGGATTGTGTTCAGTGCAGACTCAATGGGCTGAAGAGCCTCTTTCTGCACTATAGGGTTCTATGATTCAATGTTTTCCCTGGTTCCTCATTCTCTAGCTCCCATCATTCTATCAGCCACATCAATAGACCTGAATCTGTACTTCTCTGTGAGGGATGACCAACATCTGGAGCTAGCTGACCAGATACTGCTCCTGCTCCCAACACATCAGTGTCTCCAACTCTGTGACTCTGTGAGACAGAGACCTTTACTGCCAGAGTTCACTCAACACAGTCTCACTGTTCACAAACTCCGTCACATACAACCCACTCTGCCCAATCTTTGTTGGGATTATTTATATCCATTTATTAGTCTGGTATGAGTTTTTTCTATATACAGAATAAACTCTAAAACACTCGACAAAAGTTTTAACTGTGAAATTGCCGCATGCAGCACCCACAATGTTAAATCCCCAGTACACAAAAGAAAGATTCCAGCTCTTGTGTACAAGATTTTGAAGGGTATAGCTAGAGTAAACAGGGTTAAGCTTTTTCCTAGGATGGACTCAAAAGCACGAGGAGTCACGGGCTTAGGGTGAGGGGGGTAAGGTATAATTTGGATGCTAGAGGGAGTTTTTTCACACAGAGGGTGGTGGGGGTATGGAATGCGCTGCCAAGTAAAGTGGTGGAGGCAGGTACTCTGGAGTTATTTAAGAAATACTTAGATGGGCACATGAACAGAATGGGAATGGAGGGGTATAGAAAACTGATTTAAAATAGGGATCATGAGCCTTGGGAGTCCCTGGGAAGTGTGTAAATAGATGATGATATTGATGTACTTGTTTTTATCCTACAGGTGCTTTGGTCCACCTTGTTGTCTAACGACGGGCATACAAGCGATAGGTCGTGAGAGGGCTGCTCTGGATTTTTTTTCGAGAGTATCCTAGTGCTTCACATCGTTAGTGTACGCTTGACCTGGACCATCTGATGGGCAACACGACAGCTCAGTGACTATCGCTGTGCTGTGCAGATACATGGATTTGGGCCTGTGTCTGTGGGAGTTTGCGCATTCTCCCCGTGCTTGCGTGGGTTTTCTCCGGGCGCTCCGGTTTCCTCCCACATCCCAAAGATGTGCTCTTAGGCTAATTGGCAAAACAAATTCTCCCTAAATTGTCTCAAATTTGGTTTTTAATCCATAGATCTATAAACATGGACAGGGATCGCGGGTAGAGATGGGAATATTGGGGTGGCGGCGCGGGTTCGTTGGGCCGAAGGCCTGTTTCCCGTGCTGTTTTGTTCTTTGTTCTTTGTTCTCTAGGAACCCAGACCCAAGGGCTCAGGTTCATTCACATAGCAGCACAGAATGCCACAGTGTGTCCAAAGCACCAGTGAGGATAAAGAAATGCAGAGTGTACAAGTGCGGCCCATACGGCTGAGTGGAATGGCACAGCGGGGATTTCCAAGATACCTCATGGGACTAGACAGGAAGATTTAGAAGCCTAGCACCAATCAGAAATTCTGTCTGCTATAAGAGTACAGGCTTATTGCACTCTAACTTTATTAGAATTGAACGTAACATGGCTGTTCCAGTTAGTGCTTCATGGCAGTGATCACATGACCACAGTAAGCCTTTAGTATAAACACAAAACACTGCGGATGTTGGAATCTCAAGTCTGAGTGAGTCACAGTTCTATTGAATGATCATCCAGATTCGAAACGTTGGCTCTATTCTCTCTCCACAGATGCTCTCAGATCTGCTGCGATTTTTCCAGCATTTTCTATTCTTGGGACTTTTCGTATTTGATTGTATTTCAATCCCAACTCTGCCCAAACAGGGTCGCCACACACCTGAGCCACCTCAACACCTTGGGCACAGAGCATCATTTTAAGTGTCTCTGTATTTTTGCCCATGAACTGGACTGGAACCAGAGAGATACACTGGGCTAATTAAGCTCACTCCTCAGACAGTCAGAGCCCTCTCTCCTCTACCAGATACACAAACCTTGAAGATCCCACTATAGTTTTTAAAGTCCAAATGCAAAACTAAATTTTAATTTGAGATGTATTCACACTGCACAAACTGATCACCAAATTACCAATTTGGTACTTACTGCCAAATTCCTAATTCTTGCACAAAGGAAAATTACTGCAGACGCTGGAAGTCTAAAATTTTTAAAGTGCTCAGCAGGTCTGGCACTGTCTGTGAAGAGGAAAACAGACTTAATCTCCCATCACTCTGACAGTCATGGACTTGAAACACTAACTGGGGTGGGATTCTCTGACCACAACTGCCCCCAAGACTGGAAAATCTCTCCTGAGTTTGATCTGCCAAAGTTCCTGTCGCTATGATGGGGCAGTACAGTGGAGTTAGGACTGCAGCAGGGGACCCAGGTTCGATTTCTGGCCTAAGTCATTGTTGGGGTGGAGTTTGCACATTCTCCCTGTGTCTGCATGGGTTTCCTCCAGGTGTTCCAGTTTCCTCCCACAGTCCAAAGATGTATGGGTTAGGTGGACTGGCCACGCTAAATTACCTCTTAGTGTCGGGGGATTAGTTAGTGTAGGTTCTTAGGGTATGGCTTGCGTGGGATTGTGATCAGTGCAGACTCAATGGGCCGAATGGCCTTCTTCTGCACTGTAGGGATTCTATGATTCCTGCAGCGACAGAATGGGAGAATTTCAGTCTTGGTTTCTCTCTCCACAGATGCTGCCAGACCTGCTGAGTATTTCCTGCACTTTTTAACATTTTTATCCCAACGTTCACAGTCGTTCACAGTTTACAATGCACTGCACTTATAAACACGCTGTAAGACCCGAGTAACTCTCTCTAACCCATGCAGAGAGTGGAAACACAGATTGACTCAGTGAATCAGTTGTGTCAGGGAACATTAACAGCACCAGGAGCTGAATGGTCATGGTTCAGAATGAAAAGTCCTTGTGCAATAATGTGACACAGTGCTGATGTTTCTGATCTCTAACCTGAGGTGCCTGACATTGACATGAATGTGTGTCTTGGGGACAGTGGTCCTTGCAGCCGATGTATGAGGAATGTTGAGTTTCATTTCTTTTCTGAAAAAGATGCTGAAAATCTGTGTGAAAGACTGAAATGGATTGGAGTTTACAATCTCTCTTTATATGTTAATATTATTTTACAATCACTCCCTAACTTGCAATTGCGTAATGAAAACCCCTGCTGGAAGTTGCACAATCTTCAGAGAATTTGCTGTCGATGGTACGAACAAATTTTAAATCAACCCAGATGGGCTGTTCAACACAGGATTGAATTTGGGTTTAAACACGACATTGACCATATTTAGGCATTTGATGCAGCTCTTGTCTAATTGGCTACTTTTACATCTGATTGTCTAACGGACTCAAGTCCTTGTGCAATAATGTGACACAATGCTGACCATTAACCTTTGAGTTCCAACTCAAACCTGCTCCCTCGCCAACAAACACTGTTTGATTGGCAGCTAGAAACTTTTCATCTGTTAAATTCTCCTTGGAAGTGTTTGTATGTAAGGTCATATAATTTTGGCAATAACACTGCGAGAGAAAATAAATTGGGAAGGAGAAAAAGAGAGACTGGGATAGAGAGAGAGAGAGAGAGACTGGGATAGAGAGAGAGAGAGAGAGAGGGAGAGAGAGAGAGGACTGGGATAGAGAGAGAGAGAGAGAGGACTGGGAGAGAGAGAGAGAGACTGGGATAGAGAGAGAGAGAGAGACTGGGATAGAGAGAGAGAGAGAGAGACTGGGATAGAGAGAGAGAGACGGGATAGAGAGAGAGAGACTGGGATAGGAGAGAGAGAGAGAGACTGGGATAGAGAGAGAGAGACTGGGATAGAGAGAGAGAGAGACTGGGATAGGGAGGCAGAGAGAGAGATTGGGATAGAGAGGCAGAGAGAGAGACTGGGATAGAGAGAGAGAAAGTGACTCGGATAGAGAGAGAGAGACAGACTCGGATAAAGACAGAGAGAGAGAGACTGGGATAGAGAGAGGGAGACTGGGATGGTGAGAGAGAGAGAGAGACTGGGATGGAGAGAGAGAGAGAGACAGACTGTGATAAAGATAGAGAGAGTGGGATAGAGAGAGAGAGAGAGAGACTGGGACAGAGAGAGAGAGAGAGAGAGACTGCGATAGAGAGAGAGACTGGGATAGAGAGAGAGGGAGAGACTGGGAGAGAGAGAGAGAGACTGGGATAGAGAGAGAGAGAGAGACTGGGATAGAGAGAGAGAGAGAGACTGGGATAGAGAGAGAGAGAGAGACTGGGATAGAGAGAGAGAGAGAGACTGGGATAGAGAGAGAGAGAGAGACTGGGATAGAGAGAGAGAGAGAGACTGGGATAGAGAGAGAGAGAGGAGAGAGAGAGAGAGAGACTGGGATAGAGAGAGAGAGAGAGAGACTGGGATAGAGAGAGAGAGAGACTGGGATAGAGAGAGAGAGAGACTGGGATAGAGAGAGAGAGAGAGACTGGGATAGAGAGAGAGACTGGGATAGAGAGAGAGACTGGGATAGGGAGAGAGAGAGAGACTGGGAGAGAGAGAGAGAGAGAGAGAGAGAGAGAGAGAGAGAGAGAGAGAGAGAGAGAGAGAGAGAGAGAGAGAGAGAGAGAGAGAGAGACTGGGATAGAGAGAGAGAGAGAGAGAGAGACTGGGATAGAGAGAGAGAGAGATTAGGATAGAGAGAGAGAGACTGAGACAGAGAGAGAAAGAGCGACTGGGATATATATATAGAGAGAGAGATAGAGAGAGAATGGTAGAGAGAGAGAGAGACTGAGATAGGCAGAAGACAGAGAGAGACTAAGATAGAGAGAGAGAGACAGGGACAGAGAGATAGAGAGACTGGGATAGAGAGACTGGGATACAGAGGGGGAGAGAGAGAGAGACTGAGATAGAGAGAGAGAGAGAAAGAGACTAGGATAGAGAGGGAGAGAGACTGGGGCAGAGAGATAGAGAGACTGAGATAGAGAGAGAGCAAGAAAGAGAGACTGGGATAGGGGGGGGGGAGAGAGAGAGATTGAGATAGAGAGACTAGGATAAAGAGAGAGAAACTGGAATCGAGAGAGAGAGAGTAGGATAGAGAGAGACTGGGATAGAGAGAGAGAGAGACTGGAATAGAGAAAGAGAGATTGAGATTGAGAGAGAGAGACTGGGATAGAGATAGAGAGAGAGACTGGGATAGAGAGAGAGAGAGAGACTGCAATAGAGAGAGAGAGAGAGAGAGAGAGAGAAAGACTGGGATAGAAAGAGAGCATAACATAAAGTTTATTTATCAGTGTCACAAGTAGGCTTACACTAACACTACAATGAAATTACTGTGAAAATCTCCGAGTTGTCACACTCCGGTGCCTGTTCAGGTACACTGAGGGTGAATTCAGCATGGCCAATCTACCCTAACCAGCACGTCTTTCAGATTTTGGGAGGAAACCGGAGCACCCAGGGGAAACCCATGCAGACATGGGGAGAATGTACAAACCACACAGACAATGACCCAAGCCAGGAATCGAACCTGGGTCTCCTACGCTGTGAGGCAGCAATGCTAACCACTGTGCCACTGTGCCCCCCCTAGCTAATGGGGCTATTTGAGCCGAGTGAATAAAATGTTTCTTCCTCCAAATCCTTTTCGGTATCAAGTGGCTGCATTTCATGAGCATGTGTATGGCTCATGGTGCCCATGAATTCTCTCCATAGTTTTCCTGCTGTGGCGGGTCCATCCTGTAAGGAGAAATTAAGGAGATTAGGCCTGAGTTCTCTAAAGTTTGGAAGAATGAGAGATGATCACACTGAATCTTAGCAAATTCTGACAGGGCTTGACAGAATAGATGCAGAAAGGATGTTCCAGGTCTAAAAATGAGACACAGTCTCAAAATAAGAGCACACCATTCAGACTGAAATGAGAAGGAATCTTTTACTCAGAGGATTATGATTCTTTGGAATTATTTCCTCCAAAGGGCTGTGGAATCTCAGTCATTGAGTGGGTTAAAGACACAGGTCAATGGCTCCAGGGATGGGGATAGTGCAAGAAAGTAGTTTTGAGGTAAAAGATCAATCATTATCTGGTTGAATGGCAGATACATAGAACATTACAGCGCAGAACAGGCCCTTCGGCCTTCGATGTTGCGCCGACCAATTAAGAAAAAGCAATGACCCTCTAACCTAAACCATTCCCTTTTCATCCATAAACTTATCTACTAACCTCTTAAACGCCACCAAACTTGGCGCATCTACAACTGCAGCCAGCAGGGCATTCCATACCCTTACCACCCTCTGGGTAAAGAACCTACCTCTGACATCTGTCCTAAAACCACCACCCCTTAATTTAAAGCTATATCCCCTCGTGCTAGCTTTCTCCATCCTAGGAAAAAGGCTATCACTGTCCACCCTATCTAAACCTCTAATCATCTTATATGTTTCAATAAGGTCTCCTCTTAGCTGCCTTCTTTCTAACGAAAACAATCTCTCAGAATCAAAGGGGGCTGATTACTGCTCCAGTTTGTGTGTTCAGTTCTGGACACTGTGCCTTAGAGAGTACAGATTCACAGGAATCAGGGCTTATTATTTCAATTTGAAGAACAGAGCATTAATTGGTGATCTAACCATGATCGATATGGATAAAACAATTTCCACAGGTGGGCAGTACAACCCTGAACAAAACAAGTAGGAAGTTTTAAAGATCCTGAATGAATATTTCTGATCAGTATTCATTGTTGAGAAAAGCATGAATGTTGGGGAACTTGGGCAAATAGATAGTAATGTCTTGAGAAGTGTACATATTACAGAGAAGGAGGTGCTGGAAGTCTTAAAGTGCATCAAGGTAGATAAATCCCTGGGACCTGATGAAGTGTATCCCAGGACATTGTGGGAGGCCAGGGAGGAAACTGCGGGTCCCCTACCCAAGATATTTGAATCATCGATAGTCACGGAGAGATGCCTGAATATTGGAGAGTGACAAATGTTGTGCCTTTGTTTAAAAAGGGCTGCAGGGAAAAGCCTGGAAATTACAGATTGGTGAACCTCACATCTGTGGTGGGTAAATTTTTCAAAGTTATTTTGAGGGACAGGATCTAGAGATGCAAGGACTGATTAGGGACAGTCAGCGTGGCTTTGTGAGTGGAAAATCATCGCTCACAAATTTGATTGAGTTCTTTGATGGGGTAACCAAGAAAGTAGATGAGGGTAGTACAGTTGATATTGTATACATGGACTTTAGCAAGGCCTTTGACAAGGTATCGCATGGTAGATTGTTGCATAAGGTTAAATCTCACAGGACCCAGGGTGAGATATCTAAACCAGACCAGGACTTACTCAGTTAATGATAGAGCTTTGGGGAGAGTTACAGAGCAAAGAGGTCTTGGGCTACAGGTTCCTTGTTCCTTGAAAGTGGAGTCACAGGGGGACAGAGTGGTGAAGAAGGCATTCAGCAATGCTTGGTTTTAATTGGTCAGAACATTGAATACAGGAGTTGGAATGTCTTGTTGAAGTTGTACAAGATATTGGTAAGGCCACACTTGGAATACTGTGTACAATTCTGGTCATCCTATTATAAAAAGAATATTATTAAACTAGAAAGAGTGCAGAAAAGATTTACTAGGATGGACTGGGACTTGATGGTTTGAGTTATAAGGAGAGGCTGGATAGACTTGGACGTTTTTCTCTGGAGCAGAGGAGGCTGAAGGGTGACCTTATAGATGTCTATAAAATAATTACAGATCAGCTAAATGGTCATTATCTTTTCCCAAAGGTATGGGAGTCTAAAACTAGAAGGCATAGATTTAAGATGAAAGGGGAGAGATACAAATGTGTTCAGAGGGGCAATTTTTTTAACACAGAGGGTGGTGAGGTTTGGAACAAGCTGCCAGAGGTAGTAGTAGAGGTGGCTACAGTTTTGTTTTTTAAACAGTATTTAGAAAGTTATATGGGTATGATGGGCATAGAGGGATATGGGCCAAATGTGGGTAATTGGGATTAGTTGACGGGTTTAAAAAAGAAAGGGTGGCATGGACAAGTTGGGCTAAAGGACCTGTTTCCACACTGTAAATCTCTATGACTCTATAAAGTTGATAAGGCACCAAGACAGGTGGAGATGTACCTAAAGATATTGAGAAAACTGAGAGTGGAATTGATAGAGGTGGAGACGATATACCCTTGACTGTAACTTCACTTTCAGCCAGTCTGACTGCCATCCTTCACACCCTCAATAAAAGCAAATTACTGCAGATGCTGGAAATCTGACCTAAGAACATGGAATGCTGGAAAAGCTTCATAGATCTGGCAGCATCTGTGGAGAGAGAAACAAGGGTTAACGTTTCAGGTTGAATCTCCTTTGGAACTCAGAGTGTTAACTTGATTTTTTTTTCTCCATTCATGCTGCTGAGTTTTTCCAGAATTGTGGGATTCATTATCAAGTTTTCTTGTTCCCAATGTTTGACGTCTGTGTTTCCCTATCATTTCTCCAACACAGAACACTCTGGAAAAGTGCAGCGTTTGCTCAAAGCCAATCATGGAGCGAATCCTGCGTGCAACGGGCAAAGCCTATCACCCACAATGCTTCACCTGTGTGATGTGTCACCGCAGCCTAGATGGGATTCCCTTCACTGTCGATGCATCCAACCAGATTTACTGCATTGAGGATTTCCACAAGTACGTACCTACCACAATACTTCACACTAACTTCACTCAGATTCAAACTAACATTGGAAACTATCCTTCGCTACAGAGTTAGCCAATCAGCGTCACTGAACAAACAATTCAACCAATGACTCATTAATCATAAAATGCATTGAACAGCGAATTGGTTTGGACAGTTAATCCCTTAATTTATTTACAACAAAACTTGTAACAACCTCACTGGGATACAGATCCTGAAGGTGCTGATTCTCACTGGGATACAGTTCCGGAAGGTGCTGACTCTCACTGGGATACAGTTCCTGAAGGTGCTGATTCTCACTGGGATACAGTTCCTGAAGGTGCTGACTCTCACTGGGATACAGATCCTGAAGGTGCTGACTCTCGCTGGGATACAGGTCCTGAAGGTGCTGACTCTCACTGGGATACAATTCCTGAAGGTGCTGATTCTCACTGGGATACAGTTCCTGAAGGTGCTGACTCTCACTGGGATACAGATCCTGAAGGTGCTGACTCTCACTGGGATACAATTCCTGAAGGTGCTGATTCTCACTGGGATACAGTTCCTGAAGGTGCTGACTCTCACTGGGATACAGATCCTGAAGGTGCTGACTCTCGCTGGGATACAGGTCCTGAAGGTGCTGACTCTCACTGGGATACAGTTCCTGAAGGTGTGACTCTCACTGGATACAGTTCCTGAAGTGCTGATCTCACTGGGATACAGTTCCTGACTTCACTGGGATACAGTTCCTGAAGGTGCTGACTCTCACTGGGATACAGTTCCTGAAGGTGCTGACTCTCACTGGGATACAGTTCCTGAAGGTGCTGACTCTCACTGGGATACAGTTCCTGAAGGTGCTGACTCTCACTGGGATACAGTTCCTGAAGGTGCTGACTCTCACTGGGATACAGTTCCTGAAGGTGCTGACTCTCACTGGGATACAGTTCCTGAAGGTGCTGACTCTCACTGGGATACAGTTCCTGAAGGTGCTGACTCTCGCTGGGATACAGGTCCTGAAGGTGCTGACTCTCACTGGGATACAGTTCCTGAAGGTGTGATTCTCACTGGGATACAGATCCTGAAGGTGCTGACTCTCACTGGGATACAGGTCCTGAAGGTGCTGACTCTCGCTGGGATACAGTTCCTGAAGGTGCTGATTCTCACTGGGATACAGTTCCTGAAGGTGCTGATTCTCACTGGGATACAGTTCCTGAAGGTGCTGACTCTCACTGGGATACAGTTCCTGAAGGTGCTGACTCTCACTGGGATACAGTTCCTGAAGGTGCTGACTCTCACTGGGATACAGTTCCTGAAGGTGCTGACTCTCACTGGGATACAGTTCCTGAAGGTGCTGACTCTCACTGGGATACAGTTCCTGAAGGTGCTGACTCTCACTGGGATACAGTTCCTGAAGGTGCTGACTCTCACTGGGATACAGTTCCTGAAGGTGCTGACTCTCACTGGGATACAGTTCCTGAAGGTGCTGACTCTCACTGGGATACAGTTCCTGAAGGTGCTGACTCTCACTGGGATACAGTTCCTGAAGGTGCTGACTCTCACTGGGATACAGTTCCTGAAGGTGCTGACTCTCACTGGGATACAGTTCCTGAAGGTGCTGACTCTCACTGGGATACAGTTCCTGAAGGTGCTGACTCTCACTGGGATACAGTTCCTGAAGGTGCTGACTCTCACTGGGATACAGTTCCTGAAGGTGCTGACTCTCACTGGGATACAGTTCCTGAAGGTGCTGACTCTCACTGGGATACAGTTCCTGAAGGTGCTGACTCTCACTGGGATACAGTTCCTGAAGGTGCTGACTCTCACTGGGATACAGTTCCTGAAGGTGCTGACTCTCACTGGGATACAGTTCCTGAAGGTGCTGACTCTCACTGGGATACAGTTCCTGAAGGTGCTGACTCTCACTGGGATACAGTTCCTGAAGGTGCTGACTCTCACTGGGATACAGTTCCTGAAGGTGCTGACTCTCACTGGGATACAGTTCCTGAAGGTGCTGACTCTCACTGGGATACAGTTCCTGAAGGTGCTGACTCTCACTGGGATACAGTTCCTGAAGGTGCTGACTCTCACTGGGATACAGTTCCTGAAGGTGCTGACTCTCACTGGGATACAGTTCCTGAAGGTGCTGACTCTCACTGGGATACAGTTCCTGAAGGTGCTGACTCTCACTGGGATACAGTTCCTGAAGGTGCTGACTCTCACTGGGATACAGTTCCTGAAGGTGCTGACTCTCACTGGGATACAGTTCCTGAAGGTGCTGACTCTCACTGGGATACAGTTCCTGAAGGTGCTGACTCTCACTGGGATACAGTTCCTGAAGGTGCTGACTCTCACTGGGATACAGTTCCTGAAGGTGCTGACTCTCACTGGGATACAGTTCCTGAAGGTGCTGACTCTCACTGGGATACAGTTCCTGAAGGTGCTGATTCTCACTGGGATACAATTCCTGAAGGTGCTGACTCTCACTGGGATACAGTTCCTGAAGGTATTGATTCTCACTGGGATACAGTTCCTGAAGGTGCTGATTCTCACTGGGATACAGATCCTGAAGGTGCTGATTCTCACTGGGATACAGTTCCTGAAGGTGCTGACTCTCACTGGGATACAGTTCCTGAAGGTGCTGACTCTCACTGGGATACAGTTCCTGAAGGTGCTGATTCTCACTGGGATACAATTCCTGAAGGTGCTGACTCTCACTGGGATACAGTTCCTGAAGGTATTGATTCTCACTGGGATACAGTTCCTGAAGGTGCTGACTCTCACTGGGATACAGTTCCTGAAGGTGCTGACTCTCACTGGGATACAGTTCCTGAAGGTGCTGACTCTCACTGGGATACAGTTCCTGAAGGTGCTGATTCTCACTGGGATACAGTTCCAGAAGGTGCTGACTCTCACTGGGATACAGTTCCTGAAGGTACTGACTCTCACTGGGATACAGTTCCTGAAGGTGCTGACTCTCACTGGCAGTAGTGCTGAGGGATTGTGCGCATTCGGGATTCCCTGTGTCGCTCTTCTGAATCATTCTGATAGTTACTTTCTGCTCCAACAGGAAATTTGCCCCGAGGTGCTGTGTCTGTAATGAAGCCATTATGCCTGCTCAGGGGCAAGAGGAAACAGTGCGCATCGTGGCTCTGGACCGTGATTTCCACGTGCAGTGTTATCGCTGTGAGGTACCAACGCTGGCATTGACTTATTCAAATAAAGAGCAGCAGAATGATTCCTGTACGCAGGTTACCAGCTTTAGCCAGGGCTCAATGGGTAGCTCAGCTGTTCTGTCCCTTTGAGTTTCATGATACTATCGCTAAGACTATCAATGCAAAAACTCAGCTAATAGTTTGGGGACCCAGGTTCAAATACTGCCAGAGCAGATATGGGATTTGAAATCAATTTTAAAAATCTGGAATTAAGAATCTACTCATCAGAGAGTCAGTGCTGAGGGAGTGCCGCACTGTCAGAGGGTCAGTGCTGAGGGAGTGCCGCACTGTCAGAGGGTCAGTGCTGAGGGAGTGCCGCACTGTCAGAGGGTCAGTGCTGAGGGAGTGCCGCAATGTCAGAGGGTCAGTGCTGAGGGAGTGCCGCACTGTCAGAGGGTCAGTGCTGAGGGAGTGCCGCACTGTCAGAGGGTCAGTGCTGAGGGAGTGCCGCACTGTCAGAGGGTCAGTGCTGAGGGAGTGCCGCACTGTCAGAGGGTCAGTGCTGAGGGAGTGCCGCACTGTCAGAGGGTCAGTGCTGAGGGAGTGCCGCACTGTCAGAGGGCAGTGCTGAGGGAGCGCCGCACTGTCAGAGAGTCAGTGCTGAGGGAGCGCCGCACTGTCAGAGGGTCAGTGCTGAAGGAGCGCCACACTGTCAGAGGATCAGTGCTGAGAGAGCGCCGCACTGTCAGAGGATCAGTGCTGAGAGAGTGCCACACTGTCAGAGGGGCAGTGCTGAGGGAGCGCCACACTGTCAGAGGATCAGTGCTGAGGGAGTGCCGCACTGTCAGAGGATCAGCGCAGAGGGAGTGCCGCACTGTCAGAGGATCAGCGCAGAGGGAGTGCCACACTGTCAGAGGGTCAGTGCTGAGGGAGCGCCACACTGTCAGAGGATCAGTGCTGAGGGAGTGCCGCACTGTCAGAGGATCAGCGCAGAGGGAGTGCCGCACTGTCAGAGGATCAGCGCAGAGGGAGCGCCACACTGTCAGAGGGTCAGTGCTGAGGGAGCGCCACACTGTCAGAGGATCAGTGCTGAGGGAGTGCCGCACTGTCAGAGGATCAGCGCAGAGGGAGTGCCGCACTGTCAGAGGATCAGCGCAGAGGGAGTGCCGCACTGTCAGAGGATCGTGGATCCTCTGAATGAATTTATGGATGAAAAGGGAATGGTTTAGTTTGGAGGGTCATTGCTTTTTCTTAATTGGTCGGTGCAACATCAAAGGCCGAAGGGCCTGTTCTGCGCTGTAATGTTCTATGATCAGTGCTGAGGGAGTGCCGCACTGCCCCAGGGCAATATTTTGGAAAATGGTGGCTAATGTTTATTCCTCGATCACATTGCTCAAACAGATTCGGTGTTGATTGTAATATTGTTGTTTTTGGAGGTTTCTGTTGTTTTTAATTTGGAATCTGAGTTTTTACATTCACAATAATGTGAGTTTATTATACGGCTATGAAATGAGCGATTGCTGAAAGCTGCTTTCCGAATGTTCTGAAGCAGATTGACAACAATGCAGCTGAGCTCCTGGTCTGGCAGATGATCAGATGTTTGTTGAGGTAGGTGCATTGTTCAGAGGGAGGAGATGGGGCTAGCTGGAGGGTTTAGTGAGGGAATCCCAGAGATTTAGGCTCTGGGAACTGAAGGTGGGCCACCAGTGATGGAAGAATAATTATTGGGAATCGTCAAAAGGCCAGAATTTGAGAAATGCAGATCCTGTATAGGATTGTGGCATTGCAGCGGTAAGGAATCCAGATACTGTAACAGAATTTTAACATCAAGGGGCTGTTGATCAGGAGCTTGTGTCACTCAGTGAGCAGAGAAGTGATTGACGAACAGGACTTGGTATGAGTTAAGACACATACAGCAGATTATTGGAGAGCAGAGTGTGGGAAAGCAGCCAGGAATACGATGGACTCGTCAAGTTCAAACTAACAAAGGCAGAAGTGAGCTTTTCAGCAGCTGATGAAGTGAGGCAGGGACAGTATTGGGCAATGATCTGGCAATGGAAAAAGGCCACACAAATATGGCATCACAAGTTCATCCCAGATGTTACAAATGGTCTGGTTCAATTTCAGACAGAGAGTTGGACAGGGAAGGCAATCTGAGAGAAATGGTTTTATTGAGAGGAGAGTATCATTGACCCAGTCGGTATCTGCAGAAATATTGTGGCAACTGGTTTCTTATCAAAAGGTCTTCAGACAGGTTTTAAAGCAATTTAGGATGTTTTGAGTAAAAGGCAGTGTAAAAATGCACTGTTTATGTTTGGATGTGTTCCGATCAAGTTGGGAGGATTGCTCTATCTTTGCATCTAAAACCTAACTCTCTCACACATACACAACTCATGGGAAAGCATCCTTTTGTTCTGATCGAGTTGTGAGGATTGCTCTGTCTCTCTCTGCTTCCCCACCGGTTACAACATTCATTCATGATTTCTCCAGCAAGCAACATGGCCAAATCAGAGCTTTATCCATAAATTGCAGGGTTACTCCTCAATGCCCGGGGTTCTACAATAAACAATAGAATGATTCATTGATTATAAAACCAGGTCTATCAAATAGAAAGTCAAAGCTCATCAACACAGCATGAAATAAAGTATAACCATTACTCCTTCTAAAACCTAACTCGGTCATGCACACATTCATGCTCACATTCTCTCTAATATCCTCTCTCACATCTGCTCACAGTCTCTCTCATACACACACAAACACACTCTCTCTCACAAACACACATTCATATACACACTCGCACACTTACACACACGCTGTCACACTCTCTTATACACAATCATGCACACACAATCACACACACACTTGTGCTCATACTCTCAAACACATACATACAAGCTCTCTCATACACACACACACTCTCTCACACTCATATACACACTCTTACACACACATCCTCCCATTTCTTCTTACATGCATTCATACACAAACACACACACGCTCCCAAGACACATTTGCGCTCACACTTTCTCTCATACACATTCTCATGCACACACATACACACACACACACACACACACGTACAGACTCTCTCACTCTCATACACAAACACTCACACACTTTCACACACATACACACACACACACAGTGCGATGTCTCTTATGCTACTTTTCAGTGGAGTAGAGGAAAGTCTGTAGTTAATTGATTTCAGAGTATAAAGAGATTTTGAGGCACCCTCATTCACTCGATGTTGTGAGATTCAGTCTGAAGCTTCAGGTGCTGATGTGTTCTTTACCCAAACAGCTGCTGTTTTCTTCCCCAAAGCCAAAACCAACTGACAATTTTCTAAACAAAGTTTTCTGGGTATGGGTGGTTTATTTTATTCATTCATTCACAGGACGTTGCTGGCTGGCCAGCATTTATTGCCCATCCCTAATTGCCCTCTATTCAGAGTCAATCAAATTGCTGTGGAGTCACATGTGGGCCAAACCAGGATAAGGACAGCAGATTTCCTTCCCTAAAGGACATCAGTGAGCCAGATGGGTTTTTTAGAACAATTGACAACGGTTTGATGGTCATCAGTAGATTCTTAATTCCAGAACTTTATTCCATTCAAATTTCACCATCTGTTGAGGTGGGATTTGAACTAAGGTCCCCCACGTCTTACCCCAGATCTTGCCCTGGGTCTCTGAATTACTAGTTCAGTGAATTTATTTAAGCCATGTGAGCCTTTTGAGAACATTCCACCAGGGTCAAAAATCTTTCCAACTTCTTTAAAACTGTTTAATTACTACTTCCTGTGAAATACTGTCTTTTCCAAGAACAGCACCAACCGGAGTCTCTGCATTAATCTGTTAATAAACCCCGGCTTAAACAACATTCTTCCAGAATGTTCTCTGTCTTTGAAGATGGGACATTTTCTGTGATTAAAGTGTTTTTAATCCATAGATCTATAAACATAGACACGGATCATGGGTAGAGGTGGGAACATTGGCGGCACGGGCTTGTTGGGCCGAAGGGCCTGTTTCCCGTGCTGTTTTGTTCTTTGTTTATGACAAATAACACATTGCAAACACAAGCAGAAGGAGACTATTCAGCCCCTCAAACTTGTTGTAATTCACAGTCAGAAAGCAGCTTGTCTGTAACTCAACCTATTACCTCTTCTTACTTCACATTAACTTCACTCAATAACAACCAATGACCTCAGTTCTGAAATATCCAATATCTCCAGATATTGAGAGCAGAGAGTTTCAGGTTTCCATTCTCTGTTGTGTGAAGAAGTGCTTCCTCATATCATCCTTCAACAACGTAGGTCTAATTTTAAAATTTAGCTCCCCTGTTCTAGTCTTTCCCACCCAATGAAATCATCTGTATTTACAGCAGTAAGATTGCTTGATGATGAGATGTGGGAATCTATGAAATTTGTTATTTAAATGGAAGGAAGCTTAGTCACTTTGTGCCTTTCCCAGAGATATTAGCCTCTGTAGCTGTGCTATTAAGGGGTGAAGTGTGGCAGGACATTAATGTGTTCAAAGCCCCAGGCAATGATTGTGTCTTGAATGGATGCAACAGCATCACCTGGATTGCTACAAGGACAACCATTCCTACCCCCATTCCAAACATGGTTGGATTTTTCTTTTCCAATTCATTCGCAGGATGTGGGTATTGCTGGCTGGCCAGCATTTATTGTCCATCCCTAATTACCTCTTGAGGAGGTGATGGTGAGCTGCCTTCTTAAATCTTCTCCCATAGCACTGTTGGGGATACAGTTCCAGGATTTTGACCCAGTGACAGTAATGCAACAGTGATATATTTCCAAGTCAGGATGGTGAGTGACTTGGAGGGGAACTTGCAGATGATGCTGTTCCCAGTTTTGCTGCCCTTGTCCTTCTAGATGGAAGTGGTCGTGGGTTTGGAAGATGCTGTCTAAGAAACCTTTGTGAAACCTTCCTGCAGTGCATCTTGTAGATAGTACACAAGGCTATGTGAGTGTTAGAGGGGTGAATGTTTGTGGATTGGTGCCAATCAAGCAGGTTGCTTTGTCCTGGGTGGTGTCGAGCTTCTTGAATGTTGTTGGAGCTGCACCCATCCAGGCAAGTGAGGAGTATTCCATCACACTCCTGACTTGTGCCTTGTAGATGGTGGACAGGCACTGGGGAATCAGGAGGTGAGTTATACATGGCAGGATTCCCAGCTTCTGACCTGCTCTGGTAGCAAAACAACACCTTCTCATAACTGGTTGGCTGCAAACATTCCTTTGTGTTTCTAGTACAGAACTCATTCTTTCTTTGTTACTGATGTTCCTTACTTCATTCTGCTCACCGTCTCTTTTGGTTTTATTCCAGGACTGCAGCGTCCTTCTGTCGGATGGAGACACTCAAGGATGTTACCCCCTGGATGGACACATTTACTGCAAGAGTTGCAATGCTACACGGATCCAGACAATGACTGCCAAGGCCACCACTGACCTCTGATGATCCAGACTGCCCACTGAACCGTGCAGCACAGCAGGAACACCACACAGACCTGCGACCACTGAACTTCCACCTGTGGGATGCTCCCAACCAAAGATCAGGCAGTTACAATCTGCACCACTCGCATTGCATTGCCTCTTTTCCACTTCCAGCCTTACTGTGCCAATCACATTGCTGCCTCAGTCTATACACACACACATTCTGACACACAGCCTCACACAGCTGCCTGTAAATTCCTGTTCTTCCGAGAAGCCTTAGTGAGTTCCTGCCATTGTTAATCTACGAAAGTTCCTTTCCACAGGTATAGATGAGCTGTTTGCAGTATCTCTGTCTCCAGAAATTAATTCCTCACAACCTGCTCACAATTATCATCACGGTTCTGAGATGATGCTTTTGAATAGGTTGGGAAAACAATGGACAGGAATTTGGCATTTGTATTAACCAGGCATTGAAAATAGTCCAGCAAGGAATTTTGTGCCTGACTTATTATTCACCCATCTCCCACTCTGCACAATATTTACTTCCCGCTCTGTCTCTATTCCAGTTTTCTCTCTTTCACTCTTTGTCTGCCTCTCACATTTATTACTCTCTCTCTCTCAGATTCTCTCTTTCCCAGATTCCCTCAGATTATTCAGAACAAAGGATTTATCTGCTCTTTGGGAATAATTCTGTAAAACATGCGTGACCAGCCTGGGGTTTTTTTTAACTCTAATCACACAATTTTCTTCCATTAATAATTACACAGCATTATAGAATTCCCTTGGAATTGATTGAATGGAATAACCTTTCAATCTAGTGTCCTGGGATGCTGGACAAATCCCAGCTGGAATGCTGGTGTTCCAAACACAATGGCGGTTAGGCAATAAGTGCTGGTAGTATCCCCCAGTTTTATGGCCCTTCCACAGTCTCTTACTCAAGAGGTGGGGGGAAGGGGGAGGGTGGTGGAAGGGGAATGAACGTTGAAAATTGAGGCCCCACACGAGGTGGAAATCTCTGATTTTTAACACTTGCATCCTGACAATCCAACACTACTTCTTTCAAATGATGGGGAATTTTCTCCCAGTTCCCCTGATCTCCCTTTGATTACATTCTTTATACCAATAACACATTGGGAGATCAAGACAGCAAACAACTCTACCCCAGGATGTTCAAAAAGAATTTAACTAATGCCTTCCATTAAGAAAATTTATAAATTCTCTGAATATTTAAAATAATTTTGAGCAAGTAAATGTCAAGTGAGGGAAATTTGGAGGCAAATTTGAACCCAAGAGTTACAGGCATCCAGCTGATGTGGAATTAAGTCCAATACATCAAATAAAGAGGGGAAATTGAGCCAGGGTTCATTCTCCTGGACTCAGTGCATCCAGTTGTGAATCTGGATCTGTTTGGAAACCTCACCATCTCAGCCAGGGGCCCTTGACAGAGGAGTAACCTTTCCCTCCTCCCTTGCCCCAGCATTATCAGAGGCTTGGGAGAAGGGGACATGTGCTCAGTAGAAAGAAGGATACTCATTATACTGTACCCCTAGAGGAAGAGGGTGTCCATTGTACTGTACCCCACTGTGGAAGAGGAATATTGAAGGGGCAGAGGGCCGCTGTTGGGGTTGTATGTCAATCTGATTTGATCAGAATGATGTTGTCTTTCACAGAACAGGCTTCAATCTGTGTAAAATATTCTCACTCTTAACACAGCAGGGTTTGATTTTAGTTAATTGATTCACTTCAATTGGTGAGTTTGGTGTGGAGCTGAACATCTAACCCAAAGAGTGGCACAGTTCAAGGCAATATCTCAATGCACAGCTTATATTGCTGACATGGTTTGGAGTTGAACCTATGTTGGAGCAAAGAGTGAGTTTAGTGCAAGACAAAAATCATTTGCTGATTGGCGGCAGTAGTTTGTGTTGGTTGTGTTCCGATCAAAGGCCATTCATTGAGGGGGGGAGAGGCAGAGGAGAAAATGTCCCTTTGTTTAGCCAGCAGCGAGAATGCTAGTTTCTGGTGAAAGTGAAGTCACAGCACCTTCCATTCTGCACAGCCAACAGGCAAAGTCTTATTTTTGAATGCATTAGGTGAGAATTGGAAAGCTTAGGTGAAAGAAACTTTGTAATCTTGTGCCACACACAGACTGTTTTCACATCTTGTCGAAAAGTCTCCCATGGTGAGAAGCCCAAAGCCAATACATTGCAGCTGCCTCTATGTTTGAAGAAAATCCTTGCAGGAACCTTTTTGATCCTGAAGGACTTTATATCAACAGAACCCATCCCGTTTACTTTTGGAGCCTGTGTTCCTTCACTCTCCTTATGCGATATTAATAATTCTCTCCCCTCACTGAAACCTTTAGCATATAAGGCAGTCCAGCAGGCCCTTGAGTAGTTAGAGTGAGAATATTAACATTTAAGCTGTCCTCCCAGATTGTGAAGGAGCTGCTGATGGACAACTCAGCAGAAATGGTCCCAAACTTTCCGGCTTTGAATTTATACAGGAAGAAATAATGTTTACTCCTGGCACTTTATAAATGAGAAAAGTAAGTTTTATTTAGCTCTGGGAATCTTTATTGGAGAAAGAATAAACAGGCTGACTTTCTAAATATCCAAGCTCCAAACATCGGGCACAAACCAATAACGTCTGTGCCAATTTAGAAACCTATTTTGCCAGGAATTTCATGGAAAAGGAAACCAGATTTCCAATTTAGGGAGCATCATCACTGACAATAAACTCTGTGATGAGATGGTTCTGAGTTGTAGAGACGATGCCAACTTTACCTTTTCCTAAAGATTTGTGTATTGAGAATCAGAGCAACATAACAGATCTCTAACCTTTGGACAAAGTCACAGTTTAATACTACTTGTGTGTTGTTGGGATTGAGGGGCTGAGTAAGTTGCACCAATATTCTGAGTGTAGAAGAGCTGATTGAAACGTTCTTAGAGAGTGTGGCAGAATAGCTGGTGGGAGACTCTCCCCTCAGGCTGGGGAATCTCGTGGTCCCAGGACAGGGGGGAGTGGGGGTCAATCATTTTGCTCTGAGATGAAGTGAAGTTGCTTGACTGTCAAGGATTGAGAATATTTGGAATTCCCTGTCTAGAAGACAGTGGGTGTTTAATCAATGAGGTGGCCAGTGATAGTGAGGCTGCTCAAGAGGACAGAATTAGAGATTGGGAGAGATGATGGAGGGTTGTACGGCTGGAGGAGATTTATTAAGATAGGGGTGAGGCCATGGAGAGATTTGAAAAGAAGAATGTGATTGGGATGTGTAGTGTTATTCACTGAGGATGTAGTTTTCAACATGAGCACTCTATACAAACACAGCCTTGTAAAGGCAATGGCTATTGGTCCAGCCTTTGGGAGATAGGGGTGAATTTTGTGACCCTCCTGTTGGTGCCCTGGAAGACCGGATGGTCAGCCTCCTGACCACCCAATCATGACCCCCCCCCATGTTCCTGGGCTTGCCGAGGAGTTAGCGAGCCCACCTGCCATCAGGCTTCCAGAGACCCAATTAAAGGCAACTTAATCTCATTCTGCCTCTGCCCCTATAAGATAGGCAATTGGAGAAGAAAGGGAACTATCTCAAAAACTTCTGCTGCTTGGGGCAAAAGTGGGCAGGAAAATAGGGTACTTCCAATCCCCTGTGCCCAATGGTGGCATCTCCCACCCACAAATTGGTACATCTCCCTCACCCCTCACCCCTCCACACCCACTCGTTGGGGTTTCTGATTAAAATGCCGGGAGATAGAAAAATCAAATAGATGAAGAATAACTCCCAAAGTCAGATTTTATTTCTATCCAATTGAAACTGTTTCAGAGAGAAGTCAAGAAGCACTTCTCCTAAAAAGAGTGATCAAAGTTTTGGAATTCTCTCCTGCACACAGGGAGTGATGCTGTAGAGTTATTGAGGGATAGAGGGTAAAGGCGGGTGAATGGAGATCAATCGCTCAGCTGCCAACATCTCATTGACTGTGAAACAGGCTCAGGCAGCTGAATGGACCTGCTCCGATTGGAGAGTTCCTGGTAATGAGGTGAGAGAGAGCAGAGTTGGGAGGGGGAGTTGAAGGAATGGGTATTGGGGTCAGGGAGAATAACAGAGGCTCCTCTCTGTATCAGCCCATGACAGAAACCTCACAGATTCACAGATGTACAACTGTCAAAACTGTGTTTAATATGAAGATGCCTCTTAATAGCTTCTGCTTCCAGATTTAGAGCAGCTAATTTTTCACCCTGAGGTGGTTTATGTGGTTTCCCGTGACTGTGGCTTTTTCTGGTTCATCAACCTTGCCATCATTGACATCTGATTCATTTTAAAAACCTTTCTGTCTCTCGGGCACATTTGATGGGGCTAACAGTCTTGTTACAGTCTATCAATCCTGCTTCCAGCAATCAAAATCATTTCCTCCTAAATCTACTCCCACCCTTCACTTCCTCCCCATTGCGCTCCTCCACCTCCAAACCCCTTCCTCCCATTTCTCCCCCTCTCTCATTTTCTCCCTTCCCCTCGCTCTCCAGCCCCTCCCCTTCCTCTCTCTTTTCTCTTCCTCCCCTCTTCTCTCGCCCTTCTCTCTCTTTCCTGCCTTCCCTCCTCTCCCCTCTTTGACTCAGTGTCCTGAAGCACTATGAGACATGCTGGAATGTGAATGTTTCTGGAACATATTGAATGCAGTAATCTGTCCCAGGGTAATTCAGTGCTGTTGTCATTAATGTGCCGTGTTAGGTCCGATAACCCCAAGCTTGGTCCTAGTTTTAAGGTGTGATTTATAGGTGAGAGTGAGCTAGTGAGGCAGAGTGGTTTAGGGAGGGAATTCCAGAGCTTGGACAGCTGAAGGCACGGCCATCACTGGTGGAGCGATTAAAATCAGGGATACTCAATAGACCAGAGTAAGAGGAATGCAGAGAGGATCTTCTGAAGAAAAGCAGTAAAATAATGAAATTCGGCACAACATCGAAGGCCGAAGGGCCTGTTCTGTGCTATATTGTTCTATGTTCTAAAACCCTGCTCCAAACTCTTTCTTCATTCTAGCCTGAAAGAGCTTTGAGTTCAGGAGCAGAAAGGCCATGGGCAGATTGGAAAACAGAGGTGAGAATTTGAAAAAGAGTAATGTGGGTCAGTGAGTACAGGAAGAGAAAGGTGAATGAGATTTGGTGGCTGGTTGGTTGAGATTGAAGTGTGTTTGAATAGGAATGAGCTGCTATAAGATTCTACATCGTAATGCACCCTTTCCACCAATCACCCACACTGTGCACAGGCTGTAGGTCTGACCTGGATAATCAGCAACAAAGCTGCTGGCCGTCTTTCCAACTGAGAAATAACATCCACAGCACACAGTGCACACAAGTTCACTCTCCTCATTGGCTTAGCAAACAGCAATGAACATACATCACAGGAACAGGCCCTTCAGCCCTCAAAGCCTGTACCTATCATGATGCCTTCTGAAACTAAAACTGTATCCACTCATGGAATCCATATCCTTCCATTCCCATCCTATTCCTATATTTGTCTAGTTGCTCCTTAAATGCCCCTATCGTACCTGCCCCACCCCCTTCCCGGGCAGTGCATTCCAGACATTCACCACCCTCTGTGTAAAAAACTTGCCTCTCACATCTCCTCAAAACTTCTCATATGTACAATGAGGTAAAAAGAATCTCCTTAATTCCTTCAATAAGTGATGATATCTGTTAACTTCCACCACTTTTAGACAAGATGTGAAACTGAAACCATCCTTCCCTCCAATGGGTATTAAGGACCATGACCTATTATCCACAGAGTTATCCACAGAGACCCGATCAATATTTACCATCAACATCACTTACACCGATTATCTGCTCATTATCTCATTACAAACAGCCAATTCCCAGTAGCAACTCATTGACATCAAGGTACTGATCGATTCACAATTAACACAAAGACATACAGAGACTAGAATAGTTTCTACAGAGCACAGGAGATATCTGTCACTGTATAACATTGGGGTACAAAGAACAAAGAACAACACAGCACGGGAAACAGGCCCTTTGGCCCAATGAGCCCGTGCCGCCATCCTAACGTCTTAATGACATATAGAGACTAATATAGGGACAATTTGTTACCCAATCAGCCGAAGAGCACATTTTTGGGATGTGGGAGGAAACCGGAGCACCCGGAGAAAACCAACGCAACCATGGGGAGAATGCGCAAACTCCTGCAGACACAGGCCCAAATCCATGTGTCTGCACAGCAACAGCGATAGTCTCTGAGCTGTCATGTTGCCCATCTGATGGTCCAGTTTAAGCATACACTAACGACATGAAGCACTAGGCCACTCCTGAAGTAACATCCAGGAGCAGCCCTCGCACGACCTGCCGAATGCATGCACCTTGTTGGTCAACAAGGTGGACCGAACATCCTGTGGAAACAAATAGGATATTTAAACAGTCCTACTATATCCCTCTATCTGCAGACCGCTCATGTGGCTGTCCAAGAGACCCTTAAACAACCCTAGCGTGCCTGCTCCCACCACCTTACTCGGCAGTGCATTCCACACCCACACTACCCTTTGTGTGAAAAAATGCCCTCTAATATTAGTCTTATACATAGCCACCCTCACCCTAAGGCCGTGACCCCTCGTTCTATCCGAATCTAATGGTGCAAAAAGCTTACCACCATTTACTCTATCTATACCCCTCATAATCTTATATACCTCTAATAGATCCCCTCTCAGCCGACGTCTTTCAAGGGAAAACAACCCCAGTGCGTTCAACCTTTCCTCGTAAGACAGCCCTTCCATACCAGGCAGCATCCTGGTAAATCTCCTCTGCACTCTCTCCAGGGACTCCACATCCTTCCGGTAGTACGGCGACCAGAACTGGACGCAGTACGCCAAGTGCGGCCTAACCAACGTTCTATACACTTGCAACATCAAACTCCTACTCTTGTATTCTATACCCCTTCCTATGAAGGCTAACATACCATACGCTTTCTTTATCACTTTCTCCACCTGTACTGACACCGGTACAGTACAAGTGGGGATGGGTCTGTCACTGGAGTACTGGAGTACTGTACTGGTGGGGACGGGTCTGTCGCGGTATAATACTTGGGTACAGTACTGGAGGGGATGGGTCTGTCACTGTATAATACTGGGGTACAGTACTGGTGGGGATGGGTCTGTCACTGTATAACACTGGGGTACAGTACTGGTGGGGATGGGTCTGTCGCGGTATAATACTTGGGTACAGTACTGGTGGGGACAGGTCTGTCACTGTATAACACTGGGGTACAGTACTGGTGGAGACAGGTCTGTCACTGTATAACACTTGGGTACAGTACTGGTGGGGAAAGGTCTGTCACTGTATAACACTTGGGTACAGTACTGGTGGGGACAGGTCTGTCACTGTATAACACTGGGGTACAGTACTGGTGGGGATGGGTCTGTCACTGTATAACACTGACAGACCCATCCCCACTAGTACTGTATCCCAGTGTTATACAGTGACAGACCCATCCCCACCAGTACTGTACCCGTGTTATACAGTGACAGACCCATCCCCACCAGTACTGTACCCCAGTGTTATACAGTGACAGACCTGTCCCCACCAGTACTGTACCCAAGTGTTATACAGTGACAGACCTTTCCCCACCAGTACTGTACCCAAGTGTTATACAGTGACAGACCTGTCTCCACCAGTACTGTACCCCAGTGTTATACAGCGACAGACCCATCCCCACCAGTACTGTACCCCAGTGTTATACAGTGACAGACCCATCCCCACTAGTACTGTATCCCACTGTATAATACTGGAGTACTGTACTGGTGGGGACGGGTCTGTCACTGTATAACACTGGGGTACAGTACTGGTGGGGATGGGTCTGTGGCTGTATAACACTGGGATACAGTACTGGTGGGGACGGGTCTGTCACCGTATAACATTTGGATACAGTACTGCTGGGGACAGGTCTGTCACTGTATAACACTGGGGTATAGTACTTGTCGGGATGGGTCTGTCAACTGTATAACACTGGGGTACAGTACTGGTGGGGATGGGTCTGTGACTGTATAACACTGGGGTACAGTACTGGTGGGGATGGTCTGTCACTGTATGACACTGGGGTACAGTACTGGTGGGGACGGGTCGGTCGCTGTATAACACTGGGGTACAGCACTGGTGGGGACGGGTCTGTCACTGTATAACACTGGAATACAGTGCTGGTGGAGACGGGTCTGTCACTGTATAACCCTGGGGTACAGTACTCATGGAGGTGGGTCTTCATCGTATAACATTGGGGTACAGTACTGGTGGGGACGGGTCTGTCACTGTATAACACTGGGGTACAGTACTGGTGGGGACGGGTCTGTCACTGTATAACACTGGGGTACAGTACTGGTGGG
This sequence comes from Sphyrna mokarran, assembly GCA_024679065.1. NCBI lineage: Eukaryota > Metazoa > Chordata > Chondrichthyes > Carcharhiniformes > Carcharhinidae > Sphyrna > Sphyrna mokarran. Next base: position 1,881,010 of record JAGIQG010000003.1, read on the forward strand.
GACGGGTCTGTCACTGTATAACACTGGGGTATAGTACTGGTGGGGACAGGTCTGTTGCTGTATAAACTGGGGTACAGGATGGGTCTGTTGTATAAAGTGGGGTACAGCACTGGTGGGGACGGGTCTATCACTGGTATAACCCTGGGGTACAGTACTGGTGGGGACGGGTCTGTCGCTGTATAAAACTGGGGTACAGTAGTAGTGGGGACGGGTCTGTCACTGTATAACACTGGGGTACGGTGCTGGTGGGGACGGGTCTGTCGCTGTATAACACTGGGGTACAGTACTGGTGGGGACGGGTCTGTCGCTGTATAACACTGGGGTACAGTACTGGTGGGGACGGGTCTGTCACTGTATAACACTGGGGTACAGTACTGGTGGGGACGGGTCTGTCGCTGTATAACACTGGGGTACAGTACTGGTGGGGATGGGTCTGTGACTGAATCACACTGGGGTACAGTACTGGTGGGAACGGGTCTGTGATGCATCACACTGGGTACAGTACTGGTGGGGATGGGTCTGTGACTGTGTAACACTGGGGTACAGTACTGGTGGGGACGGGTCTCTCGCTGTATAACACTGGGGTACAGTACTGGTGGGGACAGGTCTGTCACTGTATAACACTGGGGTACAATACTGGAGGGGATGGGTCTGTCGCTGTATAACACTGGGGTACAGTATTGGTGAGGACAGGTCTGTCGCTGTATATCATTGTGGTACAGTACTGGTGGGGACGGGTCTGTCACTGTATATCATTGGGGTACAGTACTGGTGGGGACGGGTCTGTCGCTGTATATCATTGGGGTACAGTACTGGTGGCGACGGGTCTGTCGCTGTATAACATTGGGGTACAGTACTGGTGGGGATGGGTCTGTCACTGTATAACACTGTGGTACAGTACTGGTGGGGACGGGTCTGTCACTATGTAACACTGGGGTACAGTGCTGGTGGGGATGGGTCTACCACTGTATAACACTGGGGTACAGTACTGGTGGGGATGGGTCTACCACTGTATAACACTGGGGTATAGTACTGGTGGGGATGGGTCTGTCGCTGTATAACATTGGGGTACAGTACTGGTGGGGACAGGTCTGTCGCTGTATATCATTTGGGTACAGTACTGGTGGGGACGGGTCTGTCACTGTGTAACACTGGGGTACAGTACTGGTGGGGACGGGTCTGTCACTGTATAACACTGGGGTACAGTACTGGTGGGGACGGGTCTGTCACTGTATAACACTGGGGTACAGTACTGGTGGGGACGGGTCTGTCACTGTATAACACTGGGGTACAGTACTGGTGGGGACGGGTCTGTCACTGTATAACACTGGGGTACAGTACTGGTGGGGACGGGTCTGTCGCTGTATAACACTGGGGTACAGTACTGGTGGGGACGGGTCTGTCACTGTATAACACTGGGGTACAGTACTGGTGGGGACGGGTCTGTCACTGTATAACACTGGGGTACAGTACTGGTGGGGACGGGTCTGTCACTGTATAACACTGGGGTACAGTACTGGTGGGGACGGGTCTGTCACTGTATAACACTGGGGTACAGTACTGGTGGGGACGGGTCTGTCACTGTATAACACTGGGGTACAGTACTGGTGGGGATGGGTCTGTCACTGTATAACACTGGGGTACAGTACTGGTGGGGACAGGTCTGTCACTGTATAACACTGGGGTACAGTACTGGTGGGGACGGGTCTGTCACTGTATAACACTGGGGTACAGTACTGGTGGGGATGGGTCTGTCACTGTATAACACTGGGGTACAGTACTGGTGGGGATGGGTCTGTACTGTATAACACTGGGATACAGCACTGGTGGGGACGGGGTCTGTTGCGGTATAATACTTGGGTACAGTACTGGTGGGGACAAGTCTGTCACTGTATAACACTGGGGTACAGTACTGGTGAGGACGGGTCTGTCACTGTATAACACTGGGGTACAGTACTGGTGAGGACGGGTCTGTCACTGTATAACACTGGGGTACAGTACTGGTGGGGACGGGTCTGTCACTGTATAACACTGGGGTACAGTACTGGTGGGGACGGGTCTGTCACTGTATAACACTGGGGTACAGTACTGGTGGGGACGGGTCTGTCACTGTATAACACTGGGGTACAGTACTGGTGGGGACGGGTCTGTCACTGTATAACACTGGGGTACAGTACTGGTGGGGACGGGTCTGTCACTGTATAACACTGGGGTACAGTACTGGTGGGGACGGGTCTGTCACTGTATAACACTGGGGTACAGTACTGGTGGGGACGGGTCTGTCACTGTATAACACTGGGGTACAGTACTGGTGGGGACGGGTCTGTCACTGTATAACACTGGGGTACAGTACTGGTGGGGACGGGTCTGTCACTGTATAACACTGGGGTACAGTACTGGTGGGGACGGGTCTGTCACTGTATAACACTGGGGTACAGTACTGGTGGGGACGGGTCTGTCACTGTATAACACTGGGGTACAGTACTGGTGGGGACGGGTCTGTCACTGTATAACACTGGGGTACAGTACTGGTGGGGATGGGTCTGTCACTGTATAACACTGGGGTACAGTACTGGTGGGGATGGGTCTGTCACTGTATAACACGGGTACAGTACTGGTGGGGACGGGTCTGTCACTGTATAACACTGGGGTACAGTACTGGTGGGGACGGGTCTGTCACTGTATAACACTGGGGTACAGTACTGGTGGGGACGGGTCTGTCACTGTATAACACTGGGGTACAGTACTGGTGGGGACGGGTCTGTCACTGTATAACACTGGGGTACAGTACTGGTGGGGACGGGTCTGTCACTGTATAACACTGGGGTACAGTACTGGTGGGGACGGGTCTGTCACTGTATAACACTGGGGTACAGTACTGGTGGGGACGGGTCTGTCACTGTATAACACTGGGGTACAGTACTGGTGGGGACGGGTCTGTCACTGTATAACACTGGGGTACAGTACTGGTGGGGACGGGTCTGTCTCTGTATAACACTGGGGTACAGTACTGGTGGGGACGGGTCTGTCACTGTATAACACTGGGGTACAGTACTGGTGGGGACGGGTCTGTCACTGTATAACACTGGGGTACAGTACTGGTGGGGACGGGTCTGTCTCTGTATAACACTGGGGTACAGTACTGGGGGGACGGGTCTGTCACTGTATAACACTGGGGTACAGTACTGGTGGGGACGGGTCTGTCACTGTATAACACTGGGGTACAGTACTGGTGGGGACGGGTCTGTCACTGTATAACACTGGGGTACAGTACTGGTGGGGACGGGTCTGTCACTGTATAACACTGGGGTACAGTACTGGTGGGGACGGGTCTGTCGCTGTATAACACTGGGGTACAGTACTGGTGGGGACGGGTCTGTCACTGTATAACACTGGGGTACAGTACTGGTGGGGATGGTCTGTCACTGTATAACACTGGGGTACAGTACTGGTGGGGACGGGTCTGTCACTGTATAACACTGGGGTACAGTACTGGTGGGGACGGGTCTGTCACTGTATAACACTGGGGTACAGTACTGGTGGGGACGGGTCTGTCACTGTGTAACACTGGGGTACAGTACTGGTGGGGACGGGTCTGTCACTGTATAACACTGGGGTACAGTACTGGTGGGGACGGGTCTGTCACTGTATAACACTGGGGTACAGTACTGGTGGGGAAGGGTCTGTCACTGTATAACACTGGGGTACAGTACTGGTGGGGACGGGTCTGTCACTGTATAACACTGGGGTACAGTACTGGTGGGGACGGGTCTGTCTCTGTATAACACTGGGGTACAGTACTGGTGGGGACGGGTCTGTCACTGTATAACACTGGGGTACAGTACTGGTGGGGATGGGTCTGTCTCTGTATAACACTGGGGTACAGTACTGGTGGGGACGGGTCTGTCACTGTATAACACTGGGGTACAGTACTGGTGGGGACGGGTCTGTCACTGTATAACACTGGGGTACAGTACTGGTGGGGATGGGTCTGTCACTGTATAACACTGGGGTACAGTACTGGTGGGGACGGGTCTGTCGCTGTATAACACTGGGGTACTGTGATAACACTCTGGGGTACAGTAACTGGGGGGATGGTCTGTCACTGTAATGACACTGGGGGTACCGTACTGGTGGGGACGGGTCGGTCGCTGTAATTACACTGGGGTACAGTACTGGTGGGGACGGGTCTGTCACTGTATAACACTGGGGTACAGTACTGATGGGGACGGGTCTGTCACTGTATAACACTGGGGTACAGTACTGGTGGGGACGGGTCTGTCACTGTATAACACTGGGGTACAGTACTGGTGGGGACGGGTCTGTCACTGTATAACACTGGGGTACAGTACTGGTGGGGACGGGTCTGTCACTGTATAACACTGGGGTATAGTACTGGTGGGGACAGGTCTGTTGCTGTATAAACTGGGGTACAGGATGGGTCTGTTGTATAAAGTGGGGTACAGCACTGGTGGGGACGGGTCTATCACTGGTATAACCCTGGGGTACAGTACTGGTGGGGACGGGTCTGTCGCTGTATAAAACTGGGGTACAGTAGTAGTGGGGACGGGTCTGTCACTGTATAACACTGGGGTACGGTGCTGGTGGGGACGGGTCTGTCGCTGTATAACACTGGGGTACAGTACTGGTGGGGACGGGTCTGTCGCTGTATAACACTGGGGTACAGTACTGGTGGGGACGGGTCTGTCGCTGTATAACACTGGGGTACAGTACTGGTGGGGACGGGTCTGTCGCTGTATAACACTGGGGTACAGTACTGGTGGGGATGGGTCTGTGACTGAATCACACTGGGGTACAGTACTGGTGGGAACGGGTCTGTGATGCATCACACTGGGTACAGTACTGGTGGGGATGGGTCTGTGACTGTGTAACACTGGGGTACAGTACTGGTGGGGACGGGTCTCTCGCTGTATAACACTGGGGTACAGTACTGGTGGGGACAGGTCTGTCACTGTATAACACTGGGGTACAATACTGGAGGGGATGGGTCTGTCGCTGTATAACACTGGGGTACAGTATTGGTGAGGACAGGTCTGTCGCTGTATATCATTGTGGTACAGTACTGGTGGGGACGGGTCTGTCACTGTATATCATTGGGGTACAGTACTGGTGGGGACGGGTCTGTCGCTGTATATCATTGGGGTACAGTACTGGTGGCGACGGGTCTGTCGCTGTATAACATTGGGGTACAGTACTGGTGGGGATGGGTCTGTCACTGTATAACACTGTGGTACAGTACTGGTGGGGACGGGTCTGTCACTATGTAACACTGGGGTACAGTACTGGTGGGGATGGGTCTACCACTGTATAACACTGGGGTACAGTACTGGTGGGGATGGGTCTACCACTGTATAACACTGGGGTATAGTACTGGTGGGGATGGGTCTGTCGCTGTATAACACTGGGGTACAGTACTGGTGGGGACAGGTCTGTCGCTGTATAACACTGGGGTACAGTACTGGTGGGGACGGGTCTGTCACTGTATAACACTGGGGTACAGTACTGGTGGGGACGGGTCTGTCACTGTATAACACTGGGGTACAGTACTGGTGGGGACGGGTCTGTCACTGTATAACACTGGGGTACAGTACTGGTGGGGACGGGTCTGTCACTGTATAACACTGGGGTACAGTACTGGTGGGGACGGGTCTGTCACTGTATAACACTGGGGTACAGTACTGGTGGGGACGGGTCTGTCGCTGTATAACACTGGGGTACAGTACTGGTGGGGACGGGTCTGTCACTGTATAACACTGGGGTACAGTACTGGTGGGGACGGGTCTGTCACTGTATAACACTGGGGTACAGTACTGGTGGGGACGGGTCTGTCACTGTATAACACTGGGGTACAGTACTGGTGGGGAGGGTCTGTCACTGTATAACACTGGGGTACAGTACTGGTGGGGACGGGTCTGTCACTGTATAACACTGGGGACAGTACTGGTGGGGATGGGTCTGTCGCTGTATAACACTGGGGTACAGTACTGGTGGGGACGGGTCTGTCACTGTATAACACTGGGGTACAGTACTGGTGGGGACGGGTCTGTCACTGTATAACACTGGGGTACAGTACTGGTGGGGATGGGTCTGTCACTGTATAACACTGGGGTACAGTACTGGTGGGGACGGGTCTGTACTGTATAACACTGGGGTACAGTACTGGTGGGGACGGGGTCTGTTGCTGTATAACACTTGGGTACAGTACTGGTGGGGACAGGTCTGTCACTGTATAACACTGGGGTACAGTACTGGTGAGGACGGGTCTGTCACTGTATAACACTGGGGTACAGTACTGGTGGGGACGGGTCTGTCACTGTATAACACTGGGGTACAGTACTGGTGGGGACGGGTCTGTCACTGTATAACACTGGGGTACAGTACTGGTGGGGACGGGTCTGTCGCTGTATAACACTGGGGTACAGTACTGGTGGGGACGGGTCTGTCACTGTATAACACTGGGGTACAGTACTGGTGGGGACGGGTCTGTCACTGTATAACACTGGGGTACAGTACTGGTGGGGACGGGTCTGTCGCTGTATAACACTGGGGTACAGTACTGGTGGGACGGTCTGTCCTGTATCACTGGGACAGTACTGTGGGACGGGTCTGTCCTGTAAACACTGGGGTACAGTACTGGTGGGGACGGGTTGTCCTGTATAACACTGGGGTACAGTACTGGTGGGGAGGGTCTGTCGCTGTATAACACTGGGGTACAGTACTGGTGGGGACGGGTCTGTCACTGTATAACACTGGGGTACAGTACTGGTGGGGACGGGTCTGTCACTGTATAACACTGGGGTACAGTACTGGTGGGGACGGGTCTGTCACTGTATAACACTGGGGTACAGTACTGGTGGGGACGGGTCTGTCACTGTATAACACTGGGGTACAGTACTGGTGGGGACGGGTCTGTCACTGTATAACACTGGGGTACAGTACTGGTGGGGACGGGTCTGTCACTGTATAACACTGGGGTACAGTACTGGTGGGGACGGGTCTGTCACTGTATAACACTGGGGTACAGTACTGGTGGGGACGGGTCTGTCACTGTATAACACTGGGGTACAGTACTGGTGGGGACGGGTCTGTCACTGTATAACACTGGGGTACAGTACTGGTGGGGACGGGTCTGTCACTGTATAACACTGGGGTACAGTACTGGTGGGGACGGGTCTGTCACTGTATAACACTGGGGTACAGTACTGGTGGGGACGGGTCTGTCACTGTATAACACTGGGGTACAGTACTGGTGGGGACGGGTCTGTCACTGTATAACACTGGGGTACAGTACTGGTGGGGACGGGTCTGTCACTGTATAACACTGGGGTACAGTACTGGTGGGGACGGGTCTGTCACTGTATAACACTGGGGTACAGTACTGGTGGGGACGGGTCTGTCACTGTATAACACTGGGGTACAGTACTGGTGGGGACGGGTCTGTCACTGTATAACACTGGGGTACAGTACTGGTGGGGACGGGTCTGTCACTGTATAACACTGGGGTACAGTACTGGTGGGGACGGGTCTGTCGCTGTATAACACTGGGGTACAGTACTGGTGGGGACGGGTCTGTCACTGTATAACACTGGGGTACAGTACTGGTGGGGACGGGTCTGTCACTGTATAACACTGGGGTACAGTACTGGTGGGGACGGGTCTGTCACTGTATAACACTGGGGTACAGTACTGGTGGGGACGGGTCTGTCGCTGTATAACACTGGGGTACAGTACTGGTGGGGACGGGTCTGTCACTGTATAACACTGGGGTACAGTACTGGTGGGGACGGGTCTGTCACTGTATAACACTGGGGTACAGTACTGGTGGGGACGGGTCTGTCGCTGTATAACACTGGGGTACAGTACTGGTGGGGACGGGTCTGTCACTGTATAACACTGGGGTACAGTACTGGTGGGGACGGGTCTGTCACTGTATAACACTGGGGTACAGTACTGGTGGGGACGGGTCTGTCACTGTATAACACTGGGGTACAGTACTGGTGGGGACGGGTCTGTCGCTGTATAACACTGGGGTACAGTACTGGTGGGGACGGTCTGTCACTGTATAACACTGGGGTACAGTACTGGTGGGGACGGGTCTGTCACTGTATAACACTGGGGTACAGTACTGGTGGGGACGGGTCTGTCACTGTATAACACTGGGGTACAGTACTGGTGGGGACGGGTCTGTCACTGTATAACACTGGGGTACAGTACTGGTGGGGATGGGTCTGTCACTGTATAACACTGAGGTACAGTACTGGTGGGGACGGGTCTGTCGCTGTATAACACTGGGGTACAGTACTGGTGGGGACGGGTCTGTCACTGTATAACACTGGGTACAGTACTGGTGGGGACGGGTCTGTCACTGTTAACACTGGGGTACAGTACTGGTGGGGACGGGTCTGTCACTGTATAACACTGGGGTACAGTACTGGTGGGGACGGGTCTGTCACTGTATAACACTGGGGTACAGTACTGGTGGGGACGGGTCTGTCACTGTATAACACTGGGGTACAGTACTGGTGGGGACGGGTCTGTCACTGTATAACACTGGGGTACAGTACTGGTGGGGACGGGTCTGTCACTGTATAACACTGGGGTACAGTACTGGTGGGGACGGGTCTGTCACTGTATAACACTGGGGTACAGTACTGGTGGGGACGGGTCTGTCACTGTATAACACTGGGGTACAGTACTGGTGGGGACGGGTCTGTCACTGTATAACACTGGGGTACAGTACTGGTGGGGACGGGTCTGTCACTGTATAACACTGGGGTACAGTACTGGTGGGGACGGGTCTGTCACTGTATAACACTGGGGTACAGTACTGGTGGGGACGGGTCTGTCACTGTATAACACTGGGGTACAGTACTGGTGGGGACGGGTCTGTCGCTGTATAACACTGGGGTACAGTACTGGTGGGGACGGGTCTGTCACTGTATAACACTGGGGTACAGTACTGGTGGGGACGGGTCTGTCACTGTATAACACTGGGGTACAGTACTGGTGGGGACGGGTCTGTCACTGTATAACACTGGGGTACAGTACTGGTGGGGACGGGTCTGTCACTGTATAACACTGGGTACAGTACTGGTGGGGACGGGTCTGTCACTGTATAACACTGGGGTACAGTACTGGTGGGGACGGGTCTGTCACTGTATAACACTGGGGTACAGTACTGGTGGGGACGGGTCTGTCACTGTATAACACTGGGGTACAGTACTGGTGGGGACGGGTCTGTCACTGTATAACACTGGGGTACAGTACTGGTGGGGACGGGTCTGTCACTGTATAACACTGGGGTACAGTACTGGTGGGGACGGGTCTGTCACTGTATAACACTGGGGTACAGTACTGGTGGGGACGGGTCTGTCACTGTATAACACTGGGGTACAGTACTGGTGGGGACGGGTCTGTCACTGTATAACACTGGGGTACAGTACTGGTGGGGACGGGTCTGTCACTGTATAACACTGGGGTACAGTACTGGTGGGGACGGGTCTGTCATGTATAACACTGGGGTACAGTACTGGTGGGGACGGGTCTGTCACTGTATAACACTGGGGTACAGTACTGGTGGGGACGGTCTGTCACTGTATAACACTGGGGTACAGTACTGGTGGGGACGGGTCTGTCACTGTATAACACTGGGGTACAGTACTGGTGGGGACGGGTCTGTCGCTGTATAACACTGGGGTACAGTACTGGTGGGGACGGGTCTGTCACTGTATAACACTGGGGTACAGTACTGGTGGTGATGGGTCTGTCACTGTATAACACTGGGGTACAGTACTGGTGGGTCTATAATGAGGAAGGGACTGTACTCGCTGTGTTTCTGGTCGGATAGTGGCCTGTCGGTGTTTGTATTTGGAGTGAATTCACCTTCCCCTTTTGTTCGCTGTCCTGGCTGTTTTTTTTTGTCAATTTCAGTGCCCTGTGTGATTGATTTGGGGATATTTGAATTCTATGCAATGAACTGAAAGCTGCTTGCTGCTACAATCATTTATATAATGCTATTTGTTTTCTATTCAAGACTTTATATAATCTTCATGCTAACCTGAACCTGCTGCTGTCAGGATAGCATCATGTCGCCACCTGGTGGCATTTCAGAGGCTGTGCCCCAACACCTCTGGTACATTTTTGCAATTTGTGTTTTTAGAAACTCTCCCAACCAATGCAGAAATGTCTGTGACTCAGTGTCTCTTTGGAAACTGAGAGAGAACACCTTTAACCAAATATTACCTATTAAAACCCTTTATAGAGAAACACTATTACACACAAATGAATTATTACCAGCTGTAATAGTCTGAAAATGACCAAGACAAGATTCCAAATAGTCTCTTTATGTATCAGTTCCAGTTGAGTTACCACCTGTGGAATATATCAACACTTATTTAATTATCCATCATTGCTTCCCTTACTGATGCTACATTAAATATTACAGGGCAAATTACAATATTATAGGGCAACTTACAATATTATAGGGCAAATTATAATATTACAGGTCACTGTACAACTAAGCATTGACTATAGCTGCAAAGAATTTGTATGTTTTTCTTGTTATTGCTTCAAGTCTTTAGTACATTCAGTTTCCTCTGTCGAAACAGCAAAATAACATTTAATCTGCTATCAGTATAATAACAGGAGCAAGAAAACCCAAGCTCTGAACTGGTGCCAGCCTAGCAACCACCCTGCGGTTAGACTAGATACTGCATATGTGCCTTAAACTGTAATCAGAAAATGTTTTAAACTCATTTTCACACCATACAGTTCTGAACACAGTTACACATGATTATTTTCCTTTGTCCTGGTAAGAGAAAGCACTGAGCATCATAGCAGGTTTCAGCTAGTGTCTTTTCAGTCTGCTGCTTTTAGTCAGAGAGGATCTAGATTTTACTGTTAGTCTCAATCAGGATTCACATCCCTGACAAAGACCAAGTCCCACAACACCTGCATATAACAGGAAAAGACAAAATTTATTACCAGTGAGAATCAGTGCCTATGTAACCCATACTCCAGTGAGTCAGCACCTTCAGGAACTGTATCCCAGTGAGACTCAGCACCTTCAGGAACTGTATCCCAGTGAGAGTCAGCACCTTCAGGAACTGTATCCCAGTGAGAGTCAGCACCTTCAGGAACTGTATCCCAGTGAGAGTCAGCACCTTCAGGAACTGTATCCCAGTGAGAGTCAGCACCTTCAGGAACTGTATCCCAGTGAGAGTCAGCACCTTCAGGAACTGTATCCCAGTGAGAGTCAGCACCTTCAGGAACTGTATCCCAGTGAGAGTCAGCACCTTCAGGAACTGTATCCCAGTGAGAGTCAGCACCTTCAGGAACTGTATCCCAGTGAGAGTCAGCACCTTCAGGAACTGTATCCCAGTGAGAGTCAGCACCTTCAGGAACTGTATCCCAGTGAGAGTCAGCACCTTCAGGAACTGTATCCCAGTGAGAGTCAGCACCTTCAGGAACTGTATCCCAGTGAGAGTCAGCACCTTCAGGAACTGTATCCCAGTGAGAGTCAGCACCTTCAGGAACTGTATCCCAGTGAGAATTAGCACCTTCAGGAACTGTATCCCAGTGAGAGTCAGCACCTTCAGGAACTGTATCCCAGTGAGAGTCAGCACCTTCAGGAACTGTGTCCCAGTGAGAGTCAGCACCTTCAGGAACTGTATCCCAGTGAGAGTCAGCACCTTCAGGAACTGTATCCCAGTGAGAGTCAGCACCTTCAGGAACTGTATCCCAGTGTGAGTCAGGAACTGTGTCCCAGTGAGAGTCAGTACCTTCAGGAACTGTGTCCCAGTGAGAGTCAGCACCTTCAGGAACTGTATCCCAGTGAGAGTCAGCACCTTCAGGAACTGTATCCCAGTGAGAGTCAGCACCTTCAGGAACTGTATCCCAGTGAGAGTCAGCACCTTCAGGAACTGTATCCCAGTGAGAGTCAGCACCTTCAGGAACTGTATCCCAGTGAGAATCAGCACCTTCAGGAACTGTATCCCAGTGAGAATCAGCACCTTCAGGAACTGTATCCCAGTGAGAGTCAGCACCTTCAGGAACTTTATCCCAGTGAGAGTCAGCACCTTCAGGAACTTTATCCCAGTGAGAATCAGCACCTTCAGGAACTGTATCCCAGTGAGAGTCAGCACCTTCAGGAACTGTATCCCAGTGAGAGTCAGCACCTTCAGGAACTGTATCCCAGTGAGAGTCAGCACCTTCAGGAACTGTATCCCAGTGAGAGTCAGCACCTTCAGGAACTGTATCCCAGTGAGAGTCAGCACCTTCAGGAACTGTATCCCAGTGAGAGTCAGCACCTTCAGGAACTGTATCCCAGTGAGAGTCAGCACCTTCAGGAACTGTATCCCAGTGAGAGTCAGCATCTTCAGGAACTGTATCCCAGTGAGAGTCAGCACCTTCAGGAACTGTATCCCAGTGAGAGTCAGCACCTTCAGGAACTGTATCCCAGTGAGAGTCAGCACCTACATAAACTGTATCCCAGTGAGAGTCAGCACCTTCAGGAACTGTATCCCAGTAAGAGTCAGCACCTTCATGAATTGTACCACCGCTGTGATTAAGGAAAGAATTTGTCTCAGATTATTAATGAGATTAATGAGGCATGTCACCAGGTCAGGTTTGAGTTTTTGTTGCTGAGCTCAAGCAGTGTACAGTCCAATATGTCTATGAATTATAAACCTCAGTTCTTTATGAGGGTTAGGCCTTTTGTTCTATGCATTTTTGTGAATCCTGGTTCAATTCTTGATCACAGGTCATCAAGTAACACATTACAATCTTATCATAGGTGAGCAGAAAGCCACTGGTTCCTCCCAGTGAAGTGTGAGTGTAAATATTTAGAAGGTTTTATCATCACTACTCTGTTTGTATCAATGAGAATGTCTGCTGGGTTTGGTTTCAGATTTTTGATATCTGAAGTTCTTCTGAACCAATAGATTCAGCATGTCATGCTTAGATTGTATTGTTGCCAATAATAATTGAGATACATCGGAGGAGAGTAAATTGGAGCCAATCTTCATGCTGCACCTCCCAATTCAGTTTACACCCGAATCCAATTGGAGTCTTTGCATTTTCAAACCAACCCAACTGAACTCAACACAAACCAATTTAACCCAGTCCAACTCAACACAAACCAATTTAACACAGTCCAACTCAACACAAACCAATTTAACACAGTCCAACTCAATATAAAGCAATTTAACACAGTCCAACTCAACACAAACCAATTTAACCCAGTCCAACTCAATATAAACCAATTTAACCCAGTCCAACTCAACACAAACCAATTTAACACAGTCCAACTCAACACAAACGAATTTAACCCAGTCCAACTCAATATAAACCAATTTAACACAGTCCAACTCAACACAAACCAATTTAACCCGGTCCAACTCAATATAAAGCAATTTAACACAGTCCAACTCAACACAAACCAATTTAACCCGGTCCAACTCAATATAAACCAATTTAACACAGTCCAACTCAACACAAACCAATTTAACAGTCCAACTCAACGCAAACCAATTTAACCTGGTCCAACTCAATATAAACCAATTTAACACAGTCCAACTCAACACAAACGAATTTAACACAGTTCAACTCAACACAAACCAATTTAATCCAATCCAACTCAACACAAACCAATTTAACACAGTTCAACTCAACACAAACCAATTTAACCCAACCGAACTCAACCCAAACCAATTTAATCCAATCCAACTCAACACAAACCAATTTAACACAGTTCAACTCAACACAAACCAATTTAACCCAACCGAACTCAACACAAACCAATTTAATCCAATCCAACTCAACGCAAACCAATTTAACCCAGTCCAATGTGACCCAACTCAATTCAAACCCAAGCTAACTGAACTGAACTCAATGAAACCCAATCCAATTGAAGGCACTTTAGCATTTCAGCCAAGAACAAGGCTGAGGGCAAATCTGCTTGATGGCGAAGATAGAAGGAGTGATGGAATTAAACTGATGGTACAGAATGTAATCTAGACATGTTGGACTGCATACACTTATTTAGAATGAATATGAAACATTTTATATATAAAACACTTCAAAATCAATATCTTCTGTTTTGCTATTCACAAGTGATTATTTTAATAATTGAAATATTTCTTTATAAAACAATGTTTTCAGCTGCAATGTATTTTATTTTGATTCTGGGGAGCGGAAAATCATTTGTGAACAGCCTCCCTGTTTTCTGTCTGAGATTTTTTTACTGTCTATTAACACCATTATCAATAAAAGCCTCACATACAATCAGAATATTTTAGAATATGGTTTATCCTGACACTGGTCTACAGTTAAATAAAATTGTGCTGAGTATTGGATTATTAGGTGTCCAGATCACCACCATCCTGTACTAATTCCCCCATGCCAACGCGACAGTTAAAAAAAGCTCACCAACACGTCTACTTTCTTAGGAAGAGTAAGGGAATTTGGCATGTCAGAACAACTCTCATCACCTTCTACAGATACCCCATTCTTTCTGGTTGTAACATAGCTTGGTAAGGTTCCTACTCTTCCAAGGCCGCAAAAAACTACAAAGACTCGCAAATGTAGCCCAATCCATCACACAAACCAGCCTCCCATCCATTGACTCTGTCTACACTTGCCGCTTTCTTGACAAAGCAGCCAACATAATTAAGGATCCCACACACCCCAGACATTCTGTCTTCCACCTTCTTCCATTGGGAATAAAATACAAAAGTCTGAGGTCATGTACCAACTGACTCAAGAACAGCTTCTTCCCTGCTGCTGTCAGACTTTTGAATGGACTCAACTTTCATTAATTTGCTCTTTCTTTACACCCTAGCTATGACTGTAACACCACATTCTGCACTCTCTCCTCTGTCTCTATAAATGGTATGTTTTGTATAATGTGGAAGAAACAATACTTTTCACAATGCTAATACATATGACAATAATACTTCAAATCAAATTTGCTGAGTAACAGCTGGATTCACTTCTCTAGCTCGATGTTGTGGAACTGCTTGAGATGTTGAACATTTCTGAAGCTGCTTTCATTGTTGTGAACAAGAACTCCTTCTGTCAGGATTAGCTTCAACATCAGCCCCTGATTTGAAAGGACATTTTACTCACACTCAAAAATCCGCAAATCTCTTTACACATTCACTGAGAACTCACTTCCCAACTTGATCCAACAGTGACCCACAGGAACCATCTTCCTGATGACTGGATGTTTCTGGAATAACCAGAGTCATTGCAACCTGAATGAACAGGAACCAGGATGAATTAGATAGGAAATGCTGGAAAAACTCAAGTGGTTCAATAGCATCAATTGATGGAGAAACCAAATTAAGATTTTAAATCCAATATCATACTTCAAAATGAAAGCTAGGAACAGCCAAAACCCACCACTTGGGCACAACACAGTAACACCACACTGCCGGGGACATGGTAAAATCGCACTGCCGGGAACACGGTAACACTGCACTGCCGGGGCACGGTAACACCGCACTGCCAGGGCACGGTAAAACAGCACTGCTGGGATACAGTAACACCACACTGCCAGGGCACGATAACACCACACTGCCAGGACACGGTAACATTACACTGCAGGGGCACGGTAACACTGCACTGCCGGGGCATGGTAACACCGCACTGTGGGGGCATGGTAACACCGCACTGCTGGGGCACGGTAACACCGCATTGCACTGCTAGGGCATGGTAACACCACACTGCCGGAGCACGGTAACACCGCACTGCTGGAGCACAGTAACACCGCATTGCACTGCCAGGACACGGTATAACCACACTGCTGAGGCACGGTAACACCGCATTGCATTGCTGGGGCATGGTAACACTGCACTGCCAGGGCACGGTAACACCACACTGCTGGAGCACAGTAACACCGCACTGCTGGGGCATGGTAACACCACATTGCACTGCTAGGGCATGGTAACACCACACTGCTGGAGCATGGTAACACCGCACTGCTGGAGCACAGTAACACCGCACTGCTGGAGCACGGTAACACCGCATTGCACTGCCGGGGCACGGTAACACCACACTGCTGGGGCACGGTAACACCGCATTGCACTGCCGGGGCACGGTAACACCACATTGCATTGCTGGGGCATGGTAACACCACACTGCCAGGGCACGGTAACACCGCACTGTCAGGGCACGGTAACACCAAACTGCACTGCCAGAGCACCGTAACACCGCACTGCCAGGGCACGGTAACACCACACTGCCGGGGCACGGTAACACCGCACTGCCGGGGCACGGTAACACCGCACTGCCGGGGCACGGTAACACCGCACTGCCGGGACACAGTAATACCACACTGCAGGGATGTGTTAACACCACACTGCTGGAGTGCAGTAACAGCATGCTGCCAGAGCACGGTAACACTGAACTGCCGGGACACGGTAACACTGCAGTGCCAGGACACTGTAACACCATACTGCCAAAGCACGGTGGACTTTTCCAGCTTAATGCTCTTCAAGGAAGAAAAGAGAAGCGTATGATAGGTCGAAGCAGCTGGGAACGGAGACAGTATTGGAGGAATATAGAAAGAGTAGGAGGGAGCTCAAACGGGGAGTTAGAAGGACAAAAAGGGGGCATGAAATGATTTTGGTGGATAGGATTAAGGAAAACCCAAAGGCTTTTTATTCCTATATTAGAAATAAAAGGGTAGTTAGAGGAAAAATCGGATCTCTTCGGGACAGAGGAGGGGAATTGTGCTTAAGCCCAAAGGAATGGCGGAGATCCTGAATGAATACTTTGCGTCGGTATTCACGAAGGAGAGGGGCTTGTTGACAGCTCCTGTCTCTAAAGGAGCTGTGGACCAGTTGAGGGAAATATCCATACCGAGGGAGGAAGTGTTAGAGCTTCTAGGTAGCATTAAAACTGATAAATCTCCAGGGCCTGATGGCATTTATCACAGGCTGCTTAGGGAGGTGCGAGGTGAAATTACTAGGCTTCTGACTCAAATCTTTGTCTCTTCCTTGGACACAGGTGAGGTCCCAGAGGACTGGAGAATAGCTAATGTTGTACCGTTGTTTAAAAAGGGTAGTAGGGACAACCCTGGAAATTATAGGCCAGTGAGTTTGACATCAGTGGTAGGGAAACTGTTGGAGGGGATTCTTAGAGATAGGATGTATAGGCACTTAGAGCGTTGCGATCTGATTAGGGATACGCAGCATGGATTTGTTAAGGAGAGGTTGTGCCTTACAAATCTGGTAGAATTTTTTGAGGAGGTGACGAAATCAGTGGATGAAGGGCGAGCCGTTGATGTCGTCTATATGGATTTTAGTAAGGCGTTTGACAAAGTCCCTCATGGGAGGTTAGTCGAGAAGGTCAAGGCAAATGGGATACAATGACAGGTAGCTAGATGGATAAGTAACTGGCTTGGTAATAGGAGACAGACAGTAATAGTGGAAGGGTGTTTTTCTAGCTGGAGGTCGGTCACTAGTGGTGTGCCGCAGGGCTCGAATTAGGTTTTTAATCCATAGATCTATAAACAGGGATCTCGGGTAGAGGTGGGAACATCGGGGTGGCAGCTTGGGCTCATTGTGCCGAAGGGCCCGTTTCCTGTGCTGTTTTGTTCTTTGTACAAGAGACACAATATCACTTCTTTTTTACTGTCAAAATGGCCTGGTATATTTGCATTTTGTACCAACCTCACTGTCCTCTCTGTTCATCTCCTTGGTGACCACCAATGACGTGTATTCATTCTCTGCCTCCAAGAAATTCCCTTCTTTATTTTTGAGTGCTCCTACCCTCTGTTTATCTCCTTGTTTTTAGTGTGTGTATAAAATGCCTTCTCTTTAACCCAAGATTATTTCCTTTCCAGCAAATGCCAATGGTTCCTCTCCTCCTGTGTTGGCTCCCCGATGAGTTACAAAGTGGACAATGTTGGCAGCTAAACATTAACCACAAATACAAACAAAATTAGACTTTTTTGAAGAAATTTAAGATTTCCTTTTTGCCAAAGTTCTAAACACTGTTCAAAGTCACACTCAGTAATATTTGATTTTTTTTTGTATAATTCACTTTCAAGGATCGATCTGTGATTAATAGATGCAATGCCCACATTGTGCTTGGTAATGGAGTCTACCAAAATAGAATATACCATTGGCTTCTAATAAATATTTTGCAATGTTATATAAACATAGCAATGTATATATTTAATACACAAAAAAAACCATTGTGTCCTCTCATATTGGAACCAAGAAGAAGATTGTCCAATCAGAGTATCTTGTTTGGGGTGATATCAGATCTTTGAACAAAATTAGTGAAAGTCTAGAACGATCTCTCTCTCAGAGCTGTTGATGTTGGGGGTGAATTGGAGATTTTAACGCTGATATTGATTAGAATTGTTGATCGATTAGCAGCTCTGGAATAGTTGGGTGAATGGAGTGATACTGATCAGCTGAATCAAATGGTGTGCTTCAATGTTGGGGCACATTCGAGGGACTGAGAGGGGTCCAGGTGATGCAGTGACCTGGTTAGCTCCCCCATGGATAACCTCTGTCAGCAACTGTGTTGAACAGCTGTAAAATATTTTGTATTTTCCCAATGGACCTCACAAAGAACAGTCTAACCTTGCCTTCTTTCCCTCTCCAGAGTCCTGACATCCTCGGAACACTGTCTGCCCAGGTCCGGTCCCAAAGTGCCACCTTCCTCAGGAATCTACCCTCCCCATGCCTCACACTCATGCTCCTCCTTTCTCCACCATTGACATATCTCAGGATGTGGTCAGCACAGACCATAACAGACCATAAGACAAGATTGGAGCAATCTCATTGTCCTCATTCCCTTTCTTTAAAGTCATTTTTCCTAAAGTCAATGATGCATTTGAAAATATTTCATAATAACATTACAATTCTGAGCGAGCGTCATTTGGTGAATTTGCCAGTGGAAAGAGGTTGAAAAATAAACTTACAATGTGCAGATTTGCAAACTGCTTTTTCCAAAAGTCTCTGAAACAAACATAGGGAGCATCACAAGGTCAATTTCTCATTTACAAAGTTAGAAGCCACAATGATCAACTGTTCATTGGACAGGAACTCTCATGAAAATGGCCACGAGCTCATTACTGGTGGATTGGAAGCAAAGACTGTCTAATTTCTTCGATTGAAACTTTGGAGAGTTTTTTATTGGCTATTTTCCAAGTTGCAAAATGCTTTGAGATTATCCTATTAAATTTCTCTTAATTAGCCACTGACCATTCTAATTGTACCAAACTCTGTCCACAGCTTTTTGAACTGCATCCAATTTCTAACCACAGAAGATTATTCAGCCCATCTAATGTTTACATATCGCACAAGCCTCCTTCCTCTCCAATGAGGTCATTACACCCCCTGAATCATTCTCTTCCTCTCTCTCTCCAATTCCTGATAGCAGATTAAAATCTGCAGTGGGTTCCAGGCTTTTTGGAAATGTTTGTGAGAGATTTGCTCATGTCCCTGGAGCTGAACAGGACACAGGGTACAGAATGAAGGTGAGATGTCACAAAGTCATTACTGCATAGGAAAAAGAAAACTGGCCCACGATGTGACCTCTGGTCACCTCCGGAATTAACTGTGGTCTCCTTCGATGGCAGAGTGGGATTCATAGAACATAGAACATTACAGCACAGAACAGGCCCTTCGGCCTTCAATGTTGTGCCGACCAAAATAAAAAGCAATGCCCCTCCAAACTAAATCATTCCCTTCTCTTCCATATACTTATCAATTAACCTCTTAAACGCCACCAAACTTGGCGCATCTACAACAGCTGCAGGCAGGGCATTCCCCTCCCTAATCACTCTTTGAGTAAAGAACCTACCTCTGATATCCGTCCTATACCTCATACCCCTTAATTTAAAGCTGTGTCCCCTCGTGCTAGCTTTCTCCATCCTAGGAAAAAGGCTATCACTGTCCACCCTATCTAAACCTCTAATCATCTTATATGCTTCAATAAGATCCCCTCTTAGCCGCCTCCTTTCGAACGAAAACAACCTAAAATCCTTCAACCTCTCTTCATAGGACCTGCCCTCCATACCAGGCAACATCCTGGTAAACCTCCTCTGTACCCTCTCCAATGCCTCCACATCTTTCTTATAAGGTGGGGACCAGAACTGCACACAATACTCCAAGTGCGGCCGCACTAGAGTTTTGTACAGTTGCAACATGATGCTGCGGCTCCTAAATTCAATCCCCCTACCAATAAAAGCTAAGACTCCATAAGCCTTCTTAACAACTTTATCCACTTGACTGCCTACTTGCAGGGATCTATTGACACATACACCAAGATCCTTCTGTTCCTCAACACTATTAAGAGCCCTACCATTAGCCCTATACTCTACACATTTATTGTTCCTGCCAAAGTGCATTACCTCACACTTTTCCACATTAAACTCCATTTGCCACCTCTCGGCCCAGCTCTGCAACTTGTCCAAGTCACTCTGTAAACGATAACACCCCTCTTCACTATCTACCACTCCACCGACTTTAGTGTCATCTGCAAATTTACTGATCCATCCCTCAATACCCTCATCCAGATCATTTATAAAAATTACAACAGCAGGGGCCCCAAAACAGACCCCTGAGGTACACCACTTGTCACCGAACTCCACGATGAATATCTCCCATCAACCACCACCCTCTGTCTTCTATCTGCTAGCCAATTCCTAACCCAATTAGCTAATCACCCTCTATCCCATACATCTGCATTTTCTGCAGAAGTCTTCCATGGGCCACCTTATCAAACGCTTACTAAAGTCCATATATACCACATCAACCGCCTTACCCCCATCCACCTCTTTGGTCACTTTTTCAAAAAACTCAATGAGGTTAGTAAGGCACGACCTACCCTTCACAAACCCATGCTGACTATCCCCAATCAATTCATTTCTCTCTAAATAACTATAAATCCTATCCCTAAGAATTCTCTCCAATACTTTGCCCACAACAGAAGTAAGACTCACTGGCCTATAATTCCCTGGAAGGTCTCTCTTCCCCTTCTTACACAATGGGACCACATTCGCTATCCTCCAGTCCTCCGGAACCACACCCGTAACCAACGAGGACCTGAAGATCAGAGCCAGAGGCTCTGCAATCTCCTCTCTTGCCCCCAGAGAATCCTAGGGTAAATCCCGTCCGGCCCAGGGGACTTATCCAACTTCAAACCCTCGAGAATTTCTAACACATCCTCCCTATCTACTACAATACTTCCCAATTTGCAACCCTGTACCTCATTGTTCTCCATAGCTACATTTCCAGCACTCTGCGTGAATACCGAAGAGAAATATTTATTCAGTGCCTCACCAATCTCTTCAGGCTCCACGCACAACTTCCCACTGCTGTCTATGACTGGCCCTAATCTTGCCCGAACCAATCTTCTATTCTTAACATATCTAAAGAAAGCTTTAGGATTCTCCTTAATCCTATCAGCCAAAGTCTTCTCGTGTCCCCTCTTAGCTCTCCTCAACTCACTCTTTAGCTCCCTCCTGGCTAATCTATAGCTATCCTTTGCACTAACCGAGCCTTCAAGCCTCATCCTGACATAAGCCTCCTTTTTCCTTTTAACCAGCAAATCAACTTTTTCGTACACCAAGGTTCTCTTACTCGACCATTTCCTCCTTGCCTGACAGGGACATACTTATCAAGGAATCGCAGCAGCTGCTCCTTGAATAAGCTCCACATTCCAGATGTTCCCAGTCCCTGTAGTTTCCTAGTCCAATCTATGCACCCTAATTCTCTCCTGATGGCCTCATAATTACCCTTCCCCCATCTATAACTACTGCCCCCAGCTTCATGCCTATCCCTATCCATCACTAAGGTGAACGTAACCGAATTGTTGTCACTATCACCAAAATGTTCACCAACTTCCAAGCCTAACACCTGGTCTGGCTCATTGCCCAGCACCAAATCCAATGTAGCCTCACCTCTAGTTGGCCTCTCTACATACTGAGTCAAAAAAACTTCCTGCACACTCTGTACGAAAACTGACCCCTCTAACGAGCTAGAGCTATAGCTATTCCAATCAATATTAGCAAAATTAAAGTCCCCCATCACAATTACCCTACTACTTTCACTCCTAATCAGAATTGACTTCGCAATCCTTTCCTCAACCTCTCTAGAACTATTAGGAGGTCTGTAAAAGACTCCCAACAGTGTGACCTCTCCTCTCCTGTTTCTAATCTCAGCCCATACTACCTCAACAGACAAGTCCTCATCAAACTTCTTTTCTATCACTGTGATACAGTCTTTGACCAATAATGCCACTCCTCCCCCCCTTCTACCTCCTTCTCTACTCTGACTAAAGCATTTGTACCCCGGAACCTGCAACATCCATTCCTGTCCCTGCTCTACCCAAGTCTCTGAAATGGCCACAACATCGAAGTTCCAGGTACTGGTCCAAGCTGCAAGTTCCTCCCCCTTATTGCGACTACTCCTTGCATTAAAGTATACGCATCTCAAACCATGCCCCACCCCACCCGTACGCCGCTGTGTTTTACAACTCTCTTCTATAACCCCCTTACTCTCATCCCTCTCAGCACCCCAACTACTTAGGATCCCACCCCCCCCCGAATCAGTTTAAAGCCCCCATCATAGCCTTAGCAAGGTATTCCCAAAATACTTTTACCAGACATTTGCTAACAAGGGAGGACAGCAGTTCAGAAACCATCCCAAACACACACCGGCTCAACCTTCACCGTTCAGTAATTGTAACGCTCTGGGGACCCAGGTTAAATCCCAACACAGCAGATACTGAAGTTTGAATTCGTTAAGAATTCAGAAGTAAAAGTCTAATGATTACCATGAAATTATTGTTATAAAAGTCCATCACTGATGCCCTGTTGGGAAGAAAACCTGCTGTCCTAGATTGGATAAAAACAAATTACTGCAGATGCTGGAATTTGAAACCAAAAGAGAAATGCTGGAAAATTTCAGCAGATCTGGCAGCATCTGGAAAGAGAGAAAACAGCTGACATTTTGAGTTCTGAATACTCTTTGTCAAAACAGGGCAGTCCACGCCCTTATTACCCTTTGAGTAAAGAACCTACGCCTGACATCTGTCCTATAATTATCACCCCTCAATTTAAAGCTATGTCCCCTCGTGTTAGCCATCACCATCCGCAGGAAAAGGGTCTCACTGTCCATCCTATCTAATCTCTGATCATCTTGTATGCCTCAATTAGGTCACCTCTTAACCTTCTTCTCTCTAACGAAAACAACCTCAAGTCCCTCAGCCTTTCCTCATAAGGCCTTCCCACCATACCAGGCAACATCCTGGTAAACCTCCTCTTCACCCTTTTCCAATGCTTCCACATCCTTCCTGTGATGCAGTGACCAGAACTGTATGAAACACTCCAAGTGCGGCCGCACCAGAGTTTTGTAAAACTGCAACATGACCTCACAGCCCCAAAATTCAATTCCTCTACCAATAAAAGCTAACACTCCGTACGCCTTCTCAAGAACCCTTTCAACCTGGATGCCAACTTTCAGGGATCTATGCACATGAACACCGAGATCTCTCTGCTCATCCATCTTACCATTATCCCAGTACTCTGTATTCCTGTTACTCTTTCCAAAGTGAATCACCTCACACTTTTCTGCACTAAACTCTATTTGCCACCTCTCGGCCCATGTTTGCAGTTTATCTATGTCCTTCTGTAACCTGCAACATCATGGAAGTCCTCGCCATCAACTCTGGGCCTCAAGTAGTCTCATGGCACCAGGTTAAACATGGACAAGGAAACCTCCTGTTGGTTATCACATACTGCCTCCTTCAGCAGATAAATCAATACCCCTCCATGTTGACCAACACTTGGAGGAAGCATTGAGGGTGTCAAAGGGTGCAGACTGTTCTCTGGGTGGGGGATTTCAATGTCCATCATCAAAAGCTTTTGGCTTTTATTGGTAGGGGAATTGAATTTCAGAGCCGCTACGTCATGTTACAACTATACAAACTCTAGTGCAGCCGCACTTGGAGTATTGCGTACAGTTCTGTCCCTGCATGATAAGAAAGATGTGGAGGCATTGGAGAGGGTACAGAGGAGATTTACCAGAATGTTGCCTGGTATGGAGGGCAGGTCTTACGAAGAGAGGCTGAGGGATTTGAGGTTGTTTTCGTTAGAAAGAAGGCGGCTAAGAAGAGACCTTATTGAAACATATAAGATGATTAGAGGTTTAGATAGGGTGGACAGTGATAGCCTTTTTCCTAGGATGGAGAAAGCTAGCACGAGGGGACATAGCTTTAAATTAAGGGGTGGTAGTTATAGGATGGATGTCAGAGGTAGGTTCTTTACCCAGAGGGTGGTAAGGGTATGGAACGCCCTGCCTGTTGCAGTTGTAGATGAGCCAAGTTTGGGGGCGTTTAAGAGGTTAGTAGATAAGTTTATGGATGAAAAGGGAATGGTTTAGGTTAGAGGGTCATTGCTTTTTCTTAATTGGTCAGTGCAACATCGAAGGCCGAAGGGCCTGTTCTGCGTTGTAATGTTCTATGTTCCATGTTCTATGAATTGGCTGAAGACTGGCGCCTAAGATGCTGGGGACGTCCAATCATTCCTCTGGTTAGAAATTGCCGCTTTGCACTGTGAAAATATGCTGGGACAATCCTTTAAAAATTTCCCCAGCAGATTGCCACACTTTACCTTTGAATATGTTCTATGTTCTATTCTGTTTTGAAGCTTGACATACGGAACAGGAGCAGAACTCTCCTTAAAAATTCTCAGTGAATCTGCCAATGGAGACAAGCACACTGCCACGCACAGATTAGTTATCTGTTTCTGGAGCTGGTTGCCGAGTTTCCCGCTGGGAGTGATGGAATGTGTTACAGGAAGCATCCTCTCATCCAAAACTTCTTAATGTAAACAGTTTGATTAATGGCCTTTGTCATCTAAAAATTTGGAATGGCTGTGGAACTGTCTCTCTAATTCCACACAATTCAACTCACGCCTCCCTGCTCAGGCTCCAGCTGCTTTTACTGCTCCAATCAAACAGTTCTGAATCTATCCCCCTCCCCACACCCGCACCCTCCCTCTCCCTCAGCACATCCCACTTCACCAGTACCAACAGCACCCCTTCCCCTCAGCACCCCTACCTCCTCCTCTCAGCACCCACCCCTTCCCCCTCAGCAACCCCCGCCCCTCAGTATCCCACTCATCCTCAGCACCCCCTCCTGCCTCAACACTCCTCCCCATCCCCCTTAGCACCCATCTCCCTCCCCCTTCTCCCCCTCTCCCTCCCTCAGCACCCTTCTCTGTTACTACGTTAATTATTCCCAGCCTATGGAATGGGCAGACTCTCTCCGCCTGGTGATAAATCTCATACTCTGTAGGAACTGCTCCAATGAGCAAAAAACAGATTGAGATTAGCAACGTGATTAGCTGTGAACAGGATTACTGCTGGAAATAAACTGGATTAACCAAGTGCTTTAGTTGGGAATGGCACTGTTATTCCATCTGGGACCACCTTCCCCATCCGGAAGCTATCTGCTGAGAAGAGTTGTCCCCACTGATAGGTATTTACCTGATCTCATTGTCACAGCCACATCCATCCCTTTCCATCTGCAGATTTAAAAGGAGTTGTGGTTTGCTGATGACACGAAAATCAGTGGAAAAGTGAATTGCGTGGAGGGCGCAGAAAGAATGCAGAGGGATCTGGATAGGCTGAGTGAGTGGGAGAGGACCTGGCAGATGGAGTACAATGTTAGCAAGTGTGAGGTTATCCACTTTGGAAGAAATAATAGTAGGAAGGATTATTATTTAAATGAAGAAAAGCTGCAGCATGCGATGGTGCAGAGGGACCTGGGGGTCCTTGTGCACAAATCGCAAAAACCCAGTCTGCAGGTGCAGCAGGTGATCAAGAAGGTGAATGGAATTGAACATAGAATATAGAACAATACAGCACAAACAGGCCCTTCGGCCCACGAGTTGAGCCGATCACATCTACCAATCCACAGACCTATCTATAACCCCTATTCTATTCTTTTCCATATACTCATCCAGAAGTCTCTTAAAAGACCCCAGTGAGTTTGCCTCAACAACCTCCGACGGCAGTCGGTTCCATTCACTCACCACCCTCTGAGTGAAAAACCTACCCCTGACATCTCCTTTGTATTTGCTTCCCTGCACCTTAAATCTGTGTCCTCTTGCAGTGACCATTTCAGCTTGGGGAAATAGTCTCTGAGAGTCCACCCTATCTATCCCTCTCAACATTTTATAAACCTCTATCAAGTCGCCTCTCAACCTAGTTCTCTCCAGTGAGAAGAGTCCCAGCTCCCTCAACTATCTCATAAGTCCTGCCTCCCAATCCAGACAGCATCCTTGTAAATCTCCTCGAACTCTCTCAATAGCCTCTACATCCTTCCTATAATGAGGCGACCAGAACTGCGCACAATACTCCAACTGGGTGACAAGAGTCTTATAGAGCTGCATCATTACCTCCTGACTCCTAAATTCTATTCCTCGATTAATGAAGGCCAGTACGCCGTACGCCTTCTTGACCACTTCCTCTACCTGCGAGGCCGATTTAAGAGTCCTATAGACCCGGACCCCGAGATCCTTCTGCTCTACAATACAGCTAAGACTCCTACCCCTTATATTGTACACCTTCATCCCATTATTCCTGCCAAAATGGACCACTACACATTTATTTGCGTTGAAGTCCATCTGCCACTTCTCCGCCCAGTCTTGCATCCTGTCTAAGTCCCGCTGCAACTTTTGGCATCCCTCCAGACCATCCACAATACCACCAATCTTTGTATGTCGGCGAACTTGCTAACCCATCCCTCCACTTCCTCATCCAGGTCATTTATGAAAATAACAAACAGCAGGGGTCCCAGAACAGATCCCTGGGGCACTCCACTGGTTACCGACCTCCATGCAGAACGAGACCCATCCGCAACCACTCTTTGCCTTCTGCCGGCAGGCCAGTTCTGGATCCACGAGGCCAAAGCCCCTTGGATCCCATGCCCTCTCACCTTCAAGTTGGCCTTTATCACAAGGGGAATAGAATATAAAAGCAGGGAGGTCTTGCTGCAACTATACAGGGCACTGGTGAGGCCAGAACTGGAGTACTGTGTGCAGTTTTGGTCCCCTTATTGTGTAAGGATATGTTGGCCTTGGAGGGAGTACAGAGAAGGTTCACCAGGCTAATACCAGAGATGAGGAGGTTAGTTATGAGGAGAGATTAAATAGACTAGGCCTGTTCTCGTTGGAGTTTAGAAGGCTAAGGGGGGATTTTCGAGAATTTATAAGATAATGAAGGGGAGGATAGGTTGGAGGTAGAGAGATTCTTCCCACTTAGAAAGAAAAACAGAACTAGAGGGCACAGCCTCAAAATAAGGAGAGGAGGGCAGTTTAGAACGAATGAGGAGGAACTTCTTCACTCAAAGGGTGGTGAATCTCTGGAATTCTCTGCCCATTGAAGTGGTGGAGGTCCTCGCTGAATATATTTAAGTCACGGGTAGATAGGTTTCTGATAGACAAGGGAATTAAGGGTTATGGGGAGAAAGCGGGAAAGTGGAACTGATCCACTTCAGATCAGCCATGATCTGATTGAATAGCGGGGCAGGTTCGAGGGGCTAGATGGCCTACTCCTGCTCCTATTTCTTATGTTCTTATGAAAGCAGCTACTGGCCTTGTGTGCATAATCACAGACTCACAGAATTCCTCCAGTGTAGAAGGAAGCCATTCAGCTCATCGAGTCTGCACCCACTCTCCAACACAACAGCCTACCCAGGCCCCCCTCCCACAGAATCCCCAACCCCCCCAAACATTTACCCCACAAATTCCCCTAACCTGCACACCTTCGGATAGCTCTGGTTATATATTTTATCCTCAGCTGTTTGAGCATCACAGGCACCATGTCACCGAGAGCATTGCTGATCTTCCTCAGTCCGCTGACATTGTGTGTTGCTAATGGAGATCAGTTCCAGGACACCTGAGTCTCACCAATTCCTATCCACCGTCTGCTCACCCAAATCTCACTCAATCACCTCACACTCTTGGTCCATTCATTGCACCATAGTGGCACAGTGGTTAGCACTGCTGTCTTACAGTGCCAGGGACCCGGGTTCAATTCCATCCTCGAGCACTGTCTGTATAGAGTCTGCATGTTCTCCCAATAGAACATAGAACATTACAGCGCAGAATAGGCCCTTCAGCCTTCGATGTTGCGCCGACCAATTAGGAAAAAGCAATGACCCTCCAAACTAAACCATTCCCTTTTCGTCCATAAAAATGTCTGCATGGGTTTTCTCCGGGTGCTCTGGTTTCCTCTCACAGTCCAAGGTTAGATGGATTAGCCATGGTAGGCAAACAGGGATGTGGGGATAGAGCAAGGGGGTGGGTGTGGGTTAGGTGCTCTTTTAGAGAGTGGGTGGAAATCCAGTGGGCCAAAAGGTCTTGTTCTGCACTGTAGGGATTCAATATTTTTATGATTCCCATGCATTGCTGAAATCCACCTGCCCAACCTCCCCCCAGTGTGATCACTTTCCATTCAACCTCCTTTAACTTGATCTGCCCCTGCCTAATCTGCTCCCAGTCTCCTCCCAGAGATAGGAATGTTCCCAGTGGAAATGCCATTCAATCAGTTCAGAGTGCAGAAGCTGGGAATAATCTGATGAATGGGAGCCTTAGTGGGAGCACAAGGATTGAATGGAACATGTTGACCCCTCTGTAAGGATCATAAACTGAAATTATAAAGGAAAATAGGGAAAAGAAAGATGGATAAATTCCTCACTGTGAGGGAGAAATGTTTGGAATTATCTGGCAGGATGACAGCAAAAAGAAATCTTTAGAAAGCAATTTGAGGCAGAATTGGATATTAGGTACAAAACAAATGAACTTTAATCAAACCAGTGAACTTTACTCGACCCTCATCATCTGTACTTTCTAGAAAACCTGTTGAATGATGGTAACTGTAAACTTCCAACCTCAGAGTCGCTGCTTAAATTCGGATCAATTCAAACTTATTTTCAGAAACTTTCCCCAGTCCTGCTTTGTGTGACAGTTTGGTTTATACACATGCCTCAGAGTCAGAAGGTTCACGTCCCAGAGGCTGGTGCTCAAATCTGGGCTGACACTGCCCCCTGTGCCCTGGTCAATGCTTCCCCTGTGGTGACACTGAAAATAGACCCATTCCTGTCCTTGGGAATAGGCAGTGATATGCATGTCGTGCCAATGTATTTATAACTGTCAGAGCCAAAGATGGTCATGGCAGTGAGGTAGTAAGAAGGACATGAATGTGAGTCTTCATTACACCAAAACTTTAAACAAATTATATTTTATTTACCAATTTTCATCTAGCAAAGCAGACACTAAGCAGATAGAATGATGTGCAAAACAACTAGAGAAGGCAAATTCATGTGGAACAGTTCAGTGTTTATAGAGACTGGGCAGATAGCCAATTCAAAGAGTTGTTAAATATAGCTCTCAGCTTCTCCACACACACACACACACACACGTTGCTCTCTGCTCCCAGCCTTTCCAGACACACACACACACACACACACACACTGCTCTCTGCTCCTGTCCTGTGTGACAGTGAATTGAAGAAGGTTCTGGCCTGAGCCCAGAGAACATTGTGTTCTGGCAAAGACACTGGTTGTGATGTCAATTCAGGCTGGCAAATAGTTCCAGACAGGAGAGGCAGCCAGAGATTCAGCAACCAGACTGAAAAACACTCACTCATTCAACACTCACTCACAAATTCAATACTCACTCACACTCACAACACTCACTCACTCACATTCACACTCAACACTCATACACACACTCACTCAAAACTCTCAACACACATTCACACTCAACACTCACACACTCAACACAAATTCAACACTCACTCACAGACACGTTCACTCAATACTCGCTCACATTCAACACTCACTCTCAACACTCGCTCAACACAAACTTAACACTCACTCACACTCAACACTCACTCACACTCAAACACTCACTCACACTCAAACACTCACTCACACTCAAACACACACTCAAACACTCAAACATTCACTCACACTCAAACACTCACTCACACTCAAACACTCACTCACACTCATGGAGTGAGTGTTTGAGTGTGAGTGAGTGTTAAGTTTCTGTTGAGCGAGTGTTGAGAGTGAGTGTTGAATGTGAGCAAGTGTTGAGTGAACGTGTCTGTGAGTGAGTGTTGAATTTGTGTTGAGTGTCAGTGTGTGAGTGTTGAGTGTGAATGTGTGTTGAGAGTTTTGAGTGAGTGTGTGTGTATGAGTGTTGAGTGTGAATGTGAGTGAGTGAGTGTTGTGAGTGTGAGTGAGTATTGAATTTGTGAGTGAGTGTTGAATGAGTGTTTTTCAGTCTGGTTGCTGAATCTCTGGCTGCCTCTCCTAATAGAGGCGGGGACAATTTTATCTTTTTTAAAAAAAACTTAGATAGTTACATGGGTACAATGGGTACAGAGGGATAGAACATAGAACATAGAACATTACAGCACAGAACAGGCCCTTCGGCCTTCGATGTTGTGCCGACCAAAATAAAAAGCAATGCCCCTCCAAACTAAACCATTCCCTTCTCTTCCATATACTTATCAATTAACCTCTTAAACGCCACCAAACTTGGCGCATCTACAACAGTTGCAGGCAGGGCATTCCACTCCCTAATCACTCTTTGAGTAAAGATTTTTTCCACACATCTGCATTTTCTGTAGAAGTCTACCATGGGCCACCTTATCAAATGCCTTACTAAAGTCCATATATACTACATCAACCGCCTTACCCCCATCCACCTCTTTGGTCACTTTCTCAAAAAACTCAATGAGGTTAGTAAGGCATGACCTACCCTTCACGAAACCATGCTGACTATCCCCAATCAATTCATTTCTCTCTAAATAACTATAAATCCTATCCCTAATAATTCTCTCCAATACCTTGCCCACAACAGAAGTAAGACTCACTGGCCTATAATTCCCTGGAGGTCTCTCTCCCCTTCTTAACAATGGGACCACATTCGCTATCCTCCAGTCCTCCGGAACCACACCCGTAACCAACGAGGACCTGAAGATCAGAGCCAGAGGCTCTGCAATCTCCTCTCTTGCCTCCCAGAGAATCCTAGGGTAAATCCCGTCCGGCCCAGGGGACTTATCCAACTTCAAACCCTCGAGAATTTCTAACACATCCTCCCTATCTACTACAATACTTCCCAATGTGCAACCCTGTACCTCAGTGCTCTCCATAGCTACATTTCCAGCACTCTGCGTGAATACCGAAGAGAAATATTTATTCAGTGCCTCACCAATCTCTTCAGGCTCCACGCACAACTTCCCACTGCTATCTATGACTGGCCCTAATCTTGCCCTAACCAATCTTCTATTCTTAACATATCGAAAGAAAGCTTTAGGATTCTCCTTAATCCTATCAGCCAACATCTTCTCGTGTCCCCTCTTAGCTCTCCTCAATTCACTTTTTACCTCCTTCCTGGCTAATCTATAGCTATCCATTGCACTAACTGAGCCTTCAAGCCTCATCCTGACATAAGCCTCCTTTTCCTTCTTAACCAGCAAATCAACTTTTTTCGTACACCAAGGCTCTCTTACTCGACCATTTCCTCCCTGCCTGACAGGGACATACTTATCAAGGACTCGCAGCAGCTGCTCCTTGAATAAGCACCACATTCCAGATGTTCCCAGTCCCTGTAGTTTCCTAGTCCAATCTATGCACCCTAATTCTCTCCTGATGGCCTCATAATTACCCTTCCCCCAGCTATAACTACTGCCCCCAGCTTCATGCCTATCCCTGTCCATCACTAAGGTGAACGTAACCGAATTGTGGTCACTATCACCAAAATGTTCACTAACTTCCAAGCCTAACACCTGGTCTGGCTCATTGCCCAGCACCAAATCCAATGTAGCCTCACCTCTAGTTGGCCTATCTACATACTGAGTCAAAAAACCTTCCTGCACACTCTGTACGAAAACTGACCCCTCTAACGAGCTAGAGCTATAGCTATTCCAATCAATATTAGCAAAGTTAAAGTCCCCCATCACAATTACCCTACTACTTTCACTCCTAATCAGAATTGACTTTGCAATCCTTTCCTCAACCTCTCTAGAACTATTAGGAGGTCTGTAAAAGACTCCCAACAGGGTGACCTCTCCTCTCCTGTTTCTAATCTCAGCCCATACTACCTCAACAGACAAGTCCTCATCAAACTTCTTTTCTATCACCGTGATACAGTCTTTGACCAATAATGCCACTCCTCCCCCCCTTCTACCTCCTTCTCTACTCCGACTAAAGCATTTGTACCCCGGAACCTGCAACATCCATTCCTGTCCCTGCTCTACCCAAGTCTCTGAAATGGCCACAACATCGAAGTTCCAGGTACTGGTCCAAGCTGCAAGTTCCTCCCCCTTATTGCGAATACTCCTTGCATTAAAGTATACGCATCTCAAACCATGCCCCACCCCACCCGTACGCCGCTGTGTTTTACAACTCTCTTCTATAACCCCCTTACTCTCATCCCTCTCAGCACCCCAACTACTTAGGATCCCCCCCCCCCCCCCCCGAATCAGTTTAAAGCCCCCATCATAGCCTTAGCAAATTTTCCCCCCAAGATATTAGTCCCCCTCTGGTTCAGGTGTAGACCATCTCTCTTGAAGAGGTCCCACCTATCCCAGAATGAGTCCCAATTGTTAAGGAACCTGAACCCCTCCCTCCTGCACCATCCACGCAGCCATGAGTTCAAACTTTCCCTTTCTGTGTTCTTCTCTAAACTATCCCTTGGCACAGGCAAGAGTCCAGAGATAACCACTCTGCCTGTTATGGACCTAAGCTTCCACCCTAACTCCATAAATTTCTGGGCCAAATTTCTGGATATGGGCCAAATGCAGGTAATTGCGAGTAGCTTAGGGTTTTAAAAAAAGGGGTGGCAAGGATAAGTTCGACGCAAGGGTTTGTTTCCATGCTGTAAACCTCTATGACTCTATGACATTCAAACTCAGCACTCACTCTTTGAACACTCACTCACTCAACACTCACTTATACTCACTCACCACTCAACATTCACTCACATTCACTCACACTCAGTCAACGCTCAGTCACTCACTCAACACTCACATTCAAACTCACTCACACTCACTTGCTCACTCACATTTGTTCAACATTCACTCACTCACTCACACATTCGCAGTCACACACTCATACACACACTCAACACTTGCTCACTCAACACTTACCCACTGTCACTCACTCACACTTACTCACACTGAACACACACTCACACATTCACACTCACACTCAACACACAAAAACTTAACACACACACAATCATAAAGACACACTCACTCATATTTTCACACACTCAACACTCTCACACACTCAACATGCACACTGTCACACACTCAACACTCAGAAAAAGTGGATAAATCTCCAGGGCTGTATTAAACGTATTGCAGGCTGCTGAGTGAGGCAACACTCACTTACTCACTTACACTCACTAAACAGTCACTCACACTCCCACTCACTCCCACTCACTCATTCACACTCAATACTGGCAATTCTCAACTCCTTACTGGTCACAGGAAAGATGCCGGAGGACTGGAGGCTAATATGGGACTATTATTCATGGAGGAAGGAAGGGATAAACCAGAAAACTACAATGGTGGGAAACTATTGGAAGCAATTCTGAGAAACAGAATTAATCTGCATTTGGAGAGGCAGAGATTAATCAAGAACAATCCGCATGGGTTTGAAAAGGGGAGGTTAAGCCCAGGGAATACATGATAAACAGCAGGACCCTGGGAAGCACCGAGGATCAGAGGGACGTTGGTATACATGTACACTGGTCCTTTAAGGTAGCAGGACAGTTGGATAATGTGATTAAGAAGGCTATACTTGCCATATTAGCCGAGTTCAAAAGCAGTGAGATTATACTAGAATTATATAAAATGCTGGTTAGACTCATCTGGCGTATTGTGTGCAGTCCAAGAATCCACATTATAGGAAGGATGTAGAGCACTGGACAGGGTGCAGAGGAGATTCACCAGGATATTGCCTAGGCTGGAGAGTTGTAATTATGAAGAGAGATTGGACAGAGGAGACTGAGAGAGGGGCATGATTGAGATGTATAAAATTATGAGGGACACAGATAGAGTGGGCAGGAAGATACCTCTTCCCCAGTGGATGAATCAATGATCAGGGGCAGAGACTTAAGGGAAGGAGGTGGAGATTTAGCATGAATGTGAAGAAAGACGTTTTTACCCAAAGGCAGTTTGGAACTCACTGCCTGAAAGGGTGATGGAGGCAGAGACCCTCATAACATTTAAGAAGCACTTAGATGTGCTCTTGCGACCACTGCTGGAAAGTGGGATAGTTAGGTGGTTTGTCTTTGAACAGCACAGACACAGTGGGCCGAAGGTCCTCTTTTTGGGTTGTGGACCTCTGTGTATTTATAATCATACAGTCACAATCACATTCACAGCCACTCGACACCCTGTTATGATCCCAGTTGATGTTGTAACTGGATGGGGAGATCCAAGGATGGGAGAGGGGGTAGCAGAGTTATATGGTCACAGGACTAGCAATCCAGAGATACAGGGTAATGCTCTGGGGACTCAGATTTGAAACAGCGAAATTAAATTCAATAAAAATCTGAAATTGAAAGTGTAATGATGACCATGAAATCATTGTCGATTGTCAGAAAAATCCATTTAGCATACCCTAATATCCTTTAGGGAAGGAAAACTGCCATCCTTACCTGGTATAGCCTACATGGGACTCCAGGCCCATAGCAATATTGTTGACTGTTAAATGGCCGAGCAAGACACTTAGCTCAAGGACAATTAGAGATTGACGGAGAACATACCGTTATCTACATCAATGGGAACAATGTAGAAAGGGTCAGAGCATCAAGTTTCTAGCTGTCCGGATCACCAACAATCTGTTCTGGACCCCTGGGCCAACACTATCCTTAAGAAAGCCCACTGATGCCTCCACTTTCGGAGAAGACTAAGAAAATTTGGGGTCTCAGTTATGACTTTCACCAACTTTTATAGATGCACTGAAGAAAGCATTCTTTCTGGTTGTATCACAATTTGGGATGTCTCCTGCTCTACCCAAAACAGAGTGGTGAAGAAGGCATTCGGCATGCTGGGTTCATCGGTCAGAACATTGAATACAGGAGTTGGGACATCTTGTTGAAGTTGTACAAGACATTGGTAAAGTCACACCTGGAATACTGTGTGTAATTCTCGTCACCTTATTATAGAAAAGACATTATTAAACTAGAAAGTGTGCAGAAAGAGTTACTAGGATGCTACCAGGATTTGATGGGTTGAGTTATAAGGAGAGGCTGGATAGATTGGGACCTTTTGCTCTGGAGCGTAGGAGGCTGAGGGGTGATCTTATAGAGATCTATAAAATAATGAGGGACACAGATAGCTAAATAGTCAATATCTTTTCCCAAGGTAGGGGAGTCTAAAACTAGAGGGTGTAGGTTTAAGGTGAGAGAGAAGAGATATGGAAGTGTCCAGGGGAGCAATTTCTTCACACAGAGGGTGGTGAGCTGGAACAAGCTGCTGGAAGTTGTAGTAGAGGCAGGTACAATTTTATATACAGAGTACTATAATTGATGTGTTCATTCTCAGCTCTTGGAACACATTGGACTATAAAAGCACGCTGTCCTCTCTGATACCCCTGCACTCATTCCCTATTGGATAATTGGGTTAAATGAACTCTCCAATGTTCACCCCATAAACGCCCTAACTACTAAATTACTCTCCCTTCAAGAGCCTTACTACACAGTAAATTGGTAACCGACAGCTTTCAAAATATTAGCAACAATAAAAGGGCAGCAAGGTGGCACAGTGGTTAGCATTACTGCCTCACAGAGCCAGGGACCCGGGTTCGGTTACTGACTTGGGTCACCATCTGTGCAGGGTTTGCATGTTCTCCCCGTGTTTGCCTGGATTTCTCCAAGTGCTCTGGTTTCCTTCCACAATCCTAAAGATGTGCTGGTTAGAGTGCATTGGCCATGCTAAATTCTTCCTCAGTCATCTCAAACAGCCAGTAGAGAGTGGTGGCTAGGAGATTTTCACAGTAATTTCATTGCAGTGTTAATGTAAGTCTACTTAGAACATAGAATATTACAGCGCAGAACTGGCCCTTTGGCCCTCGATGTTGCACTGACCAATTATGAAAAAGCAATGACCCTCTAACCTAAACCATTCCCTTTTCATCCATAAACCTATCCACTGACCTCTTAAACGCCTCCAAACTTGGCGCATCTACAACTGCTTGTGACACTTATTAATAAACTAAAAAAACTCACTCCTCTTTGCTGGGAGAAAAGCCGTACAATGGAATAATGGTTACAAAACAAGGGCAGAGAAGTTCCCTCTCTAGCCTTCCAAACCTACTGCTTCGAGCAGAGCTGTGAGATTGTGAGATTTTACTACAACCTCACAGACTGTACCTGTGAAATATGAGTTGAAATAACAATGGAAATTAATAGCTGGATCTCATATCTTCCCGGTCTTTCAGCCTTCTTCTCAGCTCTGCCGTCTTTACTTATAATGCGACTGCTCCAGAGTTTTGTACAGTTGCAACATGATCTCACAGCTCTGAAATTCAATCCCTCTATCAATAAAAGCTAACACTTCTTTGTGCGACTTCTTAACAACCTCATCAAAGTCCTTTATGGGAGGTTAGTTGAGAAGGTCAAGGCTAATGGAATACAAGGACAGGTAGCTAGATGGATAAGTAACTGGTTTGGTAATAGGAGACAGAGAGTAATAGTGGAAGAGTTTTTTCTAGCTGGAGGTCGGTCACTAGTGGTGTGCCGCAGGGCTCGGTACTGGGACCTCTTCTATTTGTAATATATATAAATGAGTTGGAAGAGGGAGTAAGTGGAGTGATCAGCATGTTTGCAGACGATACAAAGATGGCTAGACTTGCAGATAGTGAGGAGCATTGTCAGGCGATGCAGCAGGACATAGATAGGCTGGTATCTTGGGCAGATAGATGGCAGCTGGAATTCAATCCTGATAAATACATCACCTCGCATTTCGGGAGAAAGAATGTGGAGGGGAGGTATATGATAAAGGGTAGACCTATTAAGAGTATAGAAACGCAGAGGGACCTGGGGGTGCAGGTGCACAAGTCTCTGAAGGTGGAAGAGCTGGTGGAGAAGGTTGTGAAGAAAGCATATGGTATGCTAGTTTTTATAGGAAGGGGTATAGAGTACAAGAGCTGGCCTTTAATGTTGCAGTTGTATAAAACGATGGTTACACCTCATTTGGAATACTGTGTCCAGTTCTGGTCACCTTACTACCAGAATGACGTGGAGACTCTGGAGAGAGTGCAGAGGAGGTTTACCAGGATGCTGCCTGGTATGGAAGGTCTGAGTTACGAGGAGAGATTAGGCAAATTGGGACTGTTTTCCTTAGAAAGACATAGACTTAGAGGAGATCTAATAGAGGTGTACAAGATTATGAGGGGTATAGATAAACAGGGTTAAGCTTTTTCTTAGGATGGACTCGAATAGCACAAGGGGTCACGGGCTTAGGGTGAGCGGGGTAAGGTGTAATTTGGATGCTAGAGGGAGTTTTTTCACACAGAGGGTGGTGGGGGTATAGAACGTGCTGCCAAGTAAAGTGTGGACGCAGGCACTCTGGAGTTATTTAAGAGGTACTTAGATGGGCACATGAACAGAATGGGAATGGAGGAATATAGAAAACTGATTTAAAATAGGGATCATGAGCTTGGGAGTTTCCTGGGAAGGGTGTAAATTGTCAATGATATTGATGTATTTGTTTTATCCTATAAGTACTTCGTTCCGCCTTGTCTAACAAGGAACATACACACAATGGGTCATGAGAGTACTGCTCTTGGATTTTTTTCGAGAGTATCCTAGTACTTCACGTCGTTAGTGTATGCTTGACCTGGACCATTTGATGGGCAACACGACAGCTCAGTGACTATTGCTGTGCTGTGCAGATACATGAATATGGGCCTCTGTCTGTGGGAATTTGCACATTCTCCCCGTGCTTGCAAGGGTTTTCTCCGGGTGCTCCGGTTTCCTCCCACATCCCAAAGATGTGCTCGTGGGCTGATTGGCAGAATAAATTCTTCCTAAATTGTCTCAAATTTGATTCTAATGCATATATCTATAAATGTAGACAGGGATCACGGGTAGAGGTGGGAACATCGGGGTGGCGGCGCGGGCTCGTTGGACCGAAGGGCCTGTTTCCCATGCTATTTTGTTCTTTGTTCTTCTTTGTTCTAACGTGGGTGCCAACTTTCAGGGAGTTATGTACATGAACACCAAGATCTCTCCGCTTGTTGACACTACTAAGAGTCCTTCCATTAGCCCTATATTCTGTATTCCTGTTACTCATACCAAAGTGAATCACCTCACACTTAGAACATAGAACATTACAGCACAGAACAGGCCCTTCGGCCTTCGATGTTGCGCCGACCAATATAAAAAGCAATGCCCCTCCAAACTAAACCATTCCCTTCTCTTCCATATACTTATCAACTAACCTCTTAAACGCCACCAAACTTGGCGCATCTACAACTGCTGCAGGCAGGGCATTCCACTCCCGAACCACCCTTTGGGTAAAGAACCTACCTCTGATATCCGTCCTATAACTATCACCCCTTAATTTAAAGCTGTGTCCCCTCGTGCTAGCTTTCTCCATCCTAGGAAAAAGGCTATCACTGTCCACCCTATCTAAACCTCTAATCATCTTATATGTTTCAATAAGGTCCCCTCTTAGCCGCCTCCTTTCTAACGAAAACAACCTCAAATCCCTCAGCCTCTCTTCATAAGACCTGCCCTCCATACCAGGCAACATCCTGGTAAACCTCCTCTGTACCCTCTCCAATGCCTCCACATCTTTCTTATAATGTGGGGACCAGAACTGCACACAATACTCCAAGTGCGGCCGCACTAGAGTTTGTACAGTTGCAACATGACGTTGCGGCTCCGAAATTCAATCCCTCTACCAATAAAAGCCAAGACTCCATATGCCTTCCTAACAACTTTCTCGACCTGACTGCCTACTTTCAGGGATCTATGCACATACACACCAAGATCCCTCTGTTCATCTAGACTACTAAGAATCCTACCATTTGCCCTATACTCTACACATTTATTATTTCTGCCATAGTGCATTACCTCACACTTTTCCACATTAAACTCCATTTGCCACCTCTCGGCCCAGCTCTGCAACTTGTCCAAGTCCCTCTGCAAACTATAACACCCCTCTTCACTATCTACCACTCCACCGACTTTAGTGTCATCTGCAAATTTACTAATCCATCCTTCAATACCCTCATCCAGATCATTTATAAAAATTACAAACAGCAGGGGCCCCAAAACAGACCCCTGAGGTACACCACTTGTCACCGAACTCCAAGATGAATATCTCCCATCAACCACCACCCTCTGTCTTCTATCTGCTAGCCAATTCCTAACCCAATTAGCTAAATCACCCTCTATCCCATACATCTGCATTTTCTGCAGAAGTCTTCCATGGGCCACCTTATCAAACGCCTTACTAAAGTCCATATATACCACATCAACCGCCTTACCCCCATCCACCTCCTTAGTCACTTTTTCAAAAAACTCAATGAGGTTAGTAAGGCACGACCTACCCTTCACAAAACCATGCTGACTATCTCCAATCAATTCATTACTCTCTAAATAACTATAAATCCTATCCCTAATTATTTTCTCCAACACTTTGCCCACCACAGAAGTAAGACTCACTGGCCTATAATTCCCTGGAAGGTCTCTCTTCCCCTTCTTGAACAATGGGACCACATTCGCTATCCTCCAGTCCTGCGGAACCACACCCGTAACCAACGACGACCTGAAGATCAGAGCCAGAGGCTCTGCAATCTCCTCTCTTGCCTCCCAGAGAATCCTAGGGTAAATCCCGTCCGGCCCAGGGGACTTATCCAACTTCAAACCCTCGAGAATATCTAGCACATCCTCCCTATCTACTTCGATACCTTCCAGTTTGCTACCCTGTACCTCAGTGTTCTCCATAACTACATTTACATCACCCTGCGTGAATACCGAAGAGAAATATTTATTCAGTACCTCTCCAATCTCCTCAGGCTCCACGCACAACTTCCCACTGCTGTCTATGACTGGCCCTAATCTTGTCCTAACCAATCTTCTATTCTTAACATATCTAAAGAAAGCTTTAGGATTCTCCTTAATCCTATCAGCCAAAGTCTTCTCGTGTCCTCTCTTAGCTCTCCTCAATTCACTCTTTAGCTCCCTCCTGGCTAATCTATAGCTATCCATTGCACTAACCGAGCCTTCAATCCTCATCCTGACATAAGCCTCCTTTTTCCTTTTAACCAGCAAATCAACTTTTTTCGTACACCAAGGTTCTCTTACTCGACCATTTCCTCCTTGCCTGACAGGGACATACTTATCAAGGACTCGCAGCAGCTGCTCCTTGAATAAGCTCCACATTCCAGAAGTTCCCAGTCCCTGTAGTTTCCTAGTCCAATCTATGCACCCTAATTCTCTCCTGATGGCCTCATAATTACCCTTCCCCCAGCTATAACTACTGCCCCCAGCTTCATGCCTATCCCTGTCCATCACTAAGGTGAACGTAACCGAATTGTGGTCACTATCACCAAAATGTTCACTAACTTCCAAGCCTAACACCTGGTCTGGCTCATTGCCCAGCACCAAATCCAATGTAGCCTCACCTCTAGTTGGCCTATCTACATACTGAGTCAAAAAACCTTCCTGCACACTTTGTATGAAAACTGACCCCTCTAACGAGCTAGAGCTATAGCTATTCCAATCAATATTAGTAAAGTTAAAGTCCCCCATAACAATTACCCTATTACTTTCACTCCTGACCAGAATTGACTTTGCAATCCTTTCCTCTACCTCTCTAGAACTTTTAGGAGGTCTATAAAAGACTCCCAACAGGGTGACCTCTCCTTTCCTGTTTCTAATCTCAGCCCATACTACCTCAACAGACAAGTCCTCATCAAACTTCTTCTCTGTCACTGTGATACAGTCTTTGACTAATAATGCCACTCCTCCCCCCCTTCTACCTCCTTCTCTACTCCGACTAAAGCATTTGAACCCTGGAACCTGCAACATCCATTCTTGTCCCTGCTCTACCCAAGTCTACTTTTCTGTATTAAAGTCCATTTGCCACTCTTGGCCCAACTCTGTAGTCTGTCTATGTCCCTCTGCAAACTGTAACATCCATCGTCACTGTCTACAACTCCTCCGACTTTGGTGTCATCAGCAAATTTACTAACCCATCCCTTTACACCCTCATCTAGGTCATTTATAGAAATGACAAACAGCAGTGGCCCCAAAACAGATCCCTGAGGTACACCACTTATAACTGGACTCCAGGTTGAATATTTTCCATCAATCACCACCCTCTGTCTTCTATCAACTAGCCAATTCTTGATCCAAACTGGTAAATCACCCTCAGTCCCATGCATCTGCATTTTCTGCAGTAGCCTACCATGGGGAACCTTATCAAACACTTTACTAAAATTTATGTATACCACGAAAACTGCCTTACCCTTATCCATCTTTTTGGTCACCTTCTCAAAAAACTCAATAAGGTTTGTGAGGCACAACCTATCCTTCACAAAACCGGTGAAGGGTCGGTCAGGTGACAGAGCTTCTGTGAGACTCACAGTTGACAAGCATCTGGGGGAGCAGATGAGAGATCCATTGAAGTTATTTTGGATGGCATCTGCCACTTGGTTTCAGAGTGGGGTGTCTGACCACAGATCACCTATTGGTTTACATGGACTGTGTATTTTCTATGAATATTAGAGTAGAAGATAGATTTTGTAACTTGCAGTACCTTACTAATCTGGGTAAAGGAGTACTGTAACAGAGTTAATCTTTTATTGTTTGATAAAAATTTTATTCTTTTGTTAGAAATAAAATTCCTGTGCCTCTGTTCAGTAACTGCCCTCTGAATAAGGTCCCATCAAGCCAGATTCATAGAACATAGAACATAGAACAATACAGCACAAACAGGCCTTTCGGCCCACGAGTTGCGCCGATTACATCTACCAATCCACAGCCCTATCTATAACCCCCTATTCTATTCTTTTCCATATACTCATCCAGAAGTCTTTTAAAAGACCCCAGTGAGTTTGCCTCAACAACCTCCGATGGCAGTCGGTTCCATTCACTCACCACCCTCTGAGTGAAAAACCTACCCTGACATCTCCTTTGTATTTGCTTCCCTGCACCTTAAATCTGCGTCCTCTCGTAGTGACCATTTCAGCTCGGGGAAATAGTCTCTGAGAGTCCACCCTATCTATCCCTCTCAACATTTTATAAACCTCTATCACGTTGCCTCTCAACCTACGTCTCTCCAGTGAGAAGAGTCCCAGCTCCCTCAACCTATCTTCATAATTGCCTCCCAATCCAGACAGCATCCTTGTAAATCTCCTCTGAACCCTCTCAATAGCCTCTACATCCTTCCTATAATGAGGCGACCAGAACTGCGCACAATACTCCAACTGGGGTCTGACAAGAGTCTTATAGAGCTGCATCATTACCTCCTGACTCCTAAACTCTATTCCTCGATTAATGAAGGCCAGTACACTGTACGCCTTCTTGACCACTTCCTCCACCTGCGAGGCCGATTTAAGAGTCCTATGGACCCGGACCCCGAGATCCTTCTGCTCTACAACACAGCTAAGACTCCTACCCCTTATATTGTACTCCTTCATCCCATTATTCCTGCCAAAATGGACCACTACACATTTATCTGCGTTGAAGTCCATCTGCCACTTCTCCGCCCAGTCTTGCATCCTGTCTATGTCCCGCTGCAACTTTTGGCATCCCTCCAGACCATCCACAACACCACCGATCTTTGTATCGTCGGCGAACTTGCTAACCCATCCCTCCACTTCCTCATTCAGGTCATTTATGAAAATAACAAACAGCAGGGGTCCCAGAACAGATCCCTGGGGCACTCCACTGGTTACCGACCTCCATGCAGAACAAGACCCATCCAGAACCACTCTTCCTTCTGCCGGCAAGCCAGTTCTGGATCCACGAGGCCAAAGCCCCTTGGATCCCATGCCCTCTCACCTTCTCCAGAAGCCTTGCATGGGGGACCTTATCAAACGCCTTACTAAAGTCCAT
The DNA here is from genome assembly GCA_024679065.1 of Sphyrna mokarran. Lineage (NCBI taxonomy): Eukaryota > Metazoa > Chordata > Chondrichthyes > Carcharhiniformes > Carcharhinidae > Sphyrna > Sphyrna mokarran. Next base: position 1,924,163 of record JAGIQG010000003.1, read on the forward strand.
GTACACTACGTCCACCGCCCTTCCTTCGTCAATGTGTTCAGTCACATTTTCGAAGAACTCAACTAGGCTCGTAAGGAATGACCTACCATTGACAAAACCATGCTGACTATTTCTGATCAGTCCAAATGCTCCAAATGTTCATAAATCTTATCCCTCAGAAGCCTCTCCATCAGCTTACCAACCACTGAAGTCAAACTCACCGGTCTGTAATTTTCTGACTTGTTCAGTGGGATTGTAACAAATCACAGAACTGTTGGAATCGACCACCCTAGACCCGTTTTGGAATACTGTCCTAGATCTATAAACATGGACAGGGATCACAGGTACAGGTGGGAACATCGGGGTGGTGGCACGGGCTCGTTGGGCCGAAGGGCCTGTTTCCCAAGCTGTTTTGTTCTTTGTGTTTAACACTTCAGCAGTCTTTTTAAGATGTTGTGAGCTGGCAGCGGCTTCCATGTATGGACCACCTGAAAGTTAAGAGGAAGACATGACCTTCATCCTCTGGGGGCTGGATTAGTCCCCAGCATCCAGAGATTAATAGATAATGTCTAAGCACAAGGTATTGCTCTGTATTTCAGTATTCTATACAGAGCTGCTAATATTTGGACTGCCATTAGAAACCTCCAAACTCTAAACACAAACTTAAATAATCCCACAGCTTTGCTCTTTAAATCTTGTGAGAGTTTGCACTTCCTCACATGTCACTGTGACTGCCTGGCTGGTCTAGTTCCGTTAATTAAAACTCAGCCCACAGAGAGGATTTCAGGAACTAGGCTGTGTACATTAACAAGTGTAAGTATTAGTCACAATTACTGTAACAACCAGAAAGAAGTGTCAACAACACAGCAAGGAAACATGTTGCAATGTTACAATCTGAATTACTGGAAAGTGGTAATTTGAGCCAGATTCAATTACAGAAAGAAAACAGCCCATCAGCAAAACTTCAGGACAGAAAGTTTCACAAGATTGTACAAGTTGAAGGAAATAACTGATTGTGATACTGCTGCTGTCGATTTAGGGAAAATGGAAAATATTTACTGGTGAATCTCACTCATTTTAATTTGTTTATTGTCACATGTATGAATATACAGTGAAATTTCTTGTGAGCCAGAGACAAAACACATTGTTCATAGAGAAGGAAAGGAAAGAGTGCAGAATGTGGTGTTACATCATAGCTAGGGTTTAGAGAAAGATCAAATTAACGTGATATTGGTTCATTCAAAATTCTGATGGCAGCAGAGAAGATGCTATTCTTGAATCGGGTGAGTCGGCAAGTGAGAGTATTCCAACATACTCCTGATTTGTGCCTTGTAGATGTTGGACAGGCTTTAGGAAGTCAAGCGGTGAGTTCCCGCCACAGGATTCCTAACATTTGAATTGACTGGTAGCCACACTATTTCTATGGCTGGTCCAGTTCCGTTTCTGTCCTCAAACTTTTGTATCTTTTTCCAATGGAAGAAGGTAGAAGAGAAAATGTCCAGAGTGCGTAGAGTCCTTGATTATGCTGGCTACATTACTGAGGCAGCAGGAAGTGTAGACAGAGTCAATGGATGGGAGGTTGGTTTGCATGATGGACTGGGCTAGATTCATAACCCTTTGTAGTTTCTTGCGGTCTTGGACAGAGCAGGAGACATACCAAGCTGTGAAACAACCAGAAAGAATGCTTTCTATGGTGCATCGGTAAAAATTGATGAGAGTCATAGTGGACATGCCAAATTTCCTTAGTCTCCTGAGAAAGTAGAGATGTTAATGGGCTTTCTTCACTATACTATTGACGTGCGGGCGACCAGGATAGGTTATTGATAATCTAGACACCTAAAAACAACTGGAATTGGAGAGTATCAGTTGCCTCCTAACGACAGCTCAGAGAGGAGCATTCCTGTCTCCGGCACAAACTTCTACATTCAAAAACCAATCTAGTAATGTGAGTCCATAATTTTTTAAAAAATCATTAATGGGATGTGGACATTGCTGGCTAGGCCAAATCTACCATTTCTAATTGCTCTTCAGAAGGTAGTAATGAACTGCCTTCCTGAACCGTTGCAGTCCCTGAGGTGTAGGTATACCCACTGTACTATTGAGGAAGACATTCCAGTATTTTAATCCAACGACAGTGAAGGAAAGGTCAATATATTTCCAAGTTAGAATGGTGAGTGACTTGGGGAACCTGCAGGTATTGGTGTTCTCAGGTATCTACTGCCCTAGTTATTCTAGATAGTAGAGATGGCAGGTTTGGAAGATGCTGTCTAAAGAGGCTTGGTGAGTTGCTGCAGTGCATCTTGTAAATGGGACACATAGCTACCAATATCCATCTGTGGTGGAGGGAGTGAATATTTATGGAAGAGGTAGCAATCAATTGGGTTGTTTTGTCGTGGATGGCGTTGAGATGCTTGAGTACATTAGAACATAGAACATAGAACATAGAACATAGAACAATACAGCACAGAACAGGCCCTTCGGCCTTCGATGTTGTGCCGACCAAAATAAAAAGCAATGCCCCTCCAAACTAAACCATTCCCTTCTCTTCCATATACTTATCAACTAACCTCTTAAACGCCACCAAACTTGGCGCATCTACAACAGCTGCAGGCAGGGCATTCCACTCCCTAACCACCCTTTGAGTAAAGAACCTACCTCTGATATCCGTCCTATAACTCATACCCCTTAATTTAAAGCTGTGTCCCCTCGTGCTAGCTTTCTCCATCCTAGGAAAAAGGCTATCACTGTCCACCCTATCTAAACCTCTAATCATCTTATATGCTTCAATAAGATCCCCTCTTAGCCGCCTCCTTTCTAACGAAAACAACCTCAAATCCCTCAACCTCTCTTCATAAGACCTGCCCTCCATACCAGGCAACATCCTGGTAAACCTCCTCTGTACCCTCTCCAATGCCTCCACATCTTTCTTATAATGTGGGGACCAGAACTGCACACAATACTCCAAGTGCGGCCGCACTAGAGTTTTGTACAGTTGCAACATGATGCTGCGGCTCCTAAATTCAATCCCCCTACCAATAAAAGCTAAGACTCCATATGCCTTCTTAACAACTTTATCCACTTGACTGCCTACTTTCAGGGATCTATTGACACATACACCAAGATCCTTCTGTTCCTCAACACTATTAAGAGCCCTACCATTAGCCCTATACTCTACACATTTATTGTTCCTGCCAAAGTGCATTACCTCACACTTTTCCACATTAAACTCCATTTGCCACCTTTCGGCCCAGCTCTGCAACTTGTCCAAGTCACTCTGTAAACTATAACACCCCTCTTCACTACGTTGTTGGAGCTGCACCCATCCTGGCAACTGAGACTCCTGATTTGTGCTGCGTATATGGTGGACAGGGAAGTCAAGTGATGAGTTCCTGCCACAGGATTCCTAACATTTGAATTGACTGGTGGCCACACTAATTCTATGGCTGGTCCAGTTCTGTTTCTGTTCAGTGGTAACCCCTAAATGTTGGTGGCAGAGGTTCAATGAAGGCAATGCTATTGAATCTGAAGATATGATCATTAAGATACTCTCATATTGATTAAGGCCTATAAACCCAGTGCTGTACTCAGAGAGTGCCGCACTGTCAGAGGGTCAGTGCTGAGGGAGTGCCGCACTGTCAGAGGGCCAGTGCTGAGGGAGTGCCGCACTGTCAGAGGGCCAGTGCTGAGGGAGTGCCGCACTGTCAGAGGGCCAGTGCTGAGGGAGTGCCGCACTGTCAGAGGGCCAGTACTGAGGGCAGTGCCGCACTGTCAGAGGGTCAGCTAGGAGGCCGAGTGAGTCAGTGCTGAGGGAGTGCCGCACTGTCAGAGGGTCAGTGCTGAGGGAGTGCCGCACTGCGAGGTCGTGCTGAGGGAGTGCCGCACTGTCAGAGGGTCAGTGCTGAGGGAGTGCCCGCACGTCAGAGGGTCAGTGCTGAGGGAGTGCCGCACTGTCAGAGGGTCAGTGCTGAGGGAGTGCCGCACTGTCAGAGGGTCAGTGCTAGGGAGTGCCGCACTGTCAGAGGGTCAGTGCTGAGGAATTGCCGCACTGTCAGAGGGTCAGTGCTGAGGGAGTGCCGCACTGTCAGAGGGTCAGTGCTGAGGGAGTGCCGCACTGTCAGAGGGTCAGTGCTGAGGGAGTGCCGCACTGTCAGAGGGTCAGTGTGAGGGAGTGCCGCACTGTCAAGGGTCAGTGCTGAGGGAGTGCCGCACTGTCAGAGGGTCAGTGCTGAGGGAGTGCCATACTGTCAGGGGGCCAGTGCTGAGGGAGTGCCGCACTGTCAGAAGGTCAGTACTGAGGGACTGCTGAGCTGTCAGAGGGTCAGTGCTGAGGGAGTGCCACACTGTCAGAGGGTCAGTGCTGAGGTAGTGCCTATTGCTGAGGGTCAGTACTGAGGGAGTGCCATACTGTCAGAGGGTCAGTACTGAGGGAGCGCTGCACTGTCAGAGGGTCAGTACTGAGGGAGTGCCGCACTGTCAGAGGGTCAGTGCTGAGGGGGTGCCGCACTGTCAGAGGGTCAGTACTGAGGGAGTGCCGCACTGTCAGAGGGTCAGTGCTGAGGGAGTGCCGCACTGTCAGAGGGTCAGTGCTGAGGGAGTGCCATACTGTCCGGGGGCCAGTGCTGAGGGAGTGCCACACTGTCAGAAGGTCAGTACTGAGGGAGTGCCACACTGTCAGAGGGTCAGTGCTGAGGGAGTGCCGCACTGTCAGAGGGTCAGTACTGAGGGACTGCTGAGCTGTCAGAGGGTCAGTGCTGAGGGAGTGCCGCACTGTCAGAGGATCAGTACTGAGGGAGTGCTGGGCTGTCAGAGGGTCAGTATTGAGGGAGTGCCTCACTGTCAGAGGGTCAGTATTGAGGGAGTGCCGCACTGGAAGAGGGTCAGTGCTGAGGTAGTGCCGTATTGTCTGAGGGTCAGTACTGAGGGAGTGCCATACTGTCAGCGGGTCAGTACTGAGGGAGCGCTGGACTGTCAGGGGGTCAATACTGAGGGAGTGCCGCACTGTCAGAGGGTCAGTGCTCAGGGGGTGCCTTATTGTCAGAGGGTCATTACTGGGGGAGTGCCACACTGTCAGAGCGTGAGTGCTGAGGGAGTGCCGCACTGTCAGAGTGTCAGTGCTGAGGGAGTGCCGCACTGTCAGAGGGTCAGTGCTGAGGGAGTGCCGCACTGTCAGAGGGTCAGTGCTGAGGGAGTGCCGCACTGTCAGAGGGTCAGTACTGAGGGAGTGCTGCACTGTCAGAGGGTCAGTGCTGAGGGAGTGCCGCACTGTCAGAGGGTCAGTGCTGAAGGAGTGCCGCACTGTCAGAGGGTCAGTGCTGAGGGAGTGCCGCACTGTCAGAGGGTCAGTGCTGAGGGAGTGCCGCACTGTCAGAGGGTCAGTGCTGAGGGAGTGCCGCACTGTCAGAGCGTCAGTGCTGAGGGAGCGCTGTAGTATTGGACATTCTATTTGCAGGTTTTAAATGTTGTTTGTCCTTTATCGTTGAGTTAAAGCAAGGAAGGAGCACCACGGATCCTCTCTAGATTCGGTGTCATCAAAAGACAAAGAACAAATTCCAGCACAGAAACAGGCCATTCGGTCCTCCAAGCCTGCCCTGACCATGCTGTCCAACTTATCTAAAACCCCCTATTCTTCCGGGGACCATATCAATCTATTCCCAGCCTATTTGTGCACTTGTCAAGACTCCCCTTAAATGTCAGTACCGTTATCCATTTCCACTACCACCGCCAACAACAAGTTCCAGGCACCTAGTATTGTCTGTATAAAAAAATCTGCCTTATACATCTCCTTTAAACCTTGCCCCTCACACCTGAAACCTGTGCCCCCTAGTAATCGACTCTTCCACCCTTGGAAAAAGCTTCTGACTATCCACTCTGTCCATGCTTCTCATAGTCTTGTAGTCTTCTATTAGGCTTCTTCTCAACCTCCGTCACTCCAGTGAGAACAAACCAAGTTTCTCCAACCTCTCCTCATATCTAATGCCCTCCATACCAGGCAACATCCTGGTTAATCTTTTCGGTACCCTCTCCAAAGCCTCCACATCCTTCTGGTAGTAAGGTGACCAGGATTGAAGACTATATTCCAAGTGCGGCCTAATTAACATTCTATAAAGCTGCAACATGACTTGCTGATTTTTAAACTCAATGCCCTGGTCGATGAAGGCAAGTATGCCATATGCCTTCTTGACTACCTTCTCCCACCTGCATTGCCACTTTCAGTGACCTATGTACCTGTACACCCAAATCCCTTAGCCTATCAATACTCTTAAGGGTTCTGCTATTTATTGTATATTTCCTATTTTTATTAGACCTTCCAAAATGCATTACCTCATATTTGTCCGTATTAAACTCCATCTGCCATCTTTCTGCCCAAGTCTCCAACCAATCTATATCCTGCTGTATCCTCTGATAGGCACTAGGGCAAATCCACCAACTTTTATGTCATCACAAACTTACTAAGCAAACCAGTTACATTTTCCTCTAAATCATTTATATACATTACAAACAGCAAAGATCCTAGCACTGATCCTTGAGGAATGCCACTTGTCACAGCCCTCCATTTAGAAACACACCTTTCCACTGATACCCTCTGTCTTCTTTGACCGAGCCAGTTTTGTACCCACTTTGCCAGCTCACCTCTGATCCCATGCAACTTCACCTTCTGCACCAGTCTGCCATGAGGGACCTTGTCAAAGGCCTTACTGAAGTCCATGTAGACAACATCCAGAGCCCTACCCTCATCAATCATCTTCGTTACTTCCTCAAAAGACTCGATCAAGTTCGAGAGACACAACCTTCCCTTAACAAAACCATGTCGCCTCTCACTAATATGTCCACTTATTTCCAAGTGGGAATAAATCCTGTCTCAAAGAATCCTCTCCAATAACTTCCCTACCACTGACGTAAGGCTCATGGGCCTGTAATTACCTGGATTATTCTTGCTATTCTTCTTAAACAAAGGAACAACATTGGCTAATTTCCAATCCTCTGGGACATCTCCTGTAGCCAGTGAGAATTACAAAGATTTCTCTCAAGGCCCCAGCAATTTCCTCCCTTGCCTCTCTCAGTATTCTGGGGTATGTTCCATCAGGCCCTGGAGACTTGTCTACCTTAATGTTTCTCAACAACCCAACACCTCCTCCTGTTTGATTTCAACATGATTCAAACTATCTACAAATACTTCCCCAGACTCATCATCCACCAAGTCCTTCTCTTTGGTGAATACTGGTGTAAAGTCCTCATTTAATATCCCACCCATTTCCTCTGGCTCCACACATAGATTCCTTCCCTTGTCCTTAAGTGGGCCAATCCTCTCCCTGGCTACCCTCTTGCTCTTTATATATGTATAAAAAGCCTTGGGATTTTCCTTCCTCCTGCTGACCAATGCTTTTTCATGATCCCTATTAGCCCTTCTTACTCCTTGCTTAAGTTTCTTTCTACTTTCCTTGTATTCCACATTTGCTTTGTGTGTTCCCAGCCTCCTAGCTTTGACAAATGCTTCCTTTTTCTCTTTGACCAGGCTCACAATATCTCTCGTTATCCAAGGTTCGCAAAACTTGCCATATTTATCCTTCATCTTTACAGGAATGTGCCGGTCAATGTTGGCAATCAAGTCAATAAGGTTGTTAAGAAGGCATACGTAGTCTTAGCTTTTATTGGTAGGGGGATTGAATTTCGGAGCCACAACATCATGTTGCGACTGTACAAAACTCTAGTGCGGCCGCACTTGGAGTATTGTGTACAGTTCTGGTCCCCGCATGATAAGAAAGATGTGGAGGCATTGGAGAGGGTACAGAGGAGGTTTACCAGGATGTTGCCTGGTATGGAGGGCAAGTCTTATGAAGAGAGGCTGAAGGATTTGAGGTTGTTTTCGTTAGAAAGAAGGCGGCTAAGAGGAGACCTTATCAAAACATATAAGATGATTAGAGGTTTAGATAGGGTGGATAGTGATAGCCTTTTCCCTCGGATGGAGAAAGCTCGCACGAGGGGATAGCACGAGGGGCTTTAAATTAAGAGGTGGTTGTTATAGGACAGATGTTAGAGGTAGGTTCTTTACCCAGAGGGTGGTAAGGGTATGGAATGCCCTGCCTGCGTCAGTTGTAGATGCGCCAAGTCTGGTGGCATTTAAGAGGTTAGTAGATAAGTTTATGGATGAAAAGGGAATGGTTTAGGTTAGAGGGTCATTACTTTTTCTTACTTGGTCGGCGCAACATCGAGGCCGAAGGGCCTGTTCTGCACTGTAATGTTCTATGTTCTATGGTCTTGAATCCTTATCAATTTACACTTGAAAGCCTCCCACATGCCAGATGTTGATTTGCCCTCAAACATCTACCCCCCATCCACATTTTTCTGTTCCTGCCTGATATTTTTGTAATTAGCTTTCCCCCAATTTAGCACCTTAACTTGAGGACTACACTTATATTTATCCATCAGTACCTTAAAGCTTACTGAATTGTGATCACTGTTCCCGAACTGCTCCTCTGTTGAAACATGAGCAGAACTTATTCCCCAATACCAGGTCCAGTTTGGCTCCTTCCCTCGTTGGACTATTTACATACTGTTTCAAGAAGCCCTCCTTGATGCTTCTTACAAACTCTGCCCCATCCATGCCCCTAGCACTCAGTGAGTCCCAATCAATACAGGGGAAGTTAAAATCTCTAGTACAACAATCCTGTTACTTTTATGCCTTGCCAAAATCTGCCTACATATCTGTTCCTCTAATTCCATTTCTAATCACTGATGATTTGGTTATTTTCACATATGGATTCTGGTACTGAGACACAGATTATCCTGGCTCCCAAGAACTATGTCTGGATACTTGAGAACAAGGAATGTGCAGAAGTATTCCTGCTGACCAGAATCTCGTGGATACCGTAAACAGAGTGTAGTCTCCAGATGTCTGGTCAGTTCGCACTATTACCGATTCACCACTTTAACTGAGGGTGTTGTTAAAGGTGACGCAATCTCCCGAAAGCTTTCCAACACGCTGCCTTTACATGATCTCAGTGAAAATTGTTTATAAATGTAGTGCTGCATCATCCAGACTCCAAGAGCAATCTATATCCATATTTTGTAAATGAGACAGGTTCATAGCGGAGAACCCTGCATGTTCCTCACAACAATAAAACCCTAAAATTCTGCGTTGTTAATCATGCCCCATCCAAGAGTCTAACAAAGCTGTCTTCACAAACACACAGAGCCAGCAGAAACTGAAAAAAGGGAAGTGGAGGAGGGTAATTCCAGTAATTCTCAAACTGTGATTCATTGGCTGGGAATAAAATTAAAAACAAGGTTTCTGTGACAAAGCAAAATATCAACTTCTTCAAAAATTTTGTACAGTTCCTCAAGGTGCTGACTCTCACTGGGATACAGTTCCTGAAGGTGCTGACTCTCACTGGGATACAGTTCCTGAAGGTGCTGACTCTCACTGGGATACAGTTCCTGAAGGTGCTGACTCTCACTGGGATACAGTTCCTGAAGGTGCTGACTCTCACTGGGATACAGTTCCTGAAGGTGCTGACTCTCACTGGGATACAGTTCCTGAAGGTGCTGACTCTCACTGGGATACAGTTCCTGAAGGTGCTGACTCTCACTGGGATACAGTTCCTGAAGGTGCTGACTCTCACTGGGATACAGTTCCTGAAGGTGCTGACTCTCACTGGGATACAGTTCCTGAAGGTGCTGACTCTCACTGGGATACAGTTCCTGAAGGTGCTGACTCTCACTGGGATACAGTTCCTGGTGCTGACTCTCACTGGGATACAGTTCCTGAGGTGCTGACTCTCACTGGGATACAGTTCCTGAAGGTGCTGACTCTCACTGGGATACAGTTCCTGAAGGTGCTGACTCTCACTGGGATACAGTTCCTGAAGGTGCTGACTCTCACTGGGATACAGTCCTGAAGGTGCTGATTCTCACTGGGATACAGTTCCTGAAGGTGCTGATTCTCACTGGGATACAGTTCCTGAAGGTGCTGATTCTCATTGGGATACAGTTCCTGACGATGCTGACTCTCACTGGGATACAGTTCCTGAAGGTGCTGATTCTCACTGGGATACAGTTCCTGAAGGTGCTGACTCTTACTGGGATACAGTTCCTGAAGGTGCTGACTCTCACTGGGATACAGTTCCTGAAGGTGCTGACTCTCACTGGGATACAGTTCCTGAAGGTGCTGACTCTCACTGGGATACAGTTCCTGAAGGTGCTGACTCTCACTGGGATACAGTTCCTGAAGGTGCTGACTCTCACTGGGATACAGTTCCTGAAGGTGCTGACTCTCACTGGGATACAGTTCCTGAAGGTGCTGACTCTCACTGGGATACAGTTCCTGAAGGTGCTGACTCTCACTGGGATACAGTTCCTGAAGGTGCTGACTCTCACTGGGATACAGTTCCTGAAGGTGCTGACTCTCACTGGGATACAGTTCCTGAAGGTGCTGACTCTCACTGGGATACAGTTCCTGAAGGTGCTGACTCTCACTGGGATACAGTTCCTGAAGGTGCTGATTCTCACTGGGATACAGTTCCTGAAGGTGCTGACTCTCACTGGGATACAGTTCCTGAAGGTGCTGAGTCTCACTGGGACACAGATCCTGAAGGTGCTGACTCTTACTGGGATAGTGTTCCTGAAGGTGCTGACTCTCACTGGGATACAGTTCCTGAAGGTGCTGAGTCTCACTGGGACACAGATCCTGAAGGTGTGACTCTCACTGGGATACAGTTCATGTAGGTGCTGACTCTCACTGGGATACAGATCCTCAACGTGCTGACTCTCACTGGGATACAGTTCCTGAAGGTGCTAATTCTCACTGGGATACAGTTCCTGAAGGTGCTGACTCTCAAAGGGATACAGTTCCTGAAGGCGCTGATTCTCACTGGGATACAGTTCCTGAAGGTGCTGATTCTCACTGGGATACAGTTCCTGAAGGTGCTGACTCTCACTGGGATACAGTTCCTGAAGGTACTGACTCTCACTGGGATACATAGAACATAGAACATAGAACATTACAGCACAGAACAGGCCCTTCGGCCTTCGATGTTGTGCCGACCAAAAATAAAAAGCAAATGCCCCTCCAAAACTAAAACATTCCCTTCTCTTCCATATACTTATCAATTAACCTCTTAAACGCCCCCAAACTTGGCGCATCTACAACAGCTGCAGGCAGGACATTCCACTCCCTAACCACTCTTTGAGTAAAGAACCTACCTCTGATATCCGTCCTATAACTCATACCCCTTAATTAAGCTGTGTCCCCTCGTGCTAGCTTTCTCCATCCTAGGAAAAAGTATCACTGTCCACCCTATCTAAACCTCTAATCATCTTATATGCTTCAATAAGATCCCCTCTTAGCCGCCTCCTTTCTAACGAAAACAACCTCAAATCCTTCAACTCTCTATAGGACCTGCCCTCCATACCAGGCAACATCCTGGTAAACCTCCTCTTACCCTCTCCAATGCCTCACATTCTTATTATAATGTGGGGACTAGAACTGCACACAATACTCCAAGTGCGGCCGCACTAGAGTTTTGTACAGTTGCAACATGATGCTGAGGCTCCTAAATTCAATCCCCCTAACAATAAAAGCTAAGACTCCATATGCCTTCTTACAACTTTATCCACTTGACTGCCTACTTTCAGGATCTATTGACAATACACCAATATCATTCTGTTCCTCAAACACTATTAAGAGCCTACATTACCCTATACCTACACATTTATTGTTCTGCAAAGTGCACTACCTCACACCTTTCCACATTAAACTCCATCCTTGCCAACTCCGGCCCAGCTCTGCAACTGTCCAATTCACTCTGTAAACTATAACCACCCCTCTCTCACTATACAGTTCCTGAAGGTGCTGACTCTCACTGGGATACAGTTCCTGAAGGTGCTGACTCTCACTGGGATACAGTTCCTGAAGGTGCTGACTCTCACTGGGATACAGTTCCTGAAGGTGCTGACTCTCACTGGGATACAGTTCCTGAAGGTGCTGACTCTCACTGGGATACAGTTCCTGAAGGTGCTGACTCTCACTGGGATACAGTTCCTGAAGGTGCTGACTCTCACTGGGATACAATTCCTGAAGGTGCTGTTTCTCACTGGGATACAGTTCCTGAAGGTGCTGATTCTCACTGGGATACAGTTCCTGAAGGTGCTGACTCTCACTGGGATACAGTTCCTGAAGGTGCTGACTCTCACTGGGATACAATTCCTGAAGGTGCTGTTTCTCACTGGGATACAGTTCCTGAAGGTGCTGACTCTCACTGGGATACAGTTCCTGAAGGTGCTGACTCTCACTGGGATACAATTCCTGAAGGTGCTGAGTCTCACTGGGACACAGATCCTGAAGGTGCTGACTCTTACTGGGATAGTGTTCCAGAAGGTGCTGACTCTCACTGGGATAAAGTTCCTGAAGGTGCTGAGTCTCACTGGGACACAGATCCTGAAGGTGTGGCTCTCACTGGGATACAGTTCATGTAGGTGCTGACTCTCACTGGGATACAGATCCTGAACGTGCTGACTCTCACTGGGATACAGTTCCTGAAGTTGCTGACTCTCACTGGGATACAGATCCTCAAGGTGCTGACTCTCACTGGGATACAGTTCCTGACGATGCTGACTCTCACTGGGATACAGTGCCTGAAGGTGCTGACTCTCACTGGGATACAGTTCCTGACGATGATGACTCTCACTGGGATACAGTGCCTGAAGGTGCTGACTCTCACTGGGATACAGTTCCTGAAGGTGCTGACTCTCACTGGGATACAGTTCCTGAAGGTGCTGACTCTCACTGGGATACAGTTCCTGAAGGTGCTGACTCTCACTGGGATACAGTTCCTGAAGGTGCTGACTCTCACTGGGATACAGTTCCTGAAGGTGCTGACTCTCACTGGGATACAGTTCCTGAAGGTGCTGACTCTCACTGGGATACAGTTCCTGAAGGTGCTGACTCTCACTGGGATACAGTTCCTGAAGGTGCTGACTCTCACTGGGATACAGTTCCTGAAGGTGCTGACTCTCACTGGGATACAGTTCCTGAAGGTGCTGACTCTCACTGGGATACAGTTCCTGAAGGTGCTGACTCTCACTGGGATACAGTTCCTGAAGGTGCTGACTCTCACTGGGATACAGTTCCTGAAGGTGCTGACTCTCACTGGGATACAGTTCCTGAAGGTGCTGATTCTCACTGGGATACAGTTCCTGAAGGTGCTGACTCTCACTGGGATACAGTTCCTAAGTCTGACTCTCATGGAACAGTTCCTGAAGGTGCTGACTCTCACTGGGATACAGTTCCTGAAGGTGCTGACTCTCACTGGGATACAGTTCCTGAAGGTGCTGACTCTCACTGGGATACAGTTCCTGAAGGTGCTGACTCTCACTGGGATACAGTTCCTGAAGGTGCTGACTCTCACTGGGATACAGTTCCTGAAGGTGCTGACTCTCACTGGGATACAGTTCCTGAAGGTGCTGACTCTCACTGGGATACAGTTCCTGAAGGTGCTGACTCTCACTGGGATACAGTTCCTGAAGGTGCTGACTCTCACTGGGATACAGTTCCTGAAGGTGCTGACTCTCACTGGGATACAGTTCCTGAAGGTGCTGACTCTCACTGGGATACAGTTCCTGAAGGTGCTGACTCTCACTGGGATACAGTTCCTGAAGGTGCTGACTCTCACTGGGATACAGTTCCTGAAGGTGCTGACTCTCACTGGGATACAGTTCCTGAAGGTGCTGACTCTCACTGGGATACAGTTCCTGAAGGTGCTGACTCTCACTGGGATACAGTTCCTGAAGGTGCTGACTCTCACTGGGATACAGTTCCTGAAGGTGCTGACTCTCACTGGGATACAGTTCCTGAAGGTGCTGACTCTCACTGGGATACAGTTCCTGAAGGTGCTGACTCTCACTGGGATACAGTTCCTGAAGGTGCTGACTCTCACTGGGATACAGTTCCTGAAGGTGCTGACTCTCACTGGGATACAGTTCCTGAAGGTGCTGACTCTCACTGGGATACAGTTCCTGAAGGTGCTGACTCTCACTGGGATACAGTTCCTGAAGGTGCTGACTCTCACTGGGATACAGTTCCTGAAGGTGCTGACTCTCACTGGCATACAGTTCCTGAAGGTGCTGACTCTCACTGGGATACAGTTCCTGAAGGTGCTGACTCTCACTGGGACACAGTTCCTGAAGGTGCTGACTCTCACTGGGATACAGTTCCTGAAGGTGCTGACTCTCACTGGGATACAGTTCCTGAAGGTGCTGACTCTCACTGGGATACAGTTCCTGAAGGTGCTGACTCTCACTGGGATACAGTTCCTGAAGGTGCTGACTCTCACTGGGATACAGTTCCTGAAGGTGCTGACTCTCACTGGGATACAGTTCCTGAAGGTGCTGACTCTCACTGGGATACAGTTCCTGAAGGTGCTGACTCTCACTGGGATACAGTTCCTGAAGGTGCTGACTCTCACTGGGATACAGTTGCTGAAGGTGCTGACTCTCACTGGGATACAGTTCCTGAAGGTGCTGACTCTCACTGGGATAAAGTTCCTGAAGGTGCTGATTCTCACTGGGATACAGGTCCTGAAGGTGCTGACTCTCACTGGGATACAGTTCCTGAAGGTGCTGATTCTCACTGGGATAAAGTTCCTGAAGGTGCTGATTCTCACTGGGATACAGTTCCTGAAGGTGCTGACTCTCACTGGGATACAGTTCCTGAAGGTGCTGACTCTCACTGGGATAAAGTTCCTGAAGGTGCTGATTCTCACTGTGATACATTTCCTGAAGATGCTGACTCTCACTGGGATAAAGTTCCTGAAGGTGCTGATTCTCACTGGGATACAGTTCCTGAAGGTGCTGATTGTCACTGGGATACAGTTCCTGAAGGTGCTGACTCTCACTGGGATACAGTTCCTGAAGGTGCTGACTCTCACTGGGATACAGTTCCTGAAGGTGCTGACTCTCACTGGGATACAGTTCCTGAAGGTGCTGACTCTCACTGGGATACAGTTCCTGAAGGTGCTGACTCTCACTGGGATACAGTTCCTGAAGGTGCTGACTCTCACTGGGATACAGTTCCTGAAGGTGCTGACTCTCACTGGGACACAGTTCCTGAAGGTGCTGACTCTCACTGGGATACAGTTCCTGAAGGTGCGACTCTCACTGGGATACAGTTCCTGAGTGCTGACTCTCACTGGGATACACTTCCTGAAGGTGCTGACTCTCACTGGGACACAGTTCCTGAAGGTGCTGACTCTCACTGGGATACAGTTCCTGAAGATCCTGATTCTCACTGGGATACAGATCCTGAAGGTGCTGATTCTCACTGGGATACAGTTCCTGAAGGTGCTGACTCTCACTGGGATACAGTTCCTGAAGGTCCTGATTCTCACTGGGATACAGATCCTGAAGGTGCTGACTGTCACTGGGACACAGATCCTGAAGGTGCTGACTCTCACTGGGATACAGTTCCTGAAGGTCCTGATTCTCACTGGGATACAGTTCCTGAAGGTGCTGATTGTCACTGGGATACAGTTCCTGAAGGTGCTGACTCTCACTGGGATACAGTTCCTGAAGGTGCTGAGTCTCACTGGGGACAGTTTGAGATTGAAATATTGACAGAAAATGGGGAGGACGTTGGATTCAGGGCATTGAGTTGAATGATCAGCAATGATAATAATGAATGGTGTGGCAGTTTCAAGGGGCCGAATGGCCTTCTCTTATCTTCCACATTCTATGAACAGAAAATTCTTTTGAAGGAGGAGGAAGCTGTATTGTATATTTATTCCACCTTGTTCTGATATTCCAGAAACAAAAAGTCCTCCCCTTGGTTTGGAGATTTCAGTTTAATTTAGATGGTAAACTGTAATTATTGTAACCTTGAACAAAGTCATCTGTTCCAATCTTAAATACAAAGTTACGTATAACCAAAGCAAACCCAGGACCCAACAATCCTGCACTTGACAATACCTATCGATTATCAGATCATTTGCCCCAAATGGTTTGTGCTGCTGTTAATGGTCATTTGTTTTTTGTTTGGTTGGTGTGTGGTGTAGAACAATAACAATATTGTGAGTTTAATTCCTTTACAGACTGTGACAGATCACCGAGCGCCTCCTCACTTCCTCCCATATTTGTTGTGGAGTGCTGTCCCTCCAGCCATGTAACCAATCACTTCTCTCTGTCTCTCAGAATGTCCCAGGTGGACTTTAGCTAATTACTGATTCATAAACCTAGTTTATGGAACTGCTCCTCAGAATTTAATGCCTAGTTTCAGGATAAATTTGGGGCCTTAACTGTATGAGGTGCATTGGCCTGTGCCACCAGTGATGTTGGGCAGGGCTGATGTGTGGGGGATATGTTCCAGGGAGGGCAGGGACGAGGGGGCTGATGGGGAATATGGTGATTTTCCCATCCTGGGGAAGAATGGCTGCCCTGCAATGGGTTAGTGGCAAATTGGTCTTTAATAGACTCGGGGTGGAGGCTGAAAGTACCACCTCAGAGAGCTACCAATCAGAGGCTAGCAGCTCTCAATGACACAGCGGCTCACTAGGAGAGTGGTAAGCATCCGGGTGTGAAGAAAGTAGAGAAGCCAGGATTGGAGGTGTGTGTGGGGCAGGGTTTGATATACCAGAAGCAGGGCACAGGTTGTGGGGGGGCAGGGAGCTGGGGGAGGCGGGGCAGAGAATGAAAGGGGCAGGGAGCCAATAGGGCACAAGGTTTGATATATCAGGGGCACGGCAATCTGGGGAAGTGGGTGCAGGAGGCCTTTAACGGCTCCGGGATGACTCCACTGGCCACTTGGCATGAACCATTCCCACTGCCAGTTAAGCTGGCTCAGTTCCAGGAAGAGCAGTCAATGCCACCCTGCTGCTTCTATACTTACTGTGGAGCTGGGTAAGACACCCATTATATTTCACATACTATCCTTTCCTTGAAACTGCTGGTGGGGGAAATATTTAATCCAATCTTTGGTGAACCTGCATCCCACGTTTCCGAGCTGTGACACTAGGAAGACAGTTATCCCAGCTGGTCCAGATTCTTGCTTTCTCACTCTTTGAGATAATGACCAACACACTATCAGGTTTTCAATTACTTTTTCCACCTGTGCATCAGTGTTTGGTGATTCTACGCTTTGACCCCTCAATTGTGCTGCTATATATTCCTTGACTGCTCACTATTTTGGGATATTTATCCTGAGGGGAATGAGTGGAATGGACTGGACATCTAACCCACTCTGTTTACAGCACACTTTGATTACAAAAAGCTGATTCCACAGATGGTGGAAGAGTGAAATCCAAATGTAATATTGGAAGCAGTCCTTCATATTGTTTACGAGTTCCATTTTAATTCAAAGCAGGTGGAATCTTAGATCAGGTCAAATAAGGTTTGCGCCACCTCTTTCCAAAGGTTTGATGTAAATAAGCTTCTTGTTTTCTCTCTCGGAATCTGAGGGAGGAGTTGCCAATCCAGGGTGGACGCACTCCTGGAGATTTCACTATGCTGTCCAAATCCCCGTGCGCACACAACAGTTCAAAACACTCTGTCAACTCCTGCAAAAACATCCTCTCTACTGCGCGATTGATTGTGAACATGTCTGCCCCTGTTAGACCCTATTGCCAATTGGAAAACAAACAGACACTTTGCTACCAGATTGGATTTTTCATTGTCTATCAAACCGTTGCCACAAACCCTCTGCACCCACCACCACCACCACACCCACCACCCCTCCCCCAACATCTCCAGCAACAAATAAACAAAAGTTTTCAGAAAAAATAAAATTGAACAATTTTTAAAAATATCTCAGGTTGCTTTCTGCAGTATCCAAAAGATTAATCCTAAGAAGAAAGGAAATAGGATCAGGAATAAACAACTTGGCCCATTGAGCCTGCTCTGCTATCTAATATGATCATGGCTGATTTTGAACTCCATATTCATGCTCACTCCCCATATACCCGCAATTCCCCAACAGACTAATAATCTGTCCAGCTCTGCCTTAAATATATTGAATGATGGAGCATCCAACACTCTCTGGAGTTGAGAATTCCAATGATTCACACCCGGACAGATTGTGAAGGAAATGGCTCACTGACTGAAAGAGCACTGGGTGATTACAAACTGGCTTCTTTACAGAGTGGAATAACCAGAGCAGTTAGAGTAATTCAGCACTGTCACAAACACTTCAATCATGAAAGATGATCCATCTTCAAAGACTAAGAACATTCTCAAACAATTTGTGTGTTTTAAAGACATGTCCCTTTTGGCACAGTGGTTAGCACTGCAACATCACAGCGCCAAGGACACGGGCTTCATTCCTGGCTTGGATCACTGCCTTTGCAGCATGTGCATGTTCTCCCTGTGTCTGCGTGGGTTTCCTCTGGGTGCTTAGGTTTCTTCCCACAGTCCGAAAGATGTGCTGATTAGGGTGCATTGGCTGTGCTCAATTCTCCCTCTGTGTAGCCCAACAGAGCCAGACTGTGGCAACTAGGGAATTTTCACAGTAATTTCATTGCAGTGTAAATGTAAGCCTTACTTGAGATACTAATAAATAAACTTAATTTTAAACTCTAAATTTAAAAACAAAGATTCTGGTTGCTGTTGTTCCTGGAAAAGATAATGGCCGGAATTTTATTGCCCTGTCCACCACAGGAATCGGAGCGGGCAAGGGCGGACAATGAGAATTCCTGTTTATCTTTGGCAAGATTTTACAGTTTCCACAAGGAAAAGTGATTTAGCAGTTTTAAAGGAGCTGGAGATCTCATGACCCTGCTGACATGTGTCTCACCATGTGTTGGCTTGGGAGATTAGTGGCGTAAATATGTGGAGTAACATACCCTGTCAATGGGCTAAATGGCTTCTTCTGTACTGTAGGGATTCTATCAATCTAGGAGAAGATTAAGAGGAAATTTATGGAAGTGTTCACTATCATGTGGGGTCTGGATAGACTACATAGAGATCAACTGTTCATACTGGGGAAGGATTGAGAACAAAACGGCACAGGTTTAAGGTAATTGGCAAAAGAAATACTGAAAACAAGAGGAAAAATCTATTCACACAGCAACTGGTTAGTATCTAGAATGCACTGTCTGAGTGTGTGGTGGAGACAGATTCACACAGTGAGTGGTTAGGATCTAGAACGTACTGTCTGAGTGTGTGGTGGAGACAGATTCACACAGTGAGTGGTTAGGATCTAGAATGCACTGTCTGAGTGTGTGGTGGAGACAGATTCACACAGTGAGTGGTTAGGATCTAGAACGTACTGTCTGAGTGTGTGGTGGAGACAGATTCACACAGTCAGTGGTTAGGATCTGGAATGTACTGTCTGAGAGTGGGGTGGAGACAGATTCACACAGTAAGTGATCAGGATGTAGAATGTACTGTCTAAGAGTCTGGCTTCCAAAAGGAAATTGAATAATTATCAATTATTGAGAGAAAAACATTTGTATTTGCCATGGGGAAAAGACAATGAAGTGGGGCTATCTGAGTAGCTGTTACAGCGAGCCAGCATGTACATAATAAGCTGAATGGCCTCCTTTGATTCAGTAATTATTCTGTGAATCCAATACTGGTATATATTTCCTGAGGAATGCAGTGCTGTATCCTGTCTTTGATAACAATGTCAAAATGGCAAGAAGTAACTGGCTGCTTTCCAACTCACCTTTCCATCAGTTCACCACAACCCAACCCCATGGATTTTATATTGCCCATCCACCTCTCACCCACCTACTGTCCTCATTCTTCATTGCCCTCTGATTCCATCCTCCACTGCCACCCAGCTCCTCACCACTCCACCTATTGCCCTCTGGCTGCTCACTCCCCATTGCTACCCAGCTCATCATCCCCCCCCATTGCCCCCTGCCCCTCACTCCATACTGCCCCCAGCTAATCCCCCCAGCCCTCCCCCACTGCCTCCTCCATTCTTCGTCTCCAGTCCTTCCACTAGCCTCCCACTGCCTCCCAGCTCCCATCCCCACTCCCATTATCCCTCACCCCCCCACTGGCCTTCCTCCTCCCCCTCCCCTGCTGCCCCTGCTCCTCAACCCCCACTACCCCCTTGCTCTTCATTCTCCCACTGCCACTCTCCTCACTTGCCCACTGCCACTCACTCCTTACCCACCTATCCTCCGTCTGCTCTTCACTGTGCAGTGTCTCCTGCCCCTCACCTCCCAATGCACCTCATCCCACTGCCCCTTAACCCCACTGCTCCTCGACCCCACTGCCCTTGGTCCTCACCACCCCACTGACCCCTCCTCTTCCCCCCTGCTTCCCCTGTTCCACCCTCCTCACCTCCCCCACTGATCCCTGCTCCTCACGCCCCCACTAACCCCTCTCCTCCCTCTCCCCCACTGCCCCCTATTCCTCATCCAGTGAATTCACTAATGACTGGCGGGGCATTGGGTGCAGGTCTTTGGCAATGAGGGCACAATGAGGGTATCTGTGACCTAGACTGGCTTTCAGTAATTCCAGCTTGTCGGTAGCTCCCATATTGACAGTATGGCTCTGTGTCCATTCTGCCTCTCGTGCCCCTTCTCTGCCCCTGGGACGTCACTGGGCCCCAAATCTAAGAGTTATCAATGAGACACTTCCCAATGATGTTTAAAATTTCCTTCTGACCTGTTTGGTCTTTGTCTAACACGTGGGTAAGTTGAAAGGATTCCCCAGTAACTTTGAAAACGTGGTCCAAGTTTGATGGACTGGCTGTGGTAAATTGCGCTTAGAACATAGAACATTACAGCGCAGAACAGGCCCTTCGGCCTTCGATGTTGCGCCGACCAATTAGGAAAAAGCAATGACTCTCTAACCTAAACCATTCCCTTTTCGTCCATAAACTTATCTACTAAAATAAGTTGTGGGCTTAGTGCCCACAATGTGTGTGTGTGGAGAATTAGCTATGGAAAATGTGTAGAGTTATGGAGATAAGAGGGAGGGAGGAGAAAGCCTGGGAAAGATACTCTATTGGAGGGTTAGTGCAGGTTCGATGGGCTGAATGGACAGTACTGTGGGGATTTTATGAGGTGTATATTGAGGCCAGTTCACCATCTTGTACCTGTGCTGAGTTAGTTTGGGATAAAGGGATTCGAGTTGAAATCATTGTCCAGAGTTTGGAAGTGGTTCTTTTTGAGTCCAATTCACATCGCAATGAAAGGTGAAATTGTAACCCAGGGCTGGCTTGCAAAGTTCAGCCTCTGAAACAGGACTACTGAGCATGTGCGAGTGTTGGTGCCTCTCAGTGAACTCCGGACTGTTCACAAATACTTTGAGAGACTCTGCTGCATGTTTAGCTTTTTAACTGGATGCTGTGGAGACCCGCAGGACAGAGAGAGAGCTGCCAAGGTTTACTCTGTTGGCAGTCAACACATGTTGATCATGAACAAGTCCAAACAGGTGGGACTCTGTGTCAGAATTCCAGGAAAATTCATGGCAGCATAGCCTCAGGAAAAGAGTTTGTTAAATTTAAAGACATATTTCACACTTCTGGAAAACACTTTGCCTCCCATTAATAACATGGTTTGATGACATCATTGTAAACCTCAATCACAGAACCTTTACAGTACAGAAAGAGGCCATTTGATCCATCAGGTCTGCACTGGCTCTCTGAAAAAGCACTCTGCCAGTCCCACTGACCTGCCTTATCCCCGTAAGCCGCACTTCCTCAAGGACCAGAAGGGAAAAATCTGGGAACTACAGGCCATTAAGCCTCACATCTGTGGTCGGTAAGTTGTGGGAAGGTATTTTGAAAGACAGGATCTATAAACATTTAGAGACACAAGGACTGATTAGTTAACTTGACTTTGTGAGTGAACAATTTGTTTGAGTTTTTTAAAGGGGTAACGAAGAATGTAGATGAAGGCAATGCAGTTGATGTTGTCTACATGGACTTTAGCAAGGCCTTTGACAAGATACCACATGGTAGATTGTTGCATAAGATTAACTCTCACAGGATCTAGGGGTAGCTAAATGGATACAAAATTGGCTTGAGACAGAAAACAGAGGGTGGTTGTACAGGGTTGTTTTTCAAACTGGAGGCCTGTGACCAATGGACTTTTTTAGTAAGGCGTTCGATAAGGTGTCCCATGGAAGGCTTCTGCTGAAAATGCAGATGTATGGGATAGAGGGTGATTTAGCTAATTGGATTAGGAATTGGCTAGCAGATAGAAGACAGAGGGTGGTGGTTGATGGGAGATATTCATCGTGGAGTTCGGTGACAAGTGGTGTACCTCAGGGGTCTGTTTTGGGGCCCTGCTGTTTGTAATTTTTATAAATGATCTGGATGAGGGTATTGAAGGATGGATTAGTAAATTTGCAGATGACGCTAAAGTCGGTGGAGTGGTAGATAGTGAAGAGGGGTGTTATAGTTTGCAGAGGGACTTAGACAAGTTGCAGAGCTGGGCCGAGAGGTGGCAAATGGAGTTTAATGTGGAAAAGTGTGAGGTAATGCACTTTGGCAGGAATAATAATTGTGTAGAGTATAGGGCTAATGGTAGGATTCTTAATAGTGTTGATGAACAGAGGGATCTTGGTGTATATGTGCATAGATCCCTGAAAGTAGGCAGTCAAATTGATAAGGTTGTTAAGAAGGCATATGGAGTCTTAGCTTTTATTGGTAGGGGGATTGAATTTCGGAGCCGCAACGTCATGTTGCAACTGTACAAAACTCAAGTGCAGCCGCACTTGGAGTTTTGTGTGCAGTTCTGCTCCCCATGTTATAAGAAAGATGTGGAGGCATTGGAGAGGGTACAGAGGAGGTTTACCAGGATGTTGCCTGGTATGGAGGGCAGGTCTTATGAAGAGAGGCTGAGGGATTTGAGGTTGTTTTCGTTAGAAAGAGGCGGCTAAGAGGGGACCTTATCGAAACATATAAGATGATTAGAGGTTTAGATAGGGTGGACAGTGATAGCCTTTTTCCTAGGATGGAGAAAGCTAGCACGAGGGGACACAGCTTTAAATTAAGGGTGATAGTTATAGGATGGATATCAGAGGTAGGTTCTTTACCCAGAGGGTGGTTAGGGAGTGGAATGCTCTGCCTGCGGCAGTTGTAGATGCGCCAGGTTTGGTGGCGTTTAAGAGGTTAGTTGATAAGTTTATGGAAGAGAAGGGAATGGTTTAGTTTGGAGGGTCATTGCTTTTGTCATAATTGGTCGGCGCAACATCGAAGGCCGAAGGGCCTGTTCCGCGCTGTAATGTTCTATGTTCTATGTTCTAATGGAGTGTGGGGCCCACTGTGATTTGCCATTTATATTAATGATTTGGATGAGAATATAAGAGCATGGTTAGTAATTTTGCAGATGACACCAAGAGTGGTGGCATAGTGGACAGTGAAGAAAGTTATCTTGGATTGCAACTGAGGATCTTGATCAATTGGGTCAGTGGGCTGACGAATGGCAGGTAGAGTTTAATTTAGATAAATGCAAGCTGATGCATTAACTAAAATGAACCAGGGCAAGACTTGCTCCGTTAATGCTAGGGTGTTGGAGAGAGTTACAGAACAAAGATCTAGAGGTATATTTTCATAGCTGCTTGAAAGTGGAGCCACAGGTGGACAGAGTGGTGAAGAAGGCATTCAGTACGCTTGGC
The DNA here is from genome assembly GCA_024679065.1 of Sphyrna mokarran. Lineage (NCBI taxonomy): Eukaryota > Metazoa > Chordata > Chondrichthyes > Carcharhiniformes > Carcharhinidae > Sphyrna > Sphyrna mokarran. Next base: position 1,947,704 of record JAGIQG010000003.1, read on the forward strand.
TTCATTGGCCAGAACATTAAATACAGGAGTTGGGACGTCTTGTTGAAGTTGTACAAGACATCGGTAAGGTCATGCTTGGTATACTGTGTACAGTTCTGGTCACCCTATTATAGAAAGGATATTATTAAACTAGAAAGAATGCAGAAAAGATTTACTAGGATGCTACCGGGACTTGATGGTTTGAGTTATAAGGAGAGGCTGGATAGACAGGGACTTTTTTTTCTGGGATGACTGAGGGGTGACCTTATAGAGGTCTATAAAATAATGAGGGGCACAGATCAGCTAAATAATCAATATCTTTTCCCAAAGGTAGGGGAGTCCAAAACTAGAGGGCAGAGGTTTAAGATGAGAGCGGAGAGATACAAAAGTGTCCAGAGGGGAAATTTTTTCACACAGAGGGTGGTGAGTGTCAGAGATAGTAGTAGACACGGGTACAATTTTGTCTTTTAAAAAACATGTTGACAGTTACATGGGTAAGATGGGTATAGAGGGATATGGGCCAAAAATGGGCAATTGGGATTAGCTTAGGGGTTTAAAAAAAAGGATGGCCTATTTCCATGATGTAAATCTCTATGACTCTATGACCGGAATACAACACTTCCACCAAACATTCAACCTGCTCGCAGAGAAAACTGACATTTCAAAAAATCTAATAGGATCTCAATAAATAGACACAGATTCTTAATGAAATGCAGATTTCCCTGCCTCTGGCCTGCTCTCATAGCCAATATATTTATCAAGCTAGGCTAGTTCAGTTTCTGGTTTCTCCCTCCCCCCCCAACCTCTCCAAGATGTTAACTGTGGGGGTTTCAGTGATGGTAAGGTCCTTGAATGTCAAGGGCTGATGGTTAATCTCTCTCTCTCATATTGGAGACAGTCATTACCTGGCACTTGTGTGGCCTGAATGTCACTTGCTATTTATTTTCTTGGAGGTTATCAATATATACTGTAACCATTTTCAATACATGAGCAGAACTCCAGCAAAGAAAAGTAACAAAGGTGTTTGCATTTTCTGGGCTCACTTCCTCTTAAGATGAAATTTAATCTCAGCATAAATACAAAAGCAAAACAGTGCGGATGTTGAAAACTGAAATAAGAACACAAAATGCTGTGAAAACCCACCAGGTCTGGCAGCTTCTATGGAGAGGGTAACTGAGTTTATGTCTCAGGTTGCAACTGGTTGCTGAATGCAGGAGGCTGTTTGGAGATTTAATTTATTCAGAATACGATCCTAACTATTTTCTCTGCTCAAAGACTGAGCTCCGATTCTGGATTCTGCCACTTGCTTGCATCAACAATCTTTAGAGAATGTGATCTGTCAATGTTTCTCCCAGTGAGGGTAGTGTTTGTACATTCAGACTTGTACAGTAGTGTTATACTGCCATCTCCTGGAGTGTGAGGTCACACAGATGTCCCTCCTACTCTCTGTAAATAACACTTGAAACTCCAATCAAAGGCTCAAACTCACTTGTTTTCCAGATGCCAGTGATAAACAGTTTGATTAACTGCTCGACAGTGAGATATTCGCACCGTACAGTGCTTCAGCCTGTAATGACAATCTCAGAGATAAATCTTCTGCCAACATATCCAGTTTCCCAGTCTCTGTTTAAATAGTCCAACATTTGGCAAGATCCCAGTTCCCTGAGAGTGGTTTTAATGAGGGAGTGTTGGAAATGAAACGAATAATGTGGTTCTCTTACAGGCAGAATCTAAACCTGGGCTGTTCTTCATCGCCAGCAGCAATCTTACCTGCTCGTTAGTACACCGGATTGTCATCCTTCCAGCCCCTCTTCCCCGGCAACAATGGAGGATAAAGCCTTTTTACATAGAAATCACTACCTTTAAGTCTGCTAACCTGGTTCAGCATTTGGAGTATTGTGTGTAGTTCTGGTCACCACACTATTAAAGGGATGTGGAAGCTTTGGAGAGAATGCAAAAAAGGTTCTCCGGACTTGAGGGTGTTTTTTAAAATTCATTCATGGGACATGGGTGTTGCTGGCTGAACAGGATTTACTGTTTATCCCTAGTTGCCCAAGGGCAGGTAAGAGGCATCCATATTACTGTGGCTCTGGAATCACATGGAGGCCAGAGCAGGTAAAGGTGACAGATTTCCTTCCTTAAAGGACACTGTGAACCAGATGGGTTTTTCCAACAATCAACAATAAGAACATTAGAAATAGAAGCATGAATAAGACATCTAGCCTTTCGAGCCTGCCCTGCCATTCAATAAGGTCACGGCTGACCTGTAGTGAATCAGTTCCACTTTCCAGCCTGCTCCCCATAACCCTTAATTCCCTTATCTATCAGAAATCAATCTACCCATGACTTAAATATATTCAACAAGGTAGCCTTCACCACTTCAACGGGCAGAGAATTCCAGAGATTCACTGCCTTTTGAGAGAATAAGTTCCTCCTCAACACAGTTCTAAACTGACCCCCACCTTATTTTGAGGCTGTGCCCTCTAATTCTGTTTTCCTTTGTAAGTAGAAAAAATTTCTCTACCTCTACCCTATCTAGCCCCTTCATTATCTTATATATCTCTACAAGATCATCTCTCGCCCTTCTAAACTCCAATGAGTACAGGCCCAATCTATTCAATCTCTCCTCATAAGCTAACGCCCTCATCTCCGGTATCAGCCTGATGAACTTTCTCTGTACTCCCTCCAAGGCCAATATATCCTTTCACAAATATGGGGACCAAAAATGCACACAGTGCTCCAGTTGCAGCCTCACATGTGCCGTGTACAATTGCAGCAAGACCTTCCTGCTTTTATAATCTATCCCCTCGCGATAAAGGCCAACATTCCATTCGCCTTCTCGATCACCTGCTGCACCTGCAGACTGAGTTTTTGCGATTCATGCATAAGGACCCCCAGGTCCCTCTGCACAGTAGTGTGTTGTAACTTTTCACCATTTAAATAATATTCCATCCTATTATTATTTCTTGCAAAGTGGATAACCTCACATTTGCGAATGTTATACTCCATTTGTTAGATCCTCGCCCACTCACTCAACCTATCCAAATCTCTCTGCAGACTTACTGCACCCTCCACGCAATTCGCTTTCCCAATTATCTTCATGTCATCAGCAGTGGGAATTATAGACTGGTGAGCCTTACTTCTGTTGTGGGCAAAGTTTTGGAAAGAATTATAAGGAATAAGTTTTATAATCATCTAGGGAGAAATGAATTGATTAGGGATAGTCAACACAGTTTTGTGAAGGGAAGGTCGTGCCTCACAAACCTTATTGAGTTTTTTGAGGAGGTGACCAAAGAGGTAGATAAGGGTAAGGCAGTTGATGTAGTGTATATGGATTTTAGCAAAGCATTTGATAAGGTTCCCCATGGTAGGCTACTGCAGAAAATGCAGATGCATGGGATTGAAGGTGATTTAGCAGTTTGGATTAGGAATTGGCTAGCTGATAGAAGACAGAGGGTGGTAGTTGAAGGGAAATATTCAATCTGGAGTTCAGTTACAAGTGATGTACCTTAGCGATCTGTTTTGGGGCCACTGCTGTTTGTCATCTTTATAAATGACCTGGATGACAGTGTAGAAGGATGGGTTAGTAAATTTGCTAACGATACCAAAGTCGGAGGAGTTGTAGACAGTGAGGATGGATGTTACAGGTTGCAGAGGGACATAGGTAAGCTGCAGAGCTGGCCCAAGAGGTGGCAAATGGAGTTTAATGTAGAAAAGAGTGAGGTGATTCACTTTGGTAAGAGTAATATGTGTGCAGAATATAGGGCTAATAAAAGGATTCTTGATAGTGTCAACGAGCAGGGAGATCTCGGTGTACCTGTGCATAGATCCCTGAAAGTTGGCACTCAGGTTGATAAGATTGTTAAGAAGGTGTACAGTGTGTTAGCTTTTATAGGTAGTGGGATTGAGTTTCGGAGCCATGAGATCATGTTGCAACTGTACAAAACTCCGCTGCGGCCGCACTTGGAGTATTGTATACAGTTCTGGTCACCACATTATAATAAAGATGTGGAGGCATTGGAAAGGGTGTAGAGGAGGTTTACCAAGATGTTGCCTGGTATGATGTGTAGGTCTTATGAGGAAAAGCTGAGGGACTTGAGGCTGTTTTCGTTAGAAGAAGATTAACAGGTGACTTAATTGAGGCATATAAGATGATCAGAGGATTAGATAGGATGGATAGTGAGAGCCTTCTTCCTTGGATGGTGATGGCTAACACGAGGGAACATAGCTTGAAATTAAGGGGTGGTAGTTATAGGACGGATGTCAGAGGTGGGTTCTTTACTCAGAGGGTAGTAAGGGCATGGAATGTCCTGCCTGCAGCAGTTGTGGACTCTCCAACTTTAAGGACATTCAAATGGTCTTTCGATAGGCATATAATTAACATTGGAATAGTTTAGGTTAGAGGGTCATTAGATTGGTTCCACTGGTCAGCTTAACATCGAGGGCCGAAGGGCCTGTACTGCACTGTAATGTTCTATGTTCAATGATTTCATGGTCATCAGTAGATTCTTAATTTCAGATATCATTTATTGAATTCAAATTTCACCATTTGCTGTGGTGGGATTCAAACCTGGATCCCCAGAACATTAGCTGAGTGTCTGGATTAATAGTCTCACAACACCATCACTAAGCCATTACTTAAGAGACCAAGAGGAGAGGTTGACTAGGATTGTTTTCACTAGAAAGACAGAGGCTGAGGTGAGACCTGATAGAGGCCCACAGGATTATGAGAGGCATAATCCTATTTGTAATACATATAAATGACTTGGAAGAGGGAGTAAGTGGAGTGATCAGCAAGTTTGCAGACGATACAAAGATGGCTAGACTTGTGGATAGTGAGGAGCATTGTCAGGCGATGCAGCAGGACATAGATAGGCTGGTAGCTTGGGCAGATAGAGGGCAGATGGAATTCAATCCTGATAAATGCGAGGTGATGCATTTTGGGAGAAAGAATGTAGGAGGGAGGTATATGATAAAGGGTAGACCTATTAAGAGTATAGAAATGCAGAGGGACCTGGGGGTGCAGGTGAACGAGTCTCTGAAGGTGGCAGAGCAAGTGGAGAAGGTTGTGAAGAAAGCATATAGTACGCTAGCCTTTATAGGAAGGGGTATAGAGTACAAGAGCTGGCCTTTAATGTTGCAGTTGTATAAAACGCTAGTTAGACCTCATTTGGAACACTGCATCCAGTTCTGGTCACCTTACTACTGGAAGGACTTGGAGACTCTGGAGAGAGTGCAGAGGAGGTTTACTAGGATGCTGCCTGGTATGGAAGGTCTGAGTTACGAGGAGAGATTAGGCAAATTGGGACTGTTTTCCTTAGAAAGACGTAGACTTAGAGGAGATCTGATAGAGGTGTACAAGATTTTGAAGGGATAGATAGAGTAAACAGGGCTAAGCTTTTTCCTAGGATGGACTCGAATAGCACGAGGGGTCACGGGCTTAGGGTGAGGGGGGTAAGGTATAATTTGGATGCTAGAGGGAGTTTTTTCACACAGAGAGTGGTGGGGGTATGGAATGCGCTGCCAAGTAAAGTGGTGGAGGCAGGTACTCTGGAGTTATTTAAGAAATACTAGATGGGCACATGAACAGAATGGGAATGGAGGGGTATAGAAAACTGATTTAAAATAGGGATCATGAGCCTTGGGAGTCCCTGGGAAGTGTGTAAAAAGATGATGATATTGATGTACTTGTTTTTATCCTACAGGTGCTTTGGTCCACCTTGTTGTCTAACGAGGGGCATACACGCGATGGGTCGTGAGAGGCTGCTCTTGGATTTTTTTCGAGAGTATCCTAGTGCTTCACGTCGTTAGTGTACGCTTGACCTGGACCATTTGATGGGCAACACGACAGCTCAGGGACTATCGCTGTGCTGTGCAGATACATGGATTTGGGCCTGTGTCTGTGGGAGTTTGCGCATTCTCCCCGTGCTTGCGTGGGTTTTCTCTGGGTGCTCCGGTTTCCTCCCACATCCCAAAGATGTGCTCTTAGGCTAATTGGCAAAACAAATTCTCTCTAAATTGACTCAAATTTGGTTTTTAATCCATAGATCTGTAAACATGGACAGGGATCGCGGGTAGAGATGGGAACATCAGGGTGGCGGCGCGGGCTCGTTGGGCCGAAGGGTCTGATTCACTTGCTGTTTTGTTCTTTGTTCTCTTTGTTCATAATCAGAGTGGATAGTCAAAAGCTTTTTCTAAGAGTGGAAGCGCAAATGACAAGGGGCACACATTCAAGATGAGAGGAGGAAAGTTTGAGGCAGATGCGTGGAGGAAATTTTTCAAGAGTAATGGGTGCCTGGAAACCACTACCAGAGGGTAGTAAGGGTGTGGAATGCCCTGCCTGCAGCAGGTGTAGACTTGTCAACTTTAAGGATATTCAAATGGTCAGTGAATAGGCGTATGGATAACATTGGAATAGTTTAGGTCAGAGGGTCATTAGATCGGTTCCACTGGGGGTCGGCGCAACACTGAGGGCCAAAGGGCCTGTACTGCGCTGGAATGTTCTATGCTTTAGAGGCGATGGGTACATTAGCAATATTTAAGAGACATCTGGATGGATACACGAATAGGGAGGTAATAGAGGTGTCTGGAAAGAGTAAGGGTAGAAGGTTTTTTTTAGTTTAGTTAGGACATCTTGATCAGCAAGGTTTGGAGGATGAATGGCAAGTAAATTTCATTGTTCATTGTTCTTGGTGGTCATTGAAGTCCCAGGGTAGTTGGGGACAGGGCAGGACAAGTGTCCAACTGATACCCGGCAGTGAATAGTTGGGCATTGTAAGTATACCGGGGCAGTGCCAATGGGATGGGGCCTTGATGAGGGAATTCAGCACTGTCAGAGGGTCAGTGCCGAGGGAGCGCCGCACTGTCAGAGGGTCAGTACTGAGATAAAAATTACATATTTCACTGAGGGTACAGGATATTCTGTACCCAGTTGTCTGTATTATTTTCTTCACTGTATCTCCTTTTGACTTACACATTGATTCCTCATACCTGTTCATCACCAATGTAATAAATGCATTGATTGGCAACTACCAGTTGCCAATACCAGCTAACAAACAACAGTGTGTTTAATGGTATTTACGATTATATACAGAATATTATAATCCACGTGTTCATTCTCAGCTCTCGGAACAACCTGACTGTAAAAGCACGCTCTCCCCTCTGACACCCCTGTACTCATTCCCTATTGGGTAATTGGGTTACATGAACCCTCCAATGTTCACCCCATAAATGCCCCAACTACTCCATTACTCCCCCTTCAAGATCCTTATTACACAGTAAATTGGTAACATACAGCTTTCAAAATATTAGCAACAATAAAAGGACAGCACAGTGGTATTGACTCACAGCGCCAGGAACCCGAGTTCAATTCCAGCCTTGGGTCGCTGTCTGTGTGAAGTCTGCATTTCCTCCCCGTGTCTGTGTAGGTTTCCTGCAGGTGCTCCAGTTTCCTCCCACAGTCTGAAAGACGTACTGATTAGGTGCAGGCACTGGAATGTGATGATTACGGGAATTTCACAGTAACTTCATTTCACTGTTAATATATGCCTTATTGGTTACTAATGAACAAATTTTACTTTATTGACAGTGCTAAATTTTCCCTTAACATACCTGAACAGGTGCCAGATTGTGGCAACTAGGGGATTTTCACAGTAACTTCATTACAGTATTAATGTAAGCCGAGTCTTTACCCAAAGGGTGGTTCAGGAGTGGAATGCCCTGCCTGCAGCGGTTGTAGATGCGCCAAGTTTGGTGGCGTTTAAGAGGTTAGTTGATAAGTATATGGAAGAGAAGGGAATGTTTTAGTTTGGAGGGGCATTGCTTTTTATATTGGTCGGCGCAACATCGAAGGCCGAAGGGCCTGTTCTGTGCTGTAATGTTCTATGTTCTATGTTCTATGAGTTGGTGACTAATAAATTCTTTTGTAACACAGTTTATCAGAAACTCAGTCTGTCAGGAGACTTCCTCTTTCTCTGGTAGTGACATAGTTCAGCTGGCTGAGGTTTGACAATGGAATTAGTTTGGGTTGGACTTCTTTCACTCAGACTCTTTCCTGGTTCCAGCACATCACTTCTCATCATCTCCTCTGTTTCATTGGGAACAGTACTCAATTCATTCCTGGGACAAACAATAACATTATTTACTGGCACAACCAGATCAGCCAGCAATACTGGCTCCTGAAATGGCTCCCTCTTTGCAGAAGATCTGTGCTTCCTCAGAAACTTGTCCCACATTTTCACTTCTCAGGGCAGTGGCTGCATCCTGGCAAAAACTCCCAGGACACAAATTACTCTGCTTCCAAAAATCATTATGAAAACTGAAGCGTCTTTTTCAAAAGATCCTTCTCCCTTTGATAGAGTCATAGAGATATACAGCATGAAACCAGGCCCTTTGGCCCAACTAGTCTATGCTGCACTTTTTTTAAACCCTGAAGCTAATCCCAATTGCCCACATTTGGCCCATATCCCTCTTTACTCACCTTACCCATGTAACTGTCTAAAACTATTTTTAAAAGATAAAATTGTACCCGCCTCTACTACTACGTCTGGCAGCTTGTTCCAGACACTCACCACCCTCTGTGTGAAAAATTGCCCCTCTGGACACTTCTGTATCTTTCCCCTCTCACCTTAAACCTATGTTCTCTAGTTTTAGACTCCCTGACCTTTGGGAAAAGATATTGACTATCTAACTGATCTGTGCCCCTCATTATTTTATAGGCCTCTATTTGATCACCCTCAGCTTCCTATGTTCCAGAGAAAAAAGTCCCAATCTATTCAGCCTCCCCTTATAACTCAATCCATCAAGTCTCGGTAGCATCCTAGTAAATCTTTTGTGCACTCTTTCTAGTTTAATAATATTCTTTCCACAATAGGGTGACCAAAACTGTGCATAGTATTCCAAATATGGCCTTACCAATGTCTTGTACAACTTAAACTAGACATCCCAACTCCTGTATTCAATGTTCTGACCAATGAAACCAAGCATATTTAATGCCTTCTTCACCACTCTATCCATCTATTGCTCCACTTTTCAGGAGCTATACACATGTACCCCTAGATCACTTTGTTTTGTAACTATCCCAACACTCTACCATAAACTGAATAAGTCCTATCCTGGTTCAATCTACCAAAATGCATCATCTCGTGTTTATCTAAATTAAACTCCATTTGCCATTCATCAGCCCACTGGTCCAATTGATCAAAATCCCATTGCAATTCTAGATATCTTCTTCACTGTCCACTATGCCACCAATCTTGGAGTCATTTGAAAACTTACTAACCACGCCTAATAAATTCTCATCCGAATCATTAATAAAAATAACAAAGAACAACGGGCCCAGCACTGATCCCTGAGGCACACCGCTGCTCACAGGCTTCAAATTTGAAAAACAACCCTCTGCAACCAGCCTCTGTCTTCCGTCATCAAACCAATTTTGTATCCATTTGGCTATCCCACCCTGAATCCCATTTTTTTAACCTTACATGCCAACCTATATCAGCTACATATCAGCTTCTCGCTGGCATTTTCATCTTCAACATTGCCCAGGTGGGCACTATGCAGTTCTTCAACCATTAACTCTCTCCTGGTTATGGGGATAAATACACTCATTCCCAAAGGATAATGACATCACCCTCATAACTGAGCTCATCTTTCCTGAATTGATAAGACTTCATTTCCTCTGAAGCCCTCTCACTCCACTATCCATGCACTATCATAAGTTTAATCTTCCATTACAGTTACTCTCTATTAGTCCAGTATTTAAGCTGTTGTACTGTCACAGGTAAAGAGTTCAGCAAGTTTAAAGCTATTACAATCTCTTTTAGAATGAGAGGCGGTGGCATGCGTTCAGGTAACTGGAGACTGTTCACTGGCAATGTGAGCTCCTGGTCAATGTTCAAAGATATATGTGTAGGCTAACAAGACAGTGCCAATTGTTATATTGCAGCAGAAGTAATTTTTGGAATCACATTGTCCTCCATGAAAAGCTTTAAAAGTGTCTTGTGCTCTGTGATAGAACAAAGAACACTACAGCACAGGAAACAGGCCCTTCGGCCCTCCAAGCCTGCACCACTCATTGGTCCAACTAGACCATTCTTTTGTATCCCTCTATTCCCAGTGATGTCAGTAAAATGTCTCCTGTATATGAACAGATGAATATTCTTGAAGGCGAAATTACAGCGAGGCCTTTTCCTATCTGGGAGTATCCTCTTGTTGGTCTGATAGAGATCTCTCAGGTTAGTGTCCTAGGCACAACCATCTCGAGTTGCTTCATTAATGACCTTCCCTCCGTCATAAGCTCAGGAGTGCGGATGTTCACTGATGATTGCACAACGTTCATCAACTCCTCAGATACTGACACAATTCATGTTCAAATGCTGCAAAATCTGGACAATATCCAGGCTTGGGCTGACAAGTGGCAAGTAACATTCATAGAATCATAGAATTTGTGTCTCACAAATGCCAGGCAATGATCATCATGAATAAGAGAGATTCTAACCACTATCCTCTGACATTCAGTGCTGTAATCATCACAGAAACTTTACTGTTAAGATTGTTGGGGTTACCATTGACCAGAAACTCATCTGGACTCACCATATAAATACACTGGCTACAAGAGCAGATCAGAGGCTAGGAATACAATGGTGAGTAACTCACCTCCTTACTCCCCAAAGCCCATTCACCATCTACAAAGCACAAGTCAATGGTGTGAAGGAATGCTTCCCACTTGCCTGGGTTGGTGCAGCTCCAACAACACTCAAGAAGTTTGTCTGACACCATCCAGGACAAAGCAACTCCTTTGATTGGCACCACATCCACAAACATCCACTCCCTTCACCACTTAGTAGCAGCAGTGTATACAGCACTGCAGCAACTCACCAAAGATCCTTACACAGCACCTTCCAAACCCTCTACCACCTCCATTTAGAAGGACAGCAGATAAACAGGAACACCACCACCTTCAAGTTTCCCTCCAAGTCACTTACCATCCTGACTTGGAAACATATCACCATTTCTTTGCAGTCACTAGATCAAAATCCTGGAATTCCCTTCCTAATGCCTTGTGGATCCCTTCCTAACGCCTTGACAGGGATCACAGGTAGAGGTGGGAACATCGGGGTGGCGGCATGGGCTCGTTGGGCCAAAGGGCCTGTTTCCTGTGCTGTTTTGTTCTTTGTTCTTTGGATCAACCCATAGAACATTGACTGCAGCGATTCAAGAAGGCAGCTCACCACCATCTTCTCAAGGGCAATTAGGGATGGGGCATAAATGCTGATCTTTTCATGGACTCAGCTCTACTTACTTGCCCACTCACATAACCCTTGATTCATAGAATCATAGAAAAACTGCAGAACAAACAGGGCCTTCAGCCCACAAGTTGTGCCAATCTTATCTCTACCTACTAGTCTTACCTATAACTCTCAATCCTATTAAGTCCCATGTACTCATCTAGAAGTCTGTTAAAAGACCCTATCGAATTTGCCTCACCACCACTGAAGGCAGCCGATTCCACTCACTCACCATCCTCTGAGTGAAAAATTTACCCCTGACATCTCCTCTGTACCTACTGCCCAGTACCTTAAACCTGTGTCCTCTCGTAACGACCATTTCAGCTCTGGGAAATAGCCTCCGAGAATCCAATCTAACTATTCCTCTCAACATTTTATACACTTCTATCAGGTCACCTCTCATCCTTCGTCTCTCTAAGAAGAAATGATCGAGTTCTCTGAACCTATCTTCATAAGGCATGCCACCCAATCCTGGCAGCATCCTTGTAAATCTCCTCTGCACCCTTTCTATGGCTTCTACATCTCTCCTGTAATGAGGCGACCAGAACTGCGCACAATACTCTAAGTGGGGTCTGACAAGGGTCTTGTGAAGCTGCAGCATTATCTCCCAACTTCTAAACTTAATCTCTTTATTGATGAAGACCAGTACAGCATACGCCTTCTTAACCACATCCTTTACCTGCGAGGCAATTTAAGAGTCCTATGGACCGGACCCCGAGATCGTTCTGATCCTCTACACTGCTAAGAGTCTTATTCTTGATATTATTCTCCTTCATCCCATTGGTCCTGCCAAAATAGACCACCACACATTTATCCGCGTTGAAGTCCATCTGCCACTTCTCTGCCCATTCTTGCATCCTATCTATGTCACACTACAACTTCACACATCCCTCCAGACTATCCACAACATCACCAACCTTTGTGTCGTCCGCAAACTTACCAATCCATCCCTCCATTTTCTCATCCAGGTCATTTATAAAAATGACAAACAGCAAAGGTCCCAGAACAGATCCCTATTCTCAATGCTCCACCCAGTCTTCCAGAACAATGTGAAAAGCTTCTAATTTTCCGAAGAGAGGCACATCTACTTCTGGAGCCTGGACTGAATCATAGAATCACAGAGCACAGAAGAAGCCCAAGCTTTCACAATCCCTGTCTTCCATTCCACGCAAACTTTCCTGTTTCCTCTCCCCGCCCTGTGTGTTTGTTTACAGCCTGTTACATTTCTAACAGCTCTGAAGAAGAGTCACATTCCATTTGAAACATTAATTCTGGCTGGGATTCTCCAGTCTCACCTGTCCGCACTCATCTGTCAGAACCAGGAAGTCCTGCTCTGATTAGTGGAAACATTTGCAGGAAGTTATGCCTAACCCTCTCCCTCCTCTCTGTACCTGCCCTCCGCTCCATTCCTCCTCCAGCTCCCTCGCTCCTATGGCTGATTTCCGCGATCCCGGTAGTTTCCAGGCGGTGGATCTGAGCAGCATTGCCGGGAATGAGGATGGGAATGCGGGCGGGACGGGTTTGCCTGAGGAGGGGAAAGCTGCGAGAGGAAGCCAGACCTTCAGTGAGAAAGATGTCCAAAGCCCGGCTCCATCATCCAATTCCCTGATGGACTACAAACTGAGAAAGTTCTTCGTGCTGCGGGTAAATTAATTCCACCTTCTGTTCCTCACCCTCCCTGCCTCACACCCTCTCCCTCAATTACCCTCACCCTCCCTGCCTCACACACTCTCCCCCTCGATCATCCTCACCCCCCCTGCCTCTCACACCCTCTCCCTCAATTACCCTCACCCTCCCTGCCTCACACTCTCTCCCTCAATTACCCTCACCCTCCCTGCCTCACACACTCCCCCCCTCGTCATCCTCACCCTCCTGCCTCTCCACACCCTCTCCTCATTACCCTCACCCTCCCGGCCTCACACTCTTCTCCTCATTACCCTCACCCTCCCTGCCTCACACACTCTCCCCCTCGATCATCCTCCCCCTCCTGCCTCACACCCTCTCCCTCAATTACCCTCGCCCTCCCTGCCTCTCACACTCTCTCCCTCGATCATCCTCACCCTCCCTGCCTCAACACACTCTCTCCCTCGATCATCCTCACCCCTTGCCCTCACACCTCTCTCCCCTCGATCATCCTCACCCCTCCCTGCCTCTCACACTCTCTCCCTCATCATCCTCACCCTCCCTGCCTCACACACTCTCTCCCTTGATCATCCTCACCCCTCCTGCTCCTCACACACTCTCTCCCTCGATCATCCTCACCCCTCCTGCCTCTCACAGACTCTCCCTCATTCACCCTCCCTCACTCACTCACTCCCTCCCTCACTCATTGACTCTCTCTCATTCATCACCCTCCCTCCTGCCTCACATCCTCATTCACCCTCACCCTCACTGACTCTCCCTCATCCATTCTCACCCTCCCTGCCTCATTCACCCTCCCTCATTCACCCTCCCTCATTCACCCCCTCATTCCCCTCCTCATTCACCCCCTCATTCACCCTCCCTATTCACCCTCCCTCATTCACCTCCCTCATTCACCCTCCCTCATTCACCCTCCCTCCCTCATTCACCCTCCCTCCCTCATTCACCCTCCCTCCCTGTCTCACTGACTGTGTTTCAGGGAGGTTCCATTGGCCGTGCAAGATGTTGTGTTTTGTTTGTTTTCCAATGTTGGGAGGTTGGAGACTGGGCTGAACTCTGTCCATCTCGCTTCTTTCTCCACCTTTTGGCATCAAGCTTACACAACAGCAAATTTCATTTACATAGCATCCTTATTCTAGTAATCATGCCTGCAGAGTAGTGGAATAAATGACTTATAGTTTGAGTAAAGGTATAGGTTTTAAAGAATGGTATTCCAGAAATGCAGATATAGAGAGTTAGAACGATGGTGGGGGGAAGAGTTAGAATTGCAGAGCTTGAAGCCAAGAAACAGAAGATACAGCTGTCAGTGGAGCGGTGATTAAACCCAGGAGGTGCTGGAGCAGTCAGAATTGGACAGTACAGAGATCTGGGAATTAAGGCACTGGAGGAGATTGCTGTAATCTGGGAGGATTGCAGGTCTGGAGAATGCTATAAGGACTGAGTGATGGAGAGATTCTGAAAACAGTTTTGTTTAATACCGCAAATACTACTTTGATTTCAATAGAAAAGAGAATTGGCTGGAGTCTATAAAGCATTATTAGTCAGATGCCATCATGTTTAGATTTAACCCTGAACAGACACACTTAAAACCTGTCATACATTGATTCTCTAATAAGAACATAAGAAATAGGAGCAGAGTAGGCAATCTAACCCTTCGAACCTGCCCCGCCACTCAATAAGATCATGGCTGATCTGTAGTGGTTCAGTTCCATTTTCCTGCTTTCTCCCCATAACCCTTAATTCCCTTGTCTATCAAAAACCTATCTACTAGTGGCTTAAATATATTTATGGAGATAGCTTCCATCACTTCAGTGGGCAGAATATTCCAGAGATTCAGCACCCTCAGAGAGAAGTTGTTCCTCCTCAACTCTGTTCGAAACTGCCCACCACCTTATTTTGAAGCTGAGTCCCCTAATTCTGGTTTCCTTTCTAAGTGGAAAGAATCTCTCTACCTCTACTCTATCTAGCCCCTTCATTATCTTGTGAGTCTCTATAAGATCGCCCCTCAGCCTTCTAAACTCCAACGACTACAGACCCAATCTGTTCAATCTCTCCTCATAAGCTAACTCCCTCATCTCTGGTATCAACCTTTTTCTGTACTCCCTCCAAGACCAATATATCCTTACGCAAATAAGGGGACCAAAACTGCACACAGTGCTCCAGTTGCGGCCTCACCAGTGTCTTGTACAGTTGCAGCAAGATCTCCCCGCTTTTATATTTTATCCCTCTCACTATAAAGGCCAACATTCCATTCGCTTTCTTAATTATCTGCTGCACCTGCAGAATGTGTTTTTGCGATTCATGCACAAGGACCCCCAGGTCCCTCTGTATAGTAGCATGTTGCAGCTTTTCACCATTTAAATAATATCCTATCCTACTATTATTTCTTCCAAAGTGGATAACCTCACATTTGCTAATGTTATACTCCATCTGCCAGGTCCTCGCCCATTCACTCAGCCTATCCAGATCTCTTTGCAGACTTTCCAGGGTCCCTGGTGTTGTGAGGCAGCAGTGCTAACCCACTGTGTCACCAGGAATGAAACCCAGGTTCCTGGCGCTGTGAGACAGCAGTACTAACCCACTGTGTCCTCCATGCAATTCGCTTTTCCACTCATCTTCGTGTCATCAGCAAACTTTGTTACCCTACACTCAGCCCCCTCCTCCAGATCGTCTGTGTAAATGGTAAACAGTTGAGGGCCCAGCACTGATCCCTGCTGCATGGCACTAGTCACCAACTGCCAACCAGAAAAGCACCCATTGATTCCAACTTTCTGCTTCCTGTTAGATAGCCAACCCTTAATCCATGCTAACACTTTACTCCTAACTCTGTGCACTCTAACCTTCTACAGCAACATTTTGTGAGGCATCTTATCAAACGCTTTCTGGAAATCTAAAAACATCACATCCACCGATTCTCCTCTGTCTACTGCAGTAGTCACATCTTCATAAAAAGATCATTCTTTCTCACTTTCTTTCTCTTCCACTCCTTTAACTGGTTTTTATTCTTTGCCCTTATTTCAATGACAATGATGAAAATGTAATATAAATGCTGTGGGATTTACACAGACAGTTTGGTAAGTGAACTAATATAAAACCCTTGTCTTTATATTTAAATATACAGCCTGTACACGCATATATGAAACACAAGGAAGATCAACTTGGCTATCTGTGACTTAGATATGAGCTTTAAGGGACCATGTTCTAAATTCCAATCATTTTTAATTTTGGAGACATGGAATATTAATCATTCTGATTTTCAGAGAGTACTGAAAGGAAACAGTGAGAAAACGACAGAATTTAACATCAGTAATAGTGAGATGATGCATTGTGATTTGTATATTGAATCATAGACTTTTACAGTGGCAAAGGCTATTCACCCCATTGTTTCTGTGCCAGCCCTTTGAAATAGCTAACTAGAGTTTAGAGCCGTGAAGAAGGCTTATAGTGTGTTTATTAACAGGGGTTTGAGTTTAAGAGCCGTGAGGTTATGCTGCAACCATACCAAACGTTGGTGAGACCACATTTGGAATACTGTGTACAGTTCTGGTCACCTCACTATAAGAAGAATATGGAAGCATTGGAGAGAGTGCAGAGGAGATTTACCAGGATGCTTTCTAGTTTGGAGGGTAGGGCTTATGAGGAAAGGTTGAGGGAGCTGGGACTTTCCTCTTTAGAGTGGAGGAGGATGACAGGTGACTTATTAGAGGTTTATAAGATGATTAGAGGGATTGATAGAGTGGACGTGCAGAGACTATTTTCTCGGGTGGATGTAGCTGTTACTAGGGGACATAACTATAAGGTTCATGGTAGGAGATATAGGAGGAATGTCCAAGGTAGATTCTTTACTCAGAGAACGGTTGGGGTGTGGAATGCACTGCCTGCTGTGATAGTGGAGTCGGACACTTTAGGAACTTTCATAGGAATTGGAATTGGGATTAGGAATTGGATAGGCACATGAAGCACTCCAGAGTTATAGGGAAGGGATAGCTTGATCATGGGATTGGACATAGCTCAGCATAACATTGAGGGCCAAAGGGCCTGTACTGTGCTAGGACATAGAACATAGAACATTACAGCGCAGAACAGGCCCTTCGGCCTTCGATGTTGCGCCGACCAATTAAGAAAAAGCAATGACCCTCTAACCTAAACCATTCCCTTTTCGTCCATAAACTCATCTACTAACCTCTTAAACGCCACCAAACTTGGCACATCTACAACTGCAGCAGGCAGGGCATTCCATACCCCTACCACCCTCTGGGTGAAGAACCTATCTCTGACATCTGTCCTAAAACTACCACCCCTTAATTTAAAGCTATGTCCCCTCGTGCTAGCTTTCTCCATCCTAGGAAAAAGGCTATCACTGTCCACCCTATCTAAACCTCTAAGCATCTTATATGTTTCGATCAGGTCCCCTCTTAGCCTCCTCCTTTCTAACGAAAACAACCTCAAATCCCTCAGCCTCTCTTTATAAGACCTGCCCTCCATACCAGGCAACATCCTGGTAAACCTCCTCTGTACCCTCTCCAATGCCTCCACATCTTTCTTATAATGTTGGGACCAGAACTGCACACAATACTCCAAGTGCGGCCGCACTAGAGTTTTGTACAGTTGCAACATGACGTTGCGGCTCCGAAATTCAATCCCCCTACCAATAAAAGCTAAGACTCCGTATGCCTTCTTAACAACCTTATCAACTTGATTGCCAGCTTTCAGGGATCTATGCACATATACACCAAGATCCCTCTGTTCATCAACACTATTAAGAGTTCTACCATTAGCCCTATACTCTACACATTTGTTATTCCTGCCAAAGTGAATTACCTCACACTTTTCCGCATTAAACTGCATTTGCCACCTCTCGGCCCAGCTCTGCAACTTGTCTAAGTGTCTCTGCAAACTAAAACACCCCTCTTCGCTATCTACCACTCCACCGACTTTGGTGTCATCCGCAAATTTACTAATCCATCCTTCAATACCCTCATCCAGATCATTTATAAAAATTACAAACAGCAGGGGCCCTAAAACAGATCCCCGAGGTACACCACTTGTAACCGAACTCCATGATGAATAATTTCCATCAACCACCACCCTCTGTCTTCTATCAGCTAGCCAATTCCTGATCCAATTAGCTAAATCAATGCTGTGATGTTCTGTGTTCTAATTACACTGTCCATATCCCAAGGTGGGATGTGATGTGGGACTGGGACTGGAATTAGTATTTAGCGTGTGTATCAATTATTTGAGCTCAAAAATTATTTTATGCTTTGCAGATGACTCCAAATGGCAGGTGTATGGTGGAAGAGCTGAGATACAATGCAGGAAGACATTTAATTTTTCAGTATCAGTGTACAACTGAAAAAGACAAATCACAACATTTGCTAAACATTCCATGAATGTTAGTTAGGTTTCAGGTGAAATACTGTCCAGTTGTGGGCATTGCACTTGAGGAAGGATAGCACGACAGTGCAGAGGAGATTTACTGGAGTGGGACCATGGATGTGGGCCTTCAGTTAATGTAGGCCGAAGTGGAGCTGGGATTGTTCTCCTTAGAGCAGAGAATTTTAAAGGGAATAGCAAACAGTACAGCACAGGCCCTTTGCCCCACCAAACCTGTGCTGCCATATGATGCCTTTCTGAAGACCTTTTGCCCCTACGCAATCTGTATCCCCTCTATTTCCTTCCCATTCATGTATCTGTCAAGATGTCTCTTAAATGTTGCTATTGTATCTGCTTCAGATGCGTCCTCTGGCAGTACATTCCAGGCACTCACCACCCTCTCATATCTCCTTTAAACTTTCCGCTTTTTACCTTAAACCTATGTCCCTGAGTAGTTGACATTTCCAACCTGGAAAAAAAGACTCTGACTATCCATTTAAAGAGTTCTTCAAAATCAAGAAGTATTTGATAGATTAAATGAGGAGAAACTGTTTCCAAGTGGCATAAATGTCAAAAACCATTTTAAAATAATTGGCAAAAGAACCAGAAGTATCATGAGGAAAAGGTACACAACGAGTTGTTATGATCTGAAATACACTGCTCTGAAGGGAATTGGGTAAATACTTGAGAAGGAAAACATTGCAGAGCTGTGAGGAATAGGCAGGAGAGTGTGACTAACAAAGCATTGTGGCTTATTTTTAGATGAATACAATTGGAGAGAGGTTTTGTTAAACTTAGATCAAATAAATTTTGATTTTGGTCTTCAAATTTTAAAAATGATGCTGAGGTATTGGAGAAGGTGCAAAAATCTTAAAGGGACCTTACTGGAAATGATAGCAATCAGGGAAGATTTGCAGAGAGGGACTCATTTCTCTGGAAAGCTGATCGGGATATTTAAAACTCTGGGAAATGATTTGACGGATAAACATGGAGAAGATATTTTCACTTTTGGGGAAGCCCAAAACTAGGCTCTTCCCGCTGGTGGGATTTTCTGGTTCTATGGTGAAAAAATCTGCAAGCCATTCATATTGGCTGACAGCAGGATATTCCAGTCCTGCCAATGGTAAGCCACTACTGCCACCCCAAAATAGATCATGGTCAGGAGGGAAACCAGACCCTCAGAGCCATTCATATAAAAATTTGTCTCTACAAATCCAACTGAGAATTCAGGGATGTGGTGAGAAAATGACACTCATTACCACAAGTTGAAGTGAATAGTATCGATATGTTTAAGAGGAAGCTGGAGAAATACATGAAAGAGAAAGGAATAGAAGGATGTAGTGATCCGATGAGAGGTGAAGAGGAGGTCGGAAGCGATTGTATAGAAGAGAAGCACTGATCTGGACCAAATGGGCCAATGATCTATTTCCATGTTGTATAATTGATGACGACTTTTCTGTTGAGGTAGTATGGGCTGAGGTTAGAAACAGGAGAGGAGAAGTCACCCTGTTGGGAGTCTTTTATAGACCTCCTAAAAGTTCTAGAGAGGTAGAGGAAAGGATTGCAAAGTCAATTCTGGTCAAGAGTGAAAGTAATAGGGTAATTGTAATGGGGGACTTTAACTTTACTAATATTGATTGGAATAGCTATAGCTCTAGCTCGTTAGAGGGGTCAGTTTTCGTACAAAGTGTGCAGGAGGGTTTTTTGACTCAGTATGTAGATAAGCCAACTAGAGGTGAGGCTACATTGGATTTGGTGCTGGGCAATGAGCCAGACCAGGTGTTAGGCTTGGAGGTTGGTGAACATTTTGGTGATAGTGACCACAATTCAGTTACGTTCACCTTAGTGATGGATAGGGATAGGCACGAACCTGGGGGCAGCAGTTATAGCTGGGGGAATGGTAATTATGAGGCCATTAGGAGGGAATTAGGGTGCATAGATTGGACTAGGAAACTACAGGGACTGGGAACATCTGAAATGTGGAGCTTATTCAAGGAGCAGCTACTGCAAGTCCTTGATAAGTATGTCCCTGTCAGGCAAGGAGGAAATGGTCAAGTAAGGGAACCATGGTGTACTAAAAAAGTTAATTCGCTGGTTAAAAGGAAAAAGGAAGCTTATGTCAGGATGAGGCTTGAAGGCTCAGTTAGTGCAATGGATAGCTACAGATTAGCCAGGAGTGAGCTAAAGAGTGAGTTGAGGAGAGCTAAAAGGGGACACGAGAAGACTTTGGCTGATAGGATCAAGGAGAGTCCTAAAGCTTTCTTTAGATATGTTAAGAATAGAAGATTGGTTAGGGCAAGGTTAGGACCAGTCATGGACAGCAGTGGGAAGTTGTGCGTGGAGCCTGAAGAGATTGGAGAGGCACTGAACAAATATTTCTCTTCGGTATTCATGCAGGGAGATGTAAATGTAGTTGTGGAGAACACTGAGGTACAGGGTTGCAAACTGGAAAGTATTGAAGTAGATAGGGAGGATGTGCTAGATATTCTGGAGGGTTTGAAGTTGGATAAGTCCCCTGGGCCGGACGGGATTTACCCTAGGATACTCTGGGAGGCAAGAGAGGAGATTGCAGAGCCTCTGGCTCTGATCTTCAGGTCGTCGTTGGTTACGGGTGTGGTTCCGGAGGACTGGAGGATAGCGAATGTGGTCCCGTTGTTCAAGAAGGGGAAGAGAGACCTTCCAGGGAATTATAGGCCAGTGAGTCTTACTTCTGTTGTGAGCAAAGTATTGGAGAGAATTATTAGGGATAGGATTTATAGTTATTTAGAGAGAAATGAATTGATTGGGGATAGTCAGCATGTTTTGTGAAGGGTAGGTCGTGCCTTACTAATCTTATTGAGTTTTTTGAAAAAGTGACCAAAGAGGTGGATGGGGGTAAGGCAGCTGATGTGGTATATATGGACTTTAGTAAGGCGTTCAATAAGGTGGCCCATGGAAGGCTTCTGCAGAAAATGCAGATGTATGGGATAGAGGGTGATTTAGCTAATTGGATTAGGAATTGGCTAGCAGATAGAAGACAGAGGGTGGTGGTGGATGGAGATATTCATCGTGGAGTTCGGTGACAAGTGGTGTACCTCAGGGGTCTGTTTTGGGGCCCCTGCTGTTTGTAATTTTTTATAAATGATCTGGATGAGGGTATTGAAGGATGGATTAGTAAATTTGCGGATGACACCAAAGTCGGTGGAGTGGTAGATAGCGAAGAGGGGTGTTATAGTTTGCAGAGAGACTTGGACAAGTTGCAGAGCTGGGCCGAGAGGTGGCAAAGGGAGTTTAATGTGGAAAAGCGTGAGGTAATGCACTTTGGCAGGAATAATAAATGTGTAGAGTATAGGGCTAATGGTAGGATTATTAATAGTGTTGATGAACAGAGGGATCTTGGTGTATTTGTGCATAGATCCCTGAAAGTAGGCAGTCAAGTCGATAAGGTTGTTAAGAAGGCATATGGAGTCTTAGCTTTTATTGGTAGGGGATTGAATTTCGGAGCCGCAACGTCATGTTGCAACTGTACAAAACTCTAGTGCGGCCGCACTTGGAGTATTGTGTACAGTTCTGGTCCCCACATTATAAGAAAGCTGTGGAGGCATTGGAGAGGGTACAGTGGAGGTTTACCAGGATGTTGCCTGGTATGGAAGGCAGGTCTTATGAAGAGAGGCTGAGGGATTTGAGGTTGTTTTCGTTAGAAAGAAGGCGGCTAAGAGGAGACCTTATTGAAACATATAAGATGATTAGAGGTTTAGATAGGGTGGACAGTGATAGCCTTTTTCCTAGGATGGAGAAAGCTAGCACGAGGGGAAATAGCTTTAAATTAAGGGGTGGTGGTTTTAGGACAGATGTCAGAGGTAGGTTCTTTACCCAGAGGGTGGTAAAGGTATGGAATGCCCTGCTTGCGTCAGTTGTAGATGCGCCAAGTTTGGTGGCGTTTAAGAGGTTAGTAGATAAGTTTGTGGATGAAAAGGGAATAGTTTAGGTTAGAGGATCACTGCTTGTTCCTAATTGGTCGGCGCAACATTGAGGGCTGAAGGGCCTGTTCTGCGCTGTAATGTTCTATGTTCTATCTGTGGAAGTATATGAGAAAAAATGAGAAGGTATTTGGCCATTTCAAGTCTGCTCTGTTATTCAACCAGATGCCGGCGTTGGATTGGGGTGGTAAGAACTCAGTAAGAATTTAGCAACACCAATTCTTAACCCCATTCAACCAGATGACAGTTGAACTTTTATATTATCTCCACTTGTCCATCCTATCCTCTTATTGCTGATTCCCACACTCTCAATGATCTCTCATTCTCAATCTTGAGTATACTCAGTGATGGAGAACCTACAGCTCTATAGGCACAGATTTCTAAAGACTCTCAACTCCTTGACTGAGTCAATTTCTCCTAATCTCAGTCTGAATTGATCAACTCCTGATCCTGCGATTACGTTCCAGGTTCTCCATTCTGTATTTGGAGAAACAGCCTTGCTGCATCTACCCTTTTAAGTTCTTGAAGAATTTTATAAGGTTCAGTGAAATCACTTCATATTTTTCTAAACTTCAGGGAACGAAAACTCATTTTGCAAAATTCTTCTCATAAGACAAACATTCTCATCCCAGGAATTTGTCTTGTGAATCATTTTTGCATCTCTTCTAAGACAAATATGATCTTCCTTAGGTAAGAAAGCCAAAGATGTGTGCAGGTTCTGGGTGTGGTCTCACTAATATGTTGTATAATTTCAGGAAGATTTCCTAATTCTTGTATTCTAATCCCTTTGTAATAAAGCCTCACATATTCACAGGAATTCTACTGTCCCACCCACCATGGGAATTGGAATGGGTGGACAGTGGACACTGGAAAGGTCTGTTAGAACATAGAACATAGAACATTACAGCACAGAACAGGCCCTTCGGCCTTCGATGTTGCGCTGACCAATATAAAAAACAATGCCCCTCCAAACTAAACCATTCCCTTCTCTTCCATATACTTATCAACTAACCTCTTAAAACGCCACCAAACTTGGCGCATCTACAACTGCTGCAGGCAGGGCATTCCACTCCCGAACCACCCTTTGGGTAAAGAACATGCCTCTGATATCCGTCCTATAACTATCACCCCTTAATTTAAAGCTGTGTCCCCTCGTGCTAGCTTGTTCCATCCTAGGAAAAAGGCTATCACTGTCCACCCTATCTAAACCTCTAATCATCTTATATGTTTCGATCAGGTCCCTCTTAGCCTCCTCCTTTCTAACGAAAACAACCTCAAATCCCTCAGCCTCTCCTCATAAGACCTGCCCTCCATACCAGGCAACATCCTGGTAAACCTACTCTGTACCCTCTCCAATGCCTCCACATCTTTCTTATAATGTGGGGACCAGAACTGCACACAATACTCCAAGTGCGGCCGCACTAGAGTTTTGTACAGTTGCAACATGACGTTGCGGCTCCGAAATTCAATCCCTCTACCAATAAAAGCCAAGACTCCATATGCCTTCCTAACAACCTTCTCGACCTGACTGCCTATTTCAGGGATCTATGCACATACACACCAAGATCCCTCTGTTCATCTAGACTACTAAGAATCCTACCATTTGCCCTATACTCTACACATTTATTATTTCTGCCATAGTGCATTACCTCACACTTTTCCACATGAAACTCCATTTGCCACCTCTCGGCCCAGCTCTGCAACTTGTTCAAGTCCCTCTGCAAACTATAACACCCCTCTTCACTATCTACCACTCCACCGACTTTAGTGTCATCTGCAAATTTACTGATCCATCCCTCAATACCCTCATCCAGATCATTTATAAAAATTACAAACAGCAGGGGCCCCAAAACAGAACCCTGAGGCACACCACTCGTCACCGAACTCCACGATGAATATCTCCCATCAACCACCACCCTCTGTCTTCTATCTGCCAGCCAATTCCTAATCCAATTAGCTAAATAACCCTCTATTCCACACATCTGCATTTTCTGTAGAAGTCTTCCATGGGCCACCTTATCAAACGCCTTACTAAAGTCCATATATCCCACATCAACCGCCTTACCCCCATCCACCTCCTTAGTCACTTTTTCAAAAAACTCAATGAGGTTAGTAAGGCACGACCTACCCTTCACAAAACCATGCTGACTATTTCCAATCAATTCATTACTCTCTAAATAAGTATAAATCCTATCCCTAATTATTCTCTCCAATACTTTGCCCAAGTATACTTTTGCCCAAAATACTTTTTCCCAGGGTGGAAGAGGCACAGGTTTAAGGTGCAAGGAGCAAGGTTTAAAGGAGATGTGTGAGGCAGATATTTTACACAGAGAGTAGCGAGTGCCTGGAACTCGCTACCAGCAAGGTTGTGGAAGCGAATACTTTAATGACTTTTAAGGGGCACCTTGACAAATACATTAGGATGAACGGAGGGATAAAGTCTGTGGACGGGTAGGAAGTTTTAGTTCAGCCGGGCAGTATGGTCGGTGCAGGCTTGGAGGGCTGAAGGGCCTGTTCCTGTGCTGTAATTTTCTTTGTTCTTTAAATTTTTGGGTTTCTTTAATCCTGTTTAACGTATTTCCATGGCTTCTCTTTGATTTCCATGTTTTTTTCTTGATCCCTGTACTTTCTGTACTCCTCTAGGTGATCTGCAGTGTTGAGCTTCCTGTAATTATCATAAGTTTTTGTTTTCTGTTAAGTAGAACATAGAACACTACAGCACAAACAGGCCCTTCGGCCCACAAGTTGTGCCGATCATATCAGTACCTACCAGGCCATAGAACTATCTGTAACTCCCAATCCCATTAAATCACATATACTCATCCAGAAGTATCTTAAAAGACCCCAGCGAGTTTGCCTCTACCACCACTGATGGCAGCCGATTCCATTCACTCACCACCCTCTGAGTGAAAAACTTACCCTAACATCTCCTCTGTACTTGCCTCCAAACACTTCAAACCTGTGTCCCCTCGTAGTGACCATTTCAGCCCTGGGAAGTAGCCTCTGAGAATCCACTCTATCTATTCCTCTCAACATCTGAGAGGGTGCAGAGAAGATTTACTAGGATGTTTCCTGGATTTGGGGGGCATGCCTTATGAAGATAGGTTAAGGGAGCTAGGTCTCTTCTCCCTGGAGACATGAAGGTTGAAAGGCGACCTGATAAACCTCTATCAGGTTGCCTCTCAACCTTCGTCTGTCCAGGGAGAAGAGACCCAGCTCCCTTAACCTATCTTCATAAGGCATGCCCCCCAAATCCAGGCAACATCCTAGTAAATCTTCTCTGCACCCTCTCAATAGCTTCCACATCCTTCCTATAGTGAGGCGACCAGAATTGCACACAATCTTCCCTTGTGTTTTTCGGACAATCATGGGGATTGGTATTTGTCAATACCATTCTTATTTTTGGAGGGCACATATTGGCTTTGAACCTCAAGGATCTCACTTTTTACTGCTTCCCACTGGTTTACCACTGATTTATCCTTTAGCAGTCTTGTCAGCCAAATCACTTCTTAGTTTTAAAAAATTTCTTAGTTTTGGCCTCACCCCTCTAAACATTTCCTATCCATGTATCTGTCCAAATGCCTTTTCAATGTTGTCAATGTTCCTGTCTCAACCAATTTTTTCAACAGCTCATTCCACATACTTACCACCCCTCTGTTTGCTTCTCAGGTCACTATTAATTCTTTCCCTTCTTAACTTATACCTATGCCCTCTAGTTCTCGATTTCCCAACCCGGGGAAAAAAACTGACTGTATTCACCCTATCCATGCCTCTCATGATCTTTTTCACCTCTATAAAGTCACCCCTCAGTCTCCTACGCTCTGAAGGAAAACGTCCAAACTTGTCCAATCTCTGGCAATAACTCAGTCCCTTG
Organism: Sphyrna mokarran; assembly: GCA_024679065.1. Lineage (NCBI taxonomy): Eukaryota > Metazoa > Chordata > Chondrichthyes > Carcharhiniformes > Carcharhinidae > Sphyrna > Sphyrna mokarran. The sequence continues at coordinate 1,973,821 of JAGIQG010000003.1, forward strand.
AGTCCTGGAAACATCCTTGTAAATCTCTCCTGCACTCTTTCTAGTTTAATAACATCTTTCCAACTCAAGGCAACCAAAACTAAACACAATACCCCAAGCACAGCTTCACCAACGTCCTGTACAACTGCAACATAACTTCCCAATTTCTACACTCATTGCCCTGACTGATGAAGGCCAGCGTGTCAAAAGTTTTCTTCATTGCCCTATCTACCTATGACTTCACCTTTGGAGAACCATGCACCTGAATAATGATTGGAAATCAAATCTTTACAGCTAATCAAGTCTTAAAGGTACAGACAATGTCTGTGGAGATAGCATTAAGCACAGGTTAAAGAGATGTGTATTGTCTCCAGACAGGACAGTTAGTGAGATTTTGCAAGTCCAGGTGAGTCATTATGGAGGTTACAGATAGTGTGACATGAACCCAAGATCCCTGTTGAGGCCGTCCTCATGTGCAGAACTTGGCTGTCAGTTCCTGCTCAATGACTCTGCACTGTCATGTGTTGTGAAGGCCCCCTTGGAGAATGTTTACCTGAAAATCACAGGCCAAACACCAGTCACCAACAGGAAGAAAACAGTCTTGCCTGGTGATTATCGAGCGGTGTTCATTCATCCATTGTCATAGCGTCTGCATGCTATGCAGAAACATACCATGCTTCAGGACATCTTTCCTGCAGCGTTCCAATCATTTTTTTGTAAATTGAGTTTGTGTTTTTATATGCCCTGTTTGTGAACAGAACTCACACTCACCTGACAAAGGAGCAGCGCTCCGAAAGCTAGTAGCGCTTGCTACCAAATAAACCTGTTGGACTTTAACCTGGTGTTGTGAGACTTCTTACTGTGTGTTTCCCAGTTCAACACTGGAATCTCCACATCACTTCTGGACTGGAGCAGGTAACCCAGGCAGGCACTCTGCCCATCTGTTATCAAACAATATCAGGCAAACCTACCATTGCACTGGATGCTGCCCAGCTCAACAAGTAGAGTAACTGGTTACACACCCATCACCATTAGTGGGATCTTTCTGTACATTTGCTAGTTGTGGTGAATGCCTGTGGGATATAAATAGCAGCCATGTTCCAGATGAATGATTGAGAACCGTACATTTTCAGCAATGGATGTTTAATCTGTGTGTAGACCCTTGAATGTATCAGTTACTAACCTCAATTTAATTTAATCTTCCAACAGCCAGGGACATTTAACCAAGCTTTGGCAGACATCAAAGCACATATTAAACAGCAAGATGATGGAGCTTTACATAGCACCTGGCTTCTGACTGAGTGAGTTTAAATATTTTATACTCTCTGCAAATACTTCACCTCAACAACTACACTGACAATCTGTGTTTAAGATTATAGAACATAGAACATAGAACATTACAGCACAGAACAGGCCCTTCGGCCTTCGATGTTGTGCCGACCAATATAAAAAGCAAAGCCCCTCCAAACTAAACCATTCCCTTCTCTTCCATATACTTATCAATTAACCTCTTAAACGCCACCAAACTTGGCGCATCTACAACAGCTGCAGGCAGGGCTTCCACTCCCTAATCACTCTTTGAGTAAAGAACCTACCTCTGATATCCGTCCTATAACTCATACCCCTTAATTTAAAACTGTGTCCCCTCGTGCTAGCATTCTCCATCCTAGGAAAAAGGCTATCACTGTCCACCCTATCTAAACCTCTAATCATCTTATATGCTTCAATAAGATCCCCTCTTATCCGCCTCCTTTCTAACGAAAACAACCTCAAATCCTTCAACCTCTCTTCATAGGACCTGCCCTCCATACCAGGCAACATCCCGGTAAACCTCCTCTGTACCCTCTCCAATGCCTCCACATCTTTCTTATAATGTGGCGACCAGAACTGCACACAATACTCCAAGTGCGGCCGCACTAGAGTTTTGTACAGTTGCAACATGATGCTGCGGCTCCTAAATTCAATCCCCCGACCAATAAAAGCTAAGACTCCATATGCCTTCTTAACAACTTTATCCACTTGACTGCCTACTTTCAGGGATCTATTGACACATACACCAAGATCCTTCTGTTCCTCAACACTATTAAGAGCCCTACATTAGCCCTATACTCTACACATTTATTGTTCCTGCCAAAGTGCATTACCTCACACTTTTCCACATTAAACTCCATTTGCCACCTCTCGGACCAGCTCTGCACTTGTCCAAGTCACTCTGTAAACTATAACACCCCTCTTCACTATCTACCACTCCACCGACTTTAGTGTCATCTGCAAATTTACTGATCCATCCCTCAATACCCTCATCCAGATCATTTATAAAAATTACAAACAGCAGGGGCCCCAAAACAGACCCTGAGGCACACCACTCGTCACCGAACTCCACGATGAATATCTCCCATCAACCACCACCCTCTGTCTGCTATCTGCCAGCCAATTCCTAATCCAATTAGCTAAATCACCCTCTATTCCACACATCTGCATTTTCTGTAGAAGTCTTCCATGGGCCACCTTATCAAACGCCTTACTAAAGTCCATATATACCACAGCAACCGCCTTACCCCCATCCACCTCTTTAGTCACTTTTTCAAAAAACTCAATGAGGTTAGTAAGGCACGACCTACCCTTCACAAAACCATGCTGACTATCCCCAATCAATTCATTTCGCTCTAAATAACTATAAATCCGATCCCTAATTATTCTCTCCAATACTTTGCCCACAACAGAAGTAAGACTCACTGGCCTATAATTCCCGGGAAGGTCTCTCTGCCCCTTCTTGAACAATGGGACCACATTCGCTATCCTCCAGTCCTCCGGAACCACACCCGTAACCAACGAGGACCTGAAGATCAGAGCCAGAAGCTCTGCAATCTCCTCTCTAGCCTCCCAGAGAATTCTAGGGTAAATCCCGTCCGGCCCAGGGGACTTATCCAACTTCAAACCCTCGAGAATTTCTAACACATCCTCCCTATCTACTACAATTATGACCCACCTTTAATGGGAAGTGATTGATGAATGCCTTTACTGATGGTACTTCACTGAGCTCACTATATTAAACCAAATAACACTTAATCCAGTTCAGTTTCTGGTCAAGACCCCAGCGAGTTCGTCTCCATCACCAACAGCAGCCGATTCCATTCACTTTCCACCCTCTGAGTGAAAAAATTACCCCTAATATCTCCTCTGTACTTGCCCCCCAGCACCTTAAACCTGTGTCCTCTCGTGGTGACCATTTCAGCCCTGCGAAATAGCCTCCGAGAATCCACCCTATCTATTCCTCTCAACATTTTATAAACCTCTCTCAACCTTCGTCTCTCCAGGGAGAAGAGTCCCAGCTCCCTCAACCTATCTTCATAAGGCCTGCCTCCCAATCCAGGCAGCATCCTTGTAAATCTCCTCTGCACTCTCTCAATAGCTTTCCACATCCTTCCTATAGCGAGGCGACCAGAACTGCGCACAATACTCCAAGTGAGGTCTGACATGGGTCTTATAAAGTTGCAGCATTACCTCCCAACTCCTAAACTCAATCCCTTTATTAATGAAGGCCAGTACACCATATGCCTTCTTGACCACATCCTCCACTTGCGGGGCCGATTTAAGAGTCCTGTGGACCCGGATCCCAAGATCCTTCTGCTCCTCAACGCTGCCAAGACTCCTACCCTTGATATTGTACTTCTTCATCCCATTGGTCCTGCCAAAATGGACCACTACACATTTATCCGCGTTGAAGTCCATCCGCCACTTTTCCACCCAGTCTTGCATGTATCTATGTCTTGCTGCAACCTCTGACATCCCTCCAGACTATCCACAACACCACCAACCTTCGTATCATCAGCGAATTTACTAGCCCATCCCTCCACTTCCTCTTCCAGGTCATTTATGAAAATGACAAACTGCAAAGGTCCTAGAACAGATCGCTGGGGCACTCCACTGGTGACTGACCTCCATGCAGAAAAAAAAAAACCCATCCACAACCACTCTCTGCCTTCTGCAGGCAAGCTAGTTCTGGATCCACAAGGCAACAGCCCCTTGGATCCCATACCCTCTCACCTTCTCAAGAAGTCTTGTATGGGGAATCTCATCAAATGCCTTGCTGAAATCCATGAACACCACGTCCACTGCTCTTCCTTCGTCAATGTGTTCAGTCACATTTTCAAAGAACACAACAAGGCTTGTAAGGCATGACCTGCCTTTGACAAAGCTGTGCAGACTATTTCTGATCATACTAAACTTCTCTAAAAGCTCATAAATTCTGTCCCTCAGAATCCTCTCCAACAACTTACCAACCACTGAGGTCAGACTCATTGGTCAATAATTTCCCGGGCTATCCCTGTTCCCTTTCTTGAAGAATTTTATCAATCTCTCATTTGTCTGAATTCCAGTGAAAACAATCCTAACCTGGTCAATCTCTCCTCATACATCAGTCCCACCATCCCCAGAATCAGCCTGGTAAACCTTCACTGCACTCCCTTGAGAGCAACATCCTTGCACAAGGACATCAGCACCCACTGCCCACTCCCCCGTCTCAATTTACAGCCATTCAGGTAGTAATCTGCCATCTTGTTTTTGCTTCCAAAGTGAATAATCTCACATTTATCCAAATTATACTGCATCTGCCATTGCCCATACTTCCAACCTGTCTAGATTATTCTGAAGAATCTCTGCATCATCATCACAGTTCACCCTTCCACCCAACTTGGTATCATCTGCAAACTTTGAGATGTTACATTTTGTTCCCTCATCCAAATCATTAATTAAATTGTGAACAGCTGGGGTCCCAGCACTGATCCATGTGGCACCTCACTAGTTACTGCTTGCCAATTTGAAGAGCATCAATTAATTCCTACTCTTTGTTTTCACTCTGCCAACCCCTAGTTTTCTATCCATCTCAATACACTTCCCCCAATCCCATGTGTTTTAATCTTGCACAATAATCTCTTGTGCGGGACTTTGTCGAACGCTTTCTGAAAGTCAAATATACCACATCTACAGATTCCCCCTTGTCAACTCTACTGCTACATCTTCAAACAATTCTAACAAATTTGCCAAGCATGATTTCCCCTTCATTAATCCATGCTGACTCTGCCTGATCCCTCCACTGTTTTCTAAAAGCTCCGCTATAAAGTCCTTGATAATGGATTTGAGAATTTTCCCCACTGCTGATGTTAAGCTTACTGGTCTATAATTCTCTATTTTCTTTCTACTTCCGTTTTTGAATATTGGAGTGACATAGGGATTGAATTTCGGAGC
>JAGIQG010000003.1:1979146-1996274 GCA_024679065.1 Sphyrna mokarran
GCCCTAACCAATCTTCTATTCTTAACATATCGAAAGAAAGCTTTAGGATTCTCCTTAATCCTATCAGCCAACATCTTCTCGTGTCCCCTCTTAGCTCTCCTCAATTCACTTTTTACCTCCTTCCTAGCTAATCTATAGCTATCCATTGCACTACCTGAGCCTTCAAGCCTCATCCTGACATAAGCCTCCTTTTTCTTCTTAACCAGCAAATCAACTCTTTTCGTACACCAAGGCTCTCTTACTCGTCCATTTCCTCCCTGCCTGACAGGGACATACTTATCAAGGACTCTCAGCAGCTGCTCCTTGAATAAGCACCACATTCCAGATGTTCCCAGTCCCTGTAGTTCCCTAGTCCAATCTATGCACCCTAATTCTCTCCTGATGGCCTCATAATTACCCTTCCCCCAGCTATAACTACTGCCCCCAGCTTCATGCCTATCCCTATCCATCACTAAGGTGAACGTAACCGAATTGTGGTCACTATCACCAAAATGTTCACTAACTTCCAAGCCTAACACCTGGTCTGGCTCATTGCCCAGCACCAAATCCAATGTAGCCTCACCTCTAGTTGGCCTATCTACATACTGAGTCAAAAAACCTTCCTGCACACTCTGTACGAAAACTGACCCCTCTAACGAGCTAGAGCTATAGCTATTCCAATCAATATTAGCAAAGTTAAAGTCCCCCATCACAATTACCCTACTACTTTCACTCCTAATCAGAATTGACTTCGCAATCCTTTCCTCAACCTCTCTAGAACTATTAGGAGGTCTGTAAAAGACTCCCAACAGGGTGACCTCTCCTCTCCTGTTTCTAATCTCAGCCCATACTACCTCAACAGACAAGTCCTCATCAAACTTCTTTTCGATCACCGTGATACAGTCTTTGACCAATAACGCCACTCCTCCCCCCCTTCTACCCCCTTCTCTACTCCGACTAAAGCATTTGTACCCCGGAACCTGCAACATCCATTCCTGTCCCTGCTCTACCCAAGTCTCTGAAATGGCCACAACATCGAAGTTCCAGGTACTGGTCCAAGCTGCAAGTTCCTCCCCCTTATTGCGAATACTCCTTGCATTAAAGTATACGCATTTCAAACCATGCTCCACCCCACCCGTACGCCGCTGTGTTTTACAACTCTCTTCTATAACCCCCTTACTCTCATCCCTCTCAGCACCCCAACTACTTAGGATCCCACCCCCCCCCGAATCAGTTTAAAGCCCCCATCATAGCCTTAGCAAATTTTCCCCCCAAGATATTAGTCCCCCTCTGGTTCAGGTGTAGACCATCTCTCTTGAAGAGGTCCCACCTATCCCAGAATGAGTCCCAATTGTTAAGGAACCTGAACCCCTCCCTCCGGCACCATCCACGCAGCCATGAGTTCAAACTATCCCTTTCTCTGTTCATCTCTAAACTATCCCTTGGCACAGGCAAGAGTCCAGAGATAACCACTCTGCCTGTTATGGACCTAAGCTTCCACCCTAACTCCATAAATTTCTGTTTAATATCCCAATATCCTGCCTGCAGTGGTTGTAGATGCGCCAAGTTTGGTGGCGTTTAAGAGGTTAGTTGATAAGTATATGGAAGAGAAGGGAATGATTTAGTTTGGAGGGGCATTGCTTTTTATTTTGGTCGGCGCAACATCGAAGGCCGAAGGGCCTGTTCTGTGCTGTAATGTTCTATGTTCTATTTGCTACCCTCCAATCTGCAGGGACTGTTCCAGAGCCTATAGAATCCTGGAAAATAACCACCAATGCTAATCCACTATTTCTAGAGCCATTTCCTTAAGTACTCTGGGATGTAGATTATCAGGCCTTGGGGATTTATCCACCTTCAATCCCATTAACTTTCCTAGTATCATTTCTCTATTAATATTGAGCCAATAATATTGGGCGTGTACCTGTTAGAGTTTAGAAGGCTGAGGGGGGTCTTATTGAGACATATAAGATAATGAAGGAGCTAGATAGGGTAGAGGTAGAGGGTTTCTTCCCGCTTAGAAAGGAAAACAGAACTAGAGGGTACAGTCTCAAAATAAGGGGTAGGGGCAGTTTAGAACAGAGTTGAGGAGGAATTCTTCACTAAAAGGGTGGTGAATCTCTGGAATTCCCTACCCATTGAAGTGGTGGAGGCTACCTCATTAATATGTTTAAGTCATGGGCAGATAGATTTCTGATAGACAAGGGGATTAAGGGTTATGGGGAGAAAGTGGGAAGGTGGAACTGATCCACTTCAGATCAGCCATGATCTTATTGAATGGCAGGGGCAGGCTCAAAGGGCTGGATGGCCAACTCCTGCTATTATTTCTTATGTTCTTATGTTCTTGATCTCCCTCAGTTCTCCCTCAGTTTCTGGCATCTGATTTGTGTCCTGTTTTGTGAAGACAGAACCAAAGTATGTATTCAGTTGTTCGGCCATTTCTTTGTTCCCTATTATACATATCCCTGATCCTGTGTATAGGAGACCTACATTGGTCTTCACCAACTTCTTTCTCTTCACATATCTATATAAACTCTTAGTGTCAGTTTTTATGTTCTCTGCAAGCTTGCTTTCATCCTATATTTTCCCGTTCTTAATCAATCCCTTGGTTCTAACATAGAAACATAGAACGTACGTGCAGGAGTAGACCATTCAGCCCTTCGCCCCTGCACCATTATTCAATATGATCATGATTGGTCATGTACTTTCTGTATCCTCCTCCTCCTTTCTCTCCATACTCTTTGATCCCTTTAGCCACAAGGGCCACATCCAGCTTCCTCTTGAACATACCTAATGAACTGCCCCCAACAGATTTCTGTGGTGGAGAATTCCACAGGTTCACAACGCTCTGAGTGAAGAAATTCTTCCTCATCTCAGTCCTGAATGGCTTACCCTTATTCTTAAATTGTGACTTCTCCAAACATTCTTTTGTTCCCAAACAATGGGAACATTCTTCTTGCATCTAGCCTGTACAGTCCCATCAGGATTTTATATGTTTCATAAGAACATAAGAAATAAGAACTAGGAGCAACCTCGAGCATACTCCGCCCTTCAGTAAGGTCATCGCAAGGATACCTGGTAGATGGTGTTCTCATATGAGATGATGGCATCCATGTTGATGATCTGGCATGTCTTGCAGAGGTTGCTGTGGTAGGGTTGTGGGTGTCCTGGTCACTGTTCTCCTGAAGGCTGGGTAGTTTGCTATGGACAATGGTCTGTTTCAGGTTGTGTGGTTCTTTGAAGGCAAGAAGTGGCGGGGGGGGGTGTAGGGATGGCCTTGGCGAGATGTTTGTCTTCATCGATGACACGTTGAAAGCTCTCAACAAGATCTTTGCGTGGAGTCACTGCTTCACAGGGCACGGAATTTCACAGATTCACAACCCTTTGTGTGAAGAAATTTCTTCTCAGCTCAGTCCTAGAGCATGTGTGGACCTGTACCCCAGTGAGAGTCAGTGTGCGTGGGAGCCGTACCCCAGTGAGTGAGTGAGTGTGTGTGTGTGTGTGTGTGTGTGTGTGTGTGTGTGTGTGCCCTCCCTGATAATCAGTGCATTGGGAGAATTGGATGGCGGGGTGGGAGGGGGGGGTGGATTGTTGAATCAATATGAAGTGCAAAATTGAAGTTGTTTTGAAATGGCTTTGTTTTCCTTGGCATTCTCTCTTTATCCAGAATCTGATACACTTATCCTTAAACGGCCAATGCTTGTGTCCCTTGAAATGTTTGTTTCAGATAAGATTAAGTTTCTGGATTACTTGAACACAAGATAGTGTGCGAGTGTAAACGTGCGTGTGTATGACGCATATGTGAACATAAGAACGTAAGAAATAGGAGCAGGAGTAGGCCATCCAGCCCCTCGAACCTGCCCCGCTATTCAATAAGATCATGGCTGATCTGTAGTGGTTCAGTTCCACTTTCCCGCTTTCTCCCCATAACCCTTAATTCCCTTGTCTATCAGAAACCTATCTACCCGTGACTTAAATATATTCAATGAGGTAGCCTCCACCACTTTAATGGGCAGGAACTTCTTTAACCTTTGAGTGAAGAAGTACCTCCTCAACTCCATTCTAAACTGCCCCCTCACCTCTTATTTTGAGGCTGTGCCTTCTAGTTCTGTTTTCCTTTCTAAGCGGAAAGAATCTCTCTACCTCTACCCTATCTACCTCCTTCATTATCTTGTAAGTCTCTATAAGATCCCCCCTCAACCTTCTAAAGTCTAATGAGTACAGGCCCAGTCTATTCAATCTCTCCTCATAAGCTAACCCCCTCATCTCTGGTATCAACCTGGTGAACCTTTTCTGTACTCCCTCCAAGGCCAAAATACCCTTACGCAAGTAAGGGGACCAAAACTGCACACTGTACTCCAGCTGCAGCCTCACCAGTGCCTTGTAAAGTTGCAGCAAGACCTCCCTACTTTTATATTCTATCCCTCGTGTGATAAAGGCCAACGTTCCATTCGCCTTCTTGATCACCTGCTGCACCTACAGACTGAGTTTTTGCGATTTATGGACAAAGATCCCCAGGTCCCTCTGCACCGAAGCATGCTGTAGCTTTTCACCCTTTAAATAATATTTCCTCCTACTATTATTTCTACCAAAGTGGATAACCTCACACTTGCTAACATTATACTCCATCTGCCAGGTCCTCGCCCACTCACTCAACCTATCCAGATCCCTCTGCAGGCTTTCCACACCCTCCACGCAATTTGCTTTTCCACTTATTTTTGTGTCAGTAAATTTTGTTACTCTATGCTCAGTCCCCTCCTCCAGATCGTCTATTTATACGATAAACAGTTCAGGCCCCAGCACCGATCCCTGTGACACTCCACTAGTCAATAGTGGGGTATGAGTCCCACACTAGTCATCTGTGTGTTAATGTGTGAGCGCGTGTGTGTGTGAGCATGCAAGTGCGTGTGTGTGAGCATGCAAGTGCGTGTGCGCAAGTGCGTGCACGCGTGTGTGTGAGCGTGTGCAGGAGATGGGTGCAGGAGTAAAGAGAATAGAACATAGAACAGAACAGCACAGTTCAGGCCCTTCAGCCCTCAATGTTGTGCCAAGCTTTGTCCGAAACCACACAAACTATCCCACTCCCTATCATTCTGGTGTGTTCCATGTTTCTATCCAATAACCACTTCAAAGTTCCTAAAGTGTCCGACTCCACGATCGCAGCAGGCAGTCCATTCCACACCCGAACCACTCTCTGAGTAAAGAATCTACCTTGGACATCCCTCCCATATCTCCCACAATGAACTTTATAGTTATGCTCCTAGTAACAGCTACATCCAGCCAAGGAAATAGTCTCTGCACCTCCACTCTATTTATCCCCCTCATCATCTTATAAACCTCTATTAAGTCACCTCTCATCCTTCTCTGCTTCAAAGAGAAAAGTCCCAGCTCCCTCAACCTTTCCTCATAAGACCTACCCTCCAAACCAGACAGCATCCTGGTAAATCTCCTCTGCACTCTCTTCAATGCATCCACATCCTTCTTATAGTGAGGTGACCAGAACTACACACAACATTCCAAATGTGGTCTCACCAAGGTCCTGTATAGTTGCAGCATAACCCCATGGCTCTTAAACTCAAACCCCCTGTTAATAAACACTAACACTAACACTAACTAACAATAACACTTTTTCACGGCTCAATCCACTTGAGTGGCAACATTCAAAGATCCATGGATATGAACCCTGAGATCTCTCTGTTCCTCCACATTCCTCAGAACCATGCCGTTAACCCTGTAATCTGCATTCAAATTTGTCCTACCAAAATGAATCACCTCACACTTAGAACATAGAACATTACAGCGCAGTACAGGCCCTTCAGCCCTCGATGTTGCGTCGACCAATTTTATAACCCTCTATCCTAAACTATTCCAATGCTATCCATATGCTATCCACTGCCCATTTGAATGTCCTTAAACTGCTGCAGGCAGGGCATTCCACGCCCTTACTACCCTCTGGGAAAAGAACCCACCTCTGACATCTGTCCTATAACTACCACCCCTTAATTTAAAGCAATGTCCCCTCGTGTTAGCCATCACCATCTGAGGAGAAAGGCTCTCACTATCCACCCTATCTAACCTTCTGATCATCTTGCCTCAATTAGGTCACCTCTTAACCTTCTTCTCTCTAATGAAAATAACCTCAAGTCCCTCAGTCTTTTCTCATAAGACCTATCCATCATTCCAGGCAACATCTTGGTAAACCTCCTCTGCACCCTTTCAATGCCTCCACACCTTTCTTATAATGTGGTGACCAAAATTGTACACAATGCTCCAAGTCATGGGTAGATAGATTTTTGATAGACAAGGGAATTAAGGTTTATGGGGAGAAAGCGGGAAACTGGAACTGATCCACTTCAAATCAGCCATGATCTCATTGAATGGTGGGGCAGGCTCGAAGGGCTAGATGGCCTACTCCTGCTCCTATTTCTTATGTTCTTATGCGTTTTATATACACACACACACACACACACACACACACACTATCTTGTGTTCAAGTAATCCAGGAACTAATGGATGTGGTATGTCCAGATTTCCAGAAGGCATTCGACAAGGTGCCATAAAAAAGGTTGCTGCATAAGAAAAATGTCCACAGCATTAAGGATAATGTCATAGAGCCATAGAATCCTACAGTGCAGAAGGTAGGCATTTGGCCCATCGAGTCTACATCAGCCTCAATCTCATCCAGGGCCTATCTGTCTAAAGAAGAAAGAAAATTACAATGCAGGAACAGGCTCCTCAGCCTTCCAAGCCTGCACCGACCCTGCTGTTGACCCTGTAATTCGCATTCAAGTTTGTCCCACCGAAATGAATCATCTCGCACTTAGAACATAGAACATTACAGCGCAGAACAGGCCCTTTGGCCTTCGATGTTGCGCCGACCAATTGAGAAAAAGCAATGACCCTCTAACCTAAAATATTCCCTTTTCATCCATAAACTGATCTACTAACCTCTTAAACGCCCCCAAACTTGGCACATCTACAACTGCAGCAGGCAGGGCATTCCATACCCCTACCACCCTCTAGGTGAAGAACCTACCTCTGACATCTGTCCTATAACTACCACCCCTTAATTTAAAGCTATGTCCCCTCGTGCTAGCTTTCTCCATCCTAGGAAAAAGGCTATCACTGTCCACCCTATCTAAACCTCTAATCATCTTATATGTTTCCATAAGGTCTCCTCTTAGCCGCCTTCTTTCTAACGAAAACAACCTCAAATCCCTCAGCCTCTCTTCATAAGACGTGCCCTCCATACCAGGCAACATCCTGGTAAACCTCCTCTGTACCCTCTCCAATGCCTCCACATCTTTCTTATAATGTGGGAACCAGAACTGTACACAATACTCCAAGTGCGGCCGCGCTAGAGTTTTGTACAGTTGCAACATGACGTTGTAGCTCCGAAATTCAATCCCCCTACCAATAAAAGCTAAGACTCCATATGCCTCCTTAACAACCTTATCGACTTGATTGCCAACTTTCAGGGATCTATGCACATATACACTAAGATCCCTCTGTTCATCAACACTATTAAGAGTTCTACCATTAGCCCTATATTCTACACATTTGTTATTCCTGCCAAAGTGAATTACCTCACACTTTTCCACATTCACTATCTACCACTCCTCTGACTTTGGTGTCAACCGCAAATTTACTAATCCATCCTTCAATACCCTCATCCAGATCATTTATGAAAATTACAAACAGCAGGGGCCCCAAAACAGATTCCTGAGGTACACCACTTGTAACCGAACTCCATGATGAATAATTTCCATCAACCACCACCCTCTGTCTTCTATCAGCTAGCCAATTCCTGATGTAATTAGCTAAATCAACCTCAATCCCATACATCTGCATTTTCTGCAGAAGCCTTCCATGGGCCACCTTATCGAACGTCTTACTAAAGTCCATATATACCACATCAACTGCCTTACCCCCATCCACCTCTTTGGTCACTTTTTCAAAAACTCAATAAGGTTAGTAAGGCACGACCTACCCTTCACAAAACCATGCTGACTATCCCCAATCAATTCATTTCTCTCTAAATAACTATAAATCCTATCCCTAATAATTCTTTCAATACTTTGCCCACAACAGAAGTAAGACTCACCGGTCTATAATTCCCAGGAAAGTCTCTATTCCCCGTCTTGAACAATGGGACCACATTCGCTATCCTCCAGTCTTCCGGCACTATACCTGTAACCAACGACGACCTGAAGATCAGAGCCAGAGGCTCTGCAATCGCCTCTCTTGCCTCCAGAGAATCCTAGGGTAAATCCCGTCCGGCCCAGGGGACTTATCTAACTTCAAACCCTCAAGAATATCTAGCACATCCTCCTTATCTACTTCAATACTTTCCAGTTTGCAACCCTGTATCCCAGTGTTCTCCACAACTACATTTACATCTCCCTGCGTGAATACCGAAGAGAAATAATTGTTCAGTGCCTCTCCAATCTCTTCAGGCTCCACGCACAACTTCCCACTGCTGTCCATAACTGGCCCTAACCTTGCCCTAACCAATCTTCTATTCTTAACATATCCAAAGAAAGCTTTAGGATTCTCCTTGATCCTATCAGCCAAAGTCTTCTCATATCCTCTTTTAGCTCTTCTCAACTCACTCTTTAGCTCCCTCCTGGTTAATCTATAGCTATCCATTGCACTAACTGAGCCTTCAAGCCTCATCCTGACATAAGCCTCCTTTTCCCTTTTAACCAGCGAATTAACTTCTTTAGTATACCATGGTTCCCTTACTCGACCATTTCCTCCTTGCCTCACAGGGACATACTTATCAAGGACTCGCAGCAGCTGCTCCTTGAATAAGCTCCACATTTCAGATGTTCCCAGTCTTCCCAGTCTGATGTTTATCAGGGTTAAACTCCATCTGCCACTTTTTGGCCCAGCTTTGCATCCTATCAATGTCTCTTTGCAGCCTACAACAGCCCTCCACCTAACCCAGTACCCCAACAATCTTGGCATCATCAGTAAATTTACTAACCCACCCTTCAGCCCCTGCTTGAAGTCATTGATAAAAATCACAAATAGCAGGGGACCCAGCACTGATCTCTGTGGTACACCGCTGGTAATTGGTGTCCAGTCTGAAAATTTTCCATTCATCACCACCTCTGTCTTCTATGAGACAGCCAGTTACTTATCCAATTGGCCAAATTTCCCTCTATCCCACACCTCCTTATCTTCTTCATGAGTCTATCATGGGGAACCTTATCAAAACCAACGTAAACAACATCAACTGCTCTACCTTCATCTACATACTTAATTACCTGCTCAAAGAATTCAATCAAATCAAGATTTATCTTTCACAAATCTGTGCTGACTATCCTGGGTTAAGCTGCATTTTTTCAAATGGTCATAAATCCTATCCTTCAGACCAACAGGCCTATATTTACCAGGGTCATTTCTATTTCCTTTCTTGAAGAAAGGAACAATATTCACCACACTCTATTCCTCTGGCACTAACCCCATGGACAATAAGAGCTCAAAACTAAAGGTTCCGCAATCTCATCCTTTGTCTCCCAAAGAATCCTAGGATGTATCCCATCTGGCCCAGGGGACTTATTGGCCCTCAGTTTTCAAAGTTGCTAATAGTTCTTCTGTCAGAACAGCTACCTCCTCCATCTATCAGCCTGTATCACACTCTCATCCTCAAAAACATGGTCCCTCTCCTTGGTGAACACTGAAGGAAAGTATTTATTCAATGTCTCACCTATTTCTGACTCCAGGCACAAGTTCCCATTACTATCCTTGACTGGCCCTAACCTCACCCTGGTCATTCTTTTATTTCCCACATAAGAGTAAAAAGCCTTGGGGTTTTCCTTTATCCGACCTGCCAAGGACTTCTCCTGCCCCCTCCTAACTCTCCTAAACCATTTTTTAGCTCATTCCGAGCTACCTTGTAACCCTCAAGTGACCCAACTGAACCTTGTTTTCTCATCCTTATATACGCTTCCTTTTTCCTCTTGACAAGACATTCAACCTCGTTTGTGAACCATGGTTCCCTCACTCGACCATTTCCTTTCTGCCTGACAGGGACATACCTATCAAGAACACGTAGTATTTGTTCCTTGAAAAAGCTCCACTTTTCATTTGTGCCCATACCTCACAGTTTCTGTTTCCATCTTATGCTCCCTAATTCTTGCCTAATCGCATCATAATTATCCCTCCCTCAATTATAAACCTTGCCCTGTCATGTGACCCTATCCCTCTCCATTACAATAATGAAGGATACTAAATTGTGGTCACTATCTCCAAAGTGCTCTCCCACAAACAAATCTAACACTTGGCCCAGTTTATTACCCACTTCCAAGTCCAGTGTGGCCCCACCTCTTGTCGGCCTAACTACATATTGTATCAGGAACCGTCCTGCACACAATGTACAAAAACTGCCCCATCTGAACCTATAAAGGTTCCAATCAGTATTTGGAAAGTTAAAGTCACCCATGATACCTACCCTGTGACCTCCACACCTATCCATAATCTGCTTTGCCATTTCCTCCTCTACATCTCTACTATTATTTGGGGGCCTATAGAAAACTCCTAACAACGTGACCGATCCTTTCCAATTCCTAACTTCAGCCCATATTACCTCAGTAGGTAGATCATCCTTGAAATGCCTTTCAGCAGCTGTTAAACTATCCTCGATTATCTATGCTGCTACTCCACCTCTTTTACCACCTTCCCTAATCTTACTGAAATGTCTATACTCCGGAACTGCCAATGGCCATTCTTGTCCCTGTTCTAACCATTGCCTCTGTAATGGCCACAACATCGTAGTCCCAAGTATCAATCCACACTCCAAGTTCACCTATCTTATTCCGGATGCTGCTTGCATTGAAGTAGAGGGCACACCACCATAGAGACATTGAACATTGAGACATTGTTGAGAATAGAAGATTGGTTAGGGTGAGATTAGGGCCAGTTATAGACAGCAGTGGGAAGTTGTGCATGGAGCCTGAAGAGATTGGTGAGGCACTGAATAAATATTTCTCTTCGGTATTCACGCAGAGTGCTGGAAATGTAGCTATGGAGAACACTGAGGTACAGGGTTGCAAATTGGGAAGTATTGAAGTAGATAGGGAGGATGTGCTAGAAATTCTCGAGGGTTTGAAGTTGGATAAGTCCCCTGGGCCGGACGGGATTTACCCTAGGATTCTCTGGGAGGCAAGAGAGGAGATTGCAGAGCCTCTGGCTCTGATCTTCAGGTCCTCGTTGGTTACGGGTGTGGTTCCGGAGGACTGGAGGATAGCGAATGTGGTCCCATTGTTTAAGAAGGGAAGAGAGACCTTCCAGGGAATTATAGGCCAGTGAGTCTTACTTCTGTTGTGGGCAAGGTATTGGAGAGAATTATTAGGGATAGGATTTATAGTTATTTAGAGAGAAATGAATTGATTGGGGATAGTCAGCATGGTTTCGTGAAGGGTAGGTCATGCCTTACTAACCTCATTGAGTTTTTTGAGAAAGTGACCAGAGAGGTGGATGGGGGTAAGGCGGTTGATGTAGTATATATGGACTTTAGTAAGGCTTTGATAAGGTGGCCCATGGAAGACTTCTACAGAAAATGCAGATGTGTGGAATAGAGGGTGATTTAGCTAATTGGATTAGGAATTTGCTGGCAGATAGAAGACAGAGGGTGGTGGTTGATGGGAGATATTCATCGTGGAGTTCGGTGACAAGTGGTGTACCTCAGGGGTCTGTTTTGGGGCCCCTGCTGTTTGTAATTTTTATAAATGATCTGGATGAGGGTATTGAGGGATGGATCAGTAAATTTGCAGATGACACTAAAGTCGGTGGAGTGGTAGATAGTGAAGAGGGGTGTTATAGTTTACAGAGTGACTTGGACAAGTTGCAGAGCTGGGCCGAGAGGTGGCAAATGGAGTTTAATGTGGAAAAGTGTGAGGTAATGCACTTGGCAGGAACAATAAATGTGTAGAGTATAGGGCTAATGGTAGGGCTCTTAATAGTGTTGAGGAACAGAAGGATCTTGGTGTATGTGTCAATAGATCCCTGAAAGTAGGCAGCCAAGTGGAAAAGTTGTTAAGAAGGCATATGGAGTCTTAGCTTTTATTGGTAGGGGGATTGAATTTAGGACCCGCAGCATCATGTTGCAACTGTACAAAACTCTAGTGCGGCCGCACTTGGAGTATTGTGTGCAGTTCTGGTCCCCACATTATAAGAAAGATGTGGAGGCATTGGAGAGGGTACAGAGGAGGTTTACCAGGATGTTGCCTGGTATGGAGGGCAGGTCCTATGAAGAGAGGTTGAAGGATTTGAGGTTGTTTTCGTTAGAAAGGAGGCGGCTAAGAGGGGATCTTATTGAAGCATATAAGATGATTAGAGGTTTAGATAGGGTGGACAGTGATAGCCTTTTTCCTAGGATGGAGAAAGCTAGCACGAGGGGACACAACTTTAAATTAAGGGGTATGAGTTATAGGACGGATATCAGAGGTAGGTTCTTTACTCAAAGGTGATTAGGGAGTTGAATGCCCTGCCTGCAGCTGTTGTAGATGCGCCAAGTTTGGTGGCGTTTAAGAGGTTAATTGATAAGTATATGGAAGAGAATGGAATGGTTTAGTTTGGAGGGGCATTGCTTTTTATTTTGGTCGGCACAACATCGAAGGCCGAAGGGCCTGTTCGTGCTGTTATGTTCTATGTCTATGTAAAATGCCAGCTGTGCACGTTTCTGAAACAGTCAGTGTGAAAGGTTGAATAGGTTAGGACTTTATTCCTGGAGCGTAGAAAAATGAGGGGAGATTTATAGAGATGTATAAAATTAGAGGATAGATAGGTATGGGTATGATGGGAGTGAATGCAATAGGCTTTTTCACACTAAGGCTAAGGGAGAAAATAACTAGAGGACATAGGTTAAGGGTGAAAGGGAAAACTTTTAAAGGAATACTAGCTAGCAATATTAATATTGGACCTAGGGTGCAGATATTCCCAGTATATTCTAAATGTATAACGGCGGTGAGTGGGAAGTGCTCTGTTTTGGTGAGTCAGCACCGCAATCTTCTGGCAATCTGTCAATTTCTTTAACAGCTGCCTGGAGGAGCAAGAGTGTAAAAACCTGGGAAATTGGCTTAGGTGCCATTGCCCCAATAGACAATAGAAACCGCATGCCCCTTCACCAATGACAATGTTACGTCCACACGACATGGGTCACTGGGATCAAGTCAATCAGAGTACTCTAATCCACCGGTGAACCCCCCACCTGCTCTCTCACCCCTGGACCATCATAAACCATTTCCATGACCCTCCCGCATAGGCCCCCCTCATTGTGCAAAGCCCCCACCCACCACCCACTGCCTTTCCCCATGTAGCCCTCACCCTGTCTCAGCCATTTCCCATTTCGGCCCCTCATCCTGCGCTGCCCGGCGGCACGTGTACAGTGCACAAACTAGTCACTGTTATGATCGGGCCACGGGCTGAAGGCACTGTATGGCCTATCTCCAACCACTTGAGGCTCAGTGGCTCTGATCTGTCTGGCGGGGGCATGGCATGGTTATGTTACTATAGAACTTCAGCGTGATGTTCTCGCTGGCAAGCATCCGGGGGAGCGGGGCGCAGCCTGTGCCGGACTCCTCATTCTTTGAGATCCAGGGGTCCACTTTATACGAGAATGCGCTGTGTGCCCTTTCTGGGTGCGAATCGGTTGTTGCTAGGAAACAGGGCCTGGGAAGATATAGTTTTGTGCTGGGTGGAGGGATGGGTGGGTTGGACAGTCTTGCAACCACCCAAGTGAGCTTGGATGAAAAAAGTTTGATAACCATTGACGTATACATAATTCATTGGAATTCCTCCATGCAGAAGGAAGGCAATAGGCCCATCGGAGAACCACAGGGACCATAGAAACACACAGCAAAAACGCCCTTTGGCCCTTCTTGTCTGGTGCTGACACCATTTTTCTGGCCTAGTCACACTGACCTGCACTTGGACCTTTTCCTTTTATAACCCTCTCATCCCATGACACCTGTCAAGTGTATTTTCTTAAATGTTAAAGTGAGCCGGCATTTTACCACTCTTCTGGCAGCTCTTTCCACACTCCCACCACTCTTGTGTGAAGAAGAAGCCCCCCACTAATATTCCATTTAAATTCTTCCCACTTCCCTCTTTAACCATGCCCTCCTGGTTTTTTTTCTCCCCTAGGTTCAGTGGAAAAAAGCTGATTGCATTCACTCTATCTACACCCATCATATTTATTACACCTCTACAAATCCCCCCTCAATCTTATACACTCCAGGAATAAAAACCTTACCTATTCAATCTTTCTCTGTAACACAGTGTCTCATCCAGGCACCATCCTTGCTAAAACTTTTCTGCACTCTTTCAACCTGAGGAATATGCTTCCTGTAATTAGGTGACCAAAAATGTACACAGTCTCTAAATTCGGCCTCAACCAAAACGTCTTATACAACTTCATCTAAACATTCCAACTCTTATACTCAAAATACTTTGATTTATAAAGGCCAATGTACCAAACACATTCTTTATGACCCTATTACTGTGATGCCACTCTTAGGAAATTATGTACCGTATTCCCAGATCCCCTCTGTTCTTACTGACACTCTTCAGTGACCTACCATTTACCATGTATGGGTTACCTTGGTTTTGCCTTTCAAAGATGTATAATAATCACACTTGTCTTGCATTTAAACTCCATTGCCATTTTTCAGGCCCATTTTCTAGCAGGTCACAAATCTCTCTGCAAGCTTTAAAAACCTTTTCATATCACCATACCTCCAATCTTGTATATCAGCAAATTTGCTGATCCATTTACCACATAATCACCAGATCATTGAATAAAGATGACAAACCACAAATGGACCCAACACTGATCCCTGTGGAACATCACTAGTCAAGGCTCCACTCAGAAGCAAACCTCTACTACAACTCGCTGGCGTCTTCCATTGAAGGCCAAGTACTAATCCAATTTACTACCTCTCCATGTATATCTGGCGCATGAAACCCTTCCTAACTAACCTCCCTTCTGGGGACTTGTCAAGGCCTTATGTGAAATCCATACAGAAACATCCACACCTTTCACTTCATCCAATTTCCTGGTTACCACCTCAAATTTTACTAGATTGCTTGAAAGTTACTACCCACGCACAAGATGATGTTGACTCTCCTAATAAGTCCTGTATAGGCAAGTATTTGTAGATCCTATAGCCGTCCAATAATTAACTACTGCTCCGTTATAAGACCCAAAAAACATAGGAAAGAATTAGGCCATTGGCCCAATCAAATCTCGCCCCACTATTCAGTCATGGCTGATGTTTTTCTCATCCTCAGTCATCTGCCTTTGCCCCATGACACCTGATCCCTTTATTAATCAAGAATCGATCTAATCCCTGTCTTAAAAGACATTCAGTGACATGGTCTCCACAGACTTCTGTGATAAACACTCCAATAGATGCACCACTGCTCAGGCTGAAGAAAAGCTTCTCTCTCTGTTTTAAAAGGATGTCCGTTTCACCTGAGGTTGTGCCCTCTGGCTCTAGTTTCTCCTGCTAGTGGAAAATAACAACTCCACGTCCACTCTATCTGGGCCTCACAGTATCCTGTAAGTTTCAATAAAATTCACCTTCATCGTTCTAACAACTCAAACGAATATGAGACGCAGAGTCCCTCAACTTCCAGTCCCTAGCCTCATAACCCCAGTATTTACCAGCTAATCCCTTGATGCTAAGAGGCAATTTAGCATGGACAATCCACCTGAACTACACAGTGTTAGACTGTGGGAGGAAACTGGAGAGCACCAGAGGAAACCTCAAGTAGGACATGGGGAAAACAAGCCAAACTCCCGCACAGACAGTTACCTGGGTTGGGAATTGAAAACCGTGTCCTGGTCTGCTGTTGGCAGCAATGCTAATAAACTGTGCCTTATGCCACCCTAGATAAAATAATGTCTTTTGCGATTAAGGTGAGAGATGATGGATTAAAATAAGTGTGGGAGAGTGGATTGATGAGTTCTGCGTCTAATCGGAAAATATTTATTGGATAAAGAAGTGGCGAGAAATAGGTCGGAGAGATCTTCCTGGGTTCTGACTTAGATTTTGGAAATTTCTCATGAGGTGAGACCATGTAATTGAAAGTCAGAGGACTTTTAAGCAGAAATCGTGAAAATGGGTAAGGAATGAAACGGGGGGGAGAATGCATCTTATACGATAAAGGAAAAGGAATATAAATTTCTTTATTAGGTGGAAAAAAAACATATCTCGCTAATCTATATTTCAGGAGAGCAAATGTCCATCAGAAAGAAACCTGGCAGCTAGTACACACCAGAAGATATATTAAAATGTTCATGTTTGTTCCTTATTTTCTATTTTTTAATGTTCCTGGAGAAAGGAAGGTGGACAGAAAAGGAAAGAGAATTTTATTAATATTTTTCCTCTCCAGTCATACTTCACCTATTTTTAATAAAGCAACAAGGTAGGTAGAGCTTCCTGGAAAATGAACAGTTAGCCACTCACCCCAGCACCCGACTGTGAAATAGAAATTTCCACCAAATCCTATCTCAATATTGACTGTACATTTCTTTCTGTTAATGATCATAGCACACCCACCCTCTGCTAACACTGCGGGTTTGTTTAAGAGACTGGTGTATCCGCCTTGACTGACCTTCCTCACGCAGTCTAGACTAATACGCTCTTGGGGTAAAGGGGATTTGGGGGGAAAGAGGGATTGACAGAGAATAATCAAAATTCAACGATCAACTATGATCTCAAATGAATGGCCTTCCACCGGATTCTGGTTACTATGTTTATATTCTCATCACTGAGTAAGCCTGCGTGGAAACAGTGGACTCATTACACACAGTGGACACCCGAGTGCCCTGTGATGGCAGACATTACCAATAGCAGCAACTTCTTATTCATGAAAGATACAACACAGAGAGGCCATTAAGCTCTTTTCTAGCCAAATTAATCCATTCCAAACACCCCCCCTCCCCCCCCCACGACATGGCCACACAATTCCTTTCCCCGGGCATAATCCTCTGATTCCCTTTTGAAAGTTCCTATTACATTGAATCTGTTTCTATTGCCCTTTTCTAGCAGTGCCTTCCAGATCACAACAATTCATCATTAAAATATTTCTGCTCATAACAAGAACATAAGAAATAAGAACTTGGGCCAGTCATAGACAG
>JAGIQG010000003.1:1996374-2114543 GCA_024679065.1 Sphyrna mokarran
TGGTAGGGCTCTTAATAGTGTTGAGGAACAGAAGGATCTGGTGTATGTGTCAATAGATCCCTGAAAGTAGGCAGTCAAGTGGATAAAGTTGTTAAGGAAGGCATATGGAGTCTTAGCTTTTATTGGCAGGGGGATTGAATTTAAGAGCCGCAGCATCATGTTGCAACTGTACAAAACTCTAGTGCGGCCGCACTTGGAGTATTGTGTGCAGCTCTGGTCCCCACATTATAAGAAAGATGTGGAGGCATTGGAGAGGGTACAGAGGAGGTTTACCAGGATGTTGCCTGGTATGGAGGGCAGGTCCTACGAAGAGAGGTTGAAGGATTTGAGGTTGTTTTCGTTGAAAGGAGGCGGCTAAGAGGGGATCTTATTGAAGCATATAAGATGATTAGAGGTTTAGATAGGGTGGACAGTGATAGCCTTTTTCCTAGGATGGAGAAAGCTAGCACGAGGGGACACAGCTTTAAATTAAGGGGTATGAGTTATAGGACGGATATCAGAGGTAGGTTCTTTACTCAAAGAGTGATTAGGGAGTGGAATGCCCTGCCTGCAGCTGTTGTAGATGCGCCAAGTTTGGTGGCGTTTAAGAGGTTAGTTGATAAGTATATGGAAGAGAAGGGAATGGTTTAGTTTGGAGGGGCATTGCTTTTTATATTGGTCGGCGCAACATCGAAGGCCGAAGGGCCTGTTCTGTGCTGTAATGTTCTATGTTCTAATGCTGCTATCCTTTCTAAGCAGGAAGAATCTCTCTACCTCTACCCTATCCATCCCCTTCATTATCTTGTATGTCTCTATAAGATTCTCCCTCAGCCTTCTAAACTCCAACGAGTACAAACCTAGTCTACTTAATCTCTCCTCATAAGCTAACCCCCTCATTTCTGGTATCAGCCTGGTGAACTTTCTCTGCACTCCCTCTAAGGCCGATATATCCTTCTGCAAATATGGTGACCAAAACTGCACACAGTACTCTAGCTGTGGCCTCACTAGCACCCAGTACAGTTGCAACAAGACCTCCCTGCTTTTATATTCTATCCCCTTAGCAATAAAGGCTGACATTCCATTTGTCTTCTTGATCACCTGCTGCACCTGCAGACTGCATTTTTGCAAATTGTGCACAAGGATCCCCAGGTCCCTCTGCACCGTAGCATGCTGTAGCTTTTCACCTTTTAAATAATAATCCCTCCTACTATTATTCCTACCAAAGTGGATAATCTTACATTTGCTAACATTATACTCCATCTGCCAGGTCATCGCTCACTCACTCAACCTATCCAGATCCCTCTGCAGACTTTCCACACTCTCCACTCAATTTGCTTTTCCACACATCTTCGTGTCATCAGCAAATTTCGTCACCCTGCACTCTATCCCTTCCTCCAGATCATCTATGTAAATGGTAAACAGTTGAGGCCCCAGCACTGATCCCTGGGGCACTCCACTAGTCACCAGCTGCCAACCAGAACAGCACCCATTAATACCTACCCTCTGCTTCCTATTAGACAACCAATCCTCTATCCACGCCAAAACCTTATCCCTAACTCCTTGCACCCTAATATTTTTCAGCAACTTTTTGTGAGGCACCTTATCAAACGCCTTCTGGAAATCTAATACATCACATCCACCGGTTCCCCTCTGTCTACCGCACTAATCACATCCTCATAGAAATCCAATAAATTCATCAAACATGATTTCCCCTTAATGAATCTGTGCTGTGTCTGCTTGATCAAACCGTTCTTTTCTAGGTGCCTGCCCATTTTTTCTTTGATGACAAATTCAAGCATTTTTCCAACCAAAGATGTTAAATTAACCGGCCTATAATTCCCTGCCTTTTGTCTGCTACCTTTTTCAAATAACAACATAACATTAGACGTTTTCCAATCTTCCGGCACTTTCCCAGAATCCAACGAATTTTGATAAATAATTACTAAGGCATCCGCTATCACCTCTGCCATTTCTTTCATCTAGCCAAATTTTATTCAATATGTCCTCTTTCTGCTGTGGGACTGGAATATGTAATTATAAAATCTGCTGTAAAAGGGCCTCAGACACCTTTAAGGATCTTAGGTTATCAGCTGAGCTGGTGGATCTCTGACCTGTGACGACACAATATTTCCTTTTATGTATTTATGGACTGTGGGTGTCATTGACTGCAGTGGCACTGTTGCCCTCATTGCCCCTTGAACTGAGTGTCTTGCTCAGCCATTTCATAGTGCAGTATAGACTTTAATTCCACATTACTGTGGCTCTGGTGTCACATGTAGACCAGACAGGTGAGGATGGTAGATTTCCTTCCCTAAAGGACATTATTGAACCTGATGGGTTTTTATGACAGTAAACAATGGTTTCACGGTTATTAATGGATTCTTCATTCCAGATATTTTTTATTGAATTCAAATTTCACCGTTTGCTGTGGCGGGATTTGAACCTGGGTCCCTGGAACATTACTTCAGTAACTGGATTAATAGTCTAGTGATAATACCACTCGGCCGTCGCCTCACCATTAGTAAACCAGAGGGGTTTTTATGTGAATCTACAATGGTTTCCTTAGACTTTAATTCCACGTTTTAATTGAATTCAAATTTCACCATCTGCTGTGGTGGGTTTTGAATCTTGGACCACAGAGCATTATTCTGTAACTCTGGATTACGAATCTAGTGACAATACCATTCGTCACTACCTCAACTGCTGTTTATCTAGAGAGAGTGTTATCTCCCTCTGAGTAGCACTATGCCTGTCCTCCACCCTTCAATGAGGAAATGGCCACAGCTGCCTCAAGCTCATCTTTCACTTCCTCTTGCAACCCCTGCTGCCACACTTTGCACCCAGTACAAAGTTCATGTTGCAATTGTACAAACTCTGGTGTGGCTGCACTTGGAATATTGTGTACATTTCTGGTCACTGCATTGTAAGAAAGATGTAGAGGCATTGGAAAGGGTGCAGAGGAGGTTTACCAGGATGTTGCCTGGTATGATGGGAAGGTCTTATGAGAAAAGACAGAGGGACTTGAGGTTATTTTCATTAGAGAGAAGAGGGTTAAGAGGTGACCTAATTGAGGCAAGATGATCAGAAGGTTAGATAGAGTGGACAGTGAGAGCCTTTTTCCTCAGATGGTGATGGCTAACACGAGGGGACATTGCTTTAAATTAAGGGGTGGTAGTTATAGGACAGATGCTAGAGGTGGGTTCTTTACTCAGAGGGTAGTAAGGGCGTGGAATGCCCTGCCTGCAGCAGTTGTGGACTCGTCAACTTTAAGGGCGTTCAAAGGGTGGATAAGCATATGGATAACATTGGAATAGTTTAGGTTAGAGGGTCATTAGATTGATTCCGCTGGTCAGCGCAACATCGAGGGCCGAAGGGCCTGTACTGCGCTGTAATCTTCTATGTTCAGTGCTACCCTCCATCATTATGTATGCACTGGTAGAGGCTGATGCTGCTTGTTCTGAGTCTCTGATTCCAGCATTTGTTCTTGTACAAACACATCTGGAGCACTCAGAGGAAACCCACGCAGACATGGAGAGTGCATGCGAACTGCGCTCAGACAGTGACCCAAGCTGGAAATTGAAACCGGTTCCCTGGCGCTGTGAGGCAGCAGTGCTAACCACTGTGCCACCATGACTTGATTTCAGTTTTTTAAATTCAAATGGCTTTTCCTTTGCCACTTCAACCTTCACAGGTTCCGTTGTTCCCTGTCAGGCCTCTGAACCTCTCTCGGTTCTCCATGTCTTTGAATTTCTCTATATTTCTCCGGCCTTCTCTTGACTGTTATGGATTTTTCATGGATTTTACCCTAGAGCTTGCCTCTGCCTTCTCTATTCTGCATAATTCACATCTTCCTATCTCCCTTTCTTATTGTTCTCTTTGGAAAGTTCACTCTCTAAGCGCAGTTCGCATGCACTCTCCATGTCTGCGTGGGTTTCCTCTGAGTGCTCCAGAGGAGTTTATGCTTTTCTATCCCTTGGCTGGTCTCAATGTGATGCTTCAACATTGCATTCTTTTGTCCAGCGGAGTCTCCCCTGGGGTGTAATTGCTTGGAGCAGATCTCTGCAGTTTTTGGAATGAGCTTCTTGGGTGGTCACCTTGCAAACTAGGGAATGCCCGAAAGAGCCCATACCTCCAACCAGCCTGTGCTCCATACAGCATTGTCTCTCCTACTTGATAAAGAGTCCTTGAAGCACTTCGCTGGTTGCATATTTTAAAGAAATTCTATTAATTTAGGACTGCTGCAGTTATTATTTCAGAACAATTAATTGTATTTTGATATCTCATCTCAGAAACACTTAAAGTCTCAGGATGATGTGAATCAAGTAAGAAGTCTGACAACACCAGGTTTAAATCCAACTGATTTATTTGATAATAAACTCATAAGCTTTCGGCTCTATGGCCTTCGTCAGGTGAATGAGGTGTTCTGATCTCCAACAGCACACGTATCAGCACAGACTGTTTACAGATTACTGATTAGAATGCAAATCTTTACACCTAACCTGCTATTCAAGCCTTAAAGTGGCTAACAATGTGAGTGGAAGGAGCACTGAGCACAGGTTAAAGAGATGTGTATTGTCTCCAGATTAAGTGAGGTTTTTTGCTAACCCAAAGCATGGTACATTGGGGAGACCATGCAGACACTACAACAGTGGATGAATGAACATCGCTCAACAATCACCAGGCAAAACTGTTCCCTTCCTGTGGGCGAACACTTCAGCAGTCATGGGCATTCGGCTTCTGACCTTCGGGTAAATGTTCTTCAAGGGGGCCTTCATGACACACGTCAGCGCAGAGCTGCTGAGCAGAGACTGATAACCAAGTTCTGCACACATGAGGACGGTCTTAATAGGGATCTTGGCTTCATGTCACACTATCTGTAACCCCCATGACTTGCCTGGGTTAGCAAAAAACCTCACTTACTGTGCTGTCCGAGACAATACACATCTCTTTAACCTGTGCTCAATGCTCCTTCCACTCACATTGTTAGCCACTTTAAGACTTGAATAGTAGGTTAGGTGTAAGGATTCGCATTCTAATCAGTCATCTGTAAACAGTCTGTGCTGTTATGTGTGCTATTGGAGACCAGAACACCTCATTTACCTGACCATGGCCATACAGCTGAAAGCTTGCGAGTTTACTATCAAATAAATTGGTTGGATTTAAAAATGGTGTTGTCAGACCTCTTACTGTGTTTACCCCAGTCCAATGCCAGCATCTCTATATCACAATGTGAATCAACTCAGGGATGGGGTATTTCAAACTCCCCAGGGGGGATCTATCTTCATCCCATTTGGAGATTGTGTACATTGCCTCAGTCTAGACATTGTAAGAAGTCTCACAATACCAGGTTAAAGTCCAACAGATTTATTTGGTAGCACAAACTTTCAGAACACTGCTCCATCAGGTGAATGGAGGATTGGGTTCATAAACAGGATATATATAGATACAGACTCATTTTACAAGATAATGGTTGAAATGTGATAGCCAAGTTCTGCACACATGAGGATGGCCTCAATTGGGATCTTGGGTTCATGTCAGACTACCTGTAACCCCCATGACTTGCCTGGGCTTGCAAAATCTCACAAACTGTCCTGCCTTGAGACAATTCACACCTCTTTAATCTGCACTTAACCCTCTCTCCACATGCATTGTCTGCACCTGAAAAGACTTGATTACCTGTAAAAACTCGCATTCCAATTATTATGTGGTAAATTGAGTCCATGTCTATATATACCCTGTTTGTGAGCCCAACTCTCCACTCACCTGATGAACGGGCAATGCTCCAAAAGCTTGTGCTACCAAATAAACCTGTTGAAGTTTAACCTGGTGTTGTGAGATTTCTTACTGTGCCCACCCCAACCCAATACCAGCATTGCCACATCAGTCTGGACAATTTTGATATTGTAGAAAATCCCAGTTATTTTTAAAACCCAGCCAGAAAAAGAAAAAAATGGAAATTGTACCTTCAAAATGTACATCCTGGTGACAGGCTTCAGAGGTACAAAGAGTAAACATGGATTCAATTGGCTGAGCCTCCCTGTGCTATAATAACACGATGACACTATTACTGACATGATCATTTCTTTGGGTCTTCCTCTGAATTTAAAATTCTCATCTTTTTTTAAGAGACCTCCATGACTTTGCACTCCCTATCTCTGTAATCACTTCCAGCATCACAACCCTCTGGAGATCCCTGAACTCCTCCAATTCTGGTATCTTGAATATTACTGATTTTAATCTCTGCTTTCAGCTGCCTGGGTCCCAAGCTCAGGAATTTCCACTCTAAACCTCTGACCTTTCTCATTTCACATTTAAACATTTTCTATCAATTCATTTCTGATTACTGACAAAGAACAAAGAACAGTACAACTCAGGAACAGCCTGCTCCAGATTCTCCCATTCTCGATCTATACTCAGTGCCCCAGTTGATGAAGACAGACATACCGTACACCTTCTGGACCATTTTATTCAGCTGTGTTGCCATTTTCAGGGAGCTGTGGACCTGTATGCCTAGATTCCTCCAAACTTGTAAAGCACATAAAGGTGCTAAATAAATCTAAATTATTCTTGCCCACTCCCTGCTTTTCCTGCCTCTGTATTTGATTAAATTCTGTTACATCGCTGTCATTTTCCCTGTTCTGATATCTAACGTTCAGTTCAACCTGAAACATTTTCTCTCTCTCTCTCCACAGACGCTGCCTGGCATGCTGAGTATCTGTTTTTATTTCAGATTTCCAGAAACCTGCAGTAATTTGATTTTGAGAGGTTGGTAAATGTGCCAGTGAGGGTGAAAGGCTGAAGGACCAGATCAAGCTGCTATCCCTGGCCTCTGGTTAACACTGCGCTCTGTCCTGTTGCAGGGTCGATCATTGGAACAATGAGAAGGAACGTATTGTGCTGATCTGTGAAAAGACGCTGCTCATTTGCAAGTATGACTTTATGGTTCTCAGTTACCAGTACTGCCGGCGGATTCCCCTCAATTACATCGACAGGATCTATTACGGAGAATTCGCTTTCCCTCAACACTCCATGTCCAGGTAAGGTTTCCACACTGAGAATTTCCCCGGCTCACTTATCTCTGTCTGTCACTATTTCTAATCTTTCCCGACTGCCTCTGCAGTAAGTTTATCAGTGCTTTCATTTCCATTTATCCTTGGGGATGTAAGTGTTGCTGAAAAGGCTAGTATTTTTGTCCATCCCTAACTGACCTTTATTTGGTATAGCTGAGTGATGTGAGAAGCAGATGTTCAAATGATACCCCTGGTCACAATTACTGATTCTGGCTTCTTATTTCTGATTTATTTAGTTTCATTTATTTAAACTCCTATCTCTCAATCATCAACACTATTTGATGCCAGTGCAGTAACACACTCACTGCCATCCATACTGCTATCAGTCTGACCCAGACTGAGTGTGAGTCACAGCTTTACGCATTGACACAGGCCCTTTGGCCCAACTTGTTCATGCTGCCCTTTCTTTCTCAAGACTCCTAAGCGAATCGCAATTACAAACATTTTACTGAAATTCTCCCCAGCTGCCCTGAAAAATGAAACAAAAACTGATATTTATATAGCCCCTTTCACATCAATCACAAAGCACTTCACAAGCAATGAAATCCCTTGTAGTGTAAGCATTGCTGTAATGTTGATATGCACAAAGTAACTTATTGAGAACGAGCGATTCAACATATTGAGATAACAACCAGTTAATTTTATCCTAACTCTTATTAGGTGAAGGAAAATTATTAATGAGGACAGCAGAAAGAACTCCCCCTGCCAGGTCTAACAGAGAGAACTTCAGTTTCCCATCACATTCAAAAGAGAAAAGCTCTGACAGCGCGGCGCTCCCTCAGCACTGACCCTCTGACAGCGCGGCGCTCCCTCAGCACTGACCCTCTGACAGCGCGGCGCTCCCTCAGCACTGACCCTCTGACAGCGCGGCGCTCCCTCAGCACTGACCCTCGGACAGCGCGGCGCTCCCTCAGCACTGACCCTCGGACAGCGCGGCGCTCCCTCAGCACTGACCCTCGGACAGCGCGGCGCTCCCTCAGCACTGACCCTCGGACAGCGCGGCGCTCCCTCAGCACTGACCCTCGGACAGCGCGGCGCTCCCTCAGCACTGACCCTCGGACAGCGCGGCGCTCCCTCAGCACTGACCCTCGGACAGCGCGGCGCTCCCTCAGCACTGACCCTCACACGGCGCTCCCTCAGCGACAGCGCGGCGCTCCCTCAGACTGACCCTCGGACAGCGCGGCGCCCCCTCAGCACGGGCCCCCCGACAGCGCGCCGCCCCCTCAGCACGGGCTTTCTGGAGGTGGGTGAAATTACACTCTAGCCGAAGGTGTTTGGGACTGTAAGTAAAACTCTTCATTTCATGCTGGGCGCAAGAAATGATCGCATTTCAACCCAAAAAGGATTGCACACACTTGGTCTGTAATGATATCTCACAAGATGACTGCAATGATATATGTAATGGTGTCTCCCTGCAGGACTGCAATGACATCTCACAGGAGAACTGTAATAATATGTGTATTGTGCTGTAATGATATTTGTAATGATATCTCAAAATAGGACTGTAATGACATCTCACAACAGGACTGTAATGAATTATGTTATGACATCTCACAACAGGATTGGAATGGATTATATAACTATATCTCAACTGGATTGTAATTATATCAGTTATGATGTGCAGGTTAGGTTGATTGGCCATGCTAAAATTGACCTTAGTGTCCTGAGATGCGTAGGTTAGAGGGATTACTGGGTAAAATATGTAGGGATGGGCGGGTGGGGCATGAGTGGAATTGTGATCAGTGCAGATTCTATGGGCCGAATGGCCTCTTTCTGTACTGTAGGGTTTCTACGATTTTATTTCTGTCTCGTAACACAACTTTATTGATATTGATAATGAAGTTTCACAATGGAACTGTGGTGTTGATAATGTCTCACAACAGGTTTCTGGATATATGTAATGATATGTCGTAGCATGGCTACTGATATCTCAGAACACAACTGCAACAATATCTCAGCAGGGCTGTAACAATACTTGTAACAACATTTCACAACAGACTGTAATGCTATCTCAAAACAGGACAATAATCATATCTGTGATGATGCCTCAACATGACTAAGATTATATATTGCAACAGGACTGTAATGGTGTCTCTCAACGAGGCTGCAATAGTATTGTTTATGATGTCTCTCAGCAGGACTGTAATGATGTTGGTGATATTTCATAACAGGCCTGTATTAATATCTGTATTGATATGTTGCAGCATAACTAATCATATCTCACCACAGGCTTGTAATAATAGAACATAGAACATAGAACATTACAGCGCAGAACAGGCCCTATGGCCTTCGATGTTGCGCCGACCATTATAAAAAGCAATAACCCTCCAAACTAAACCATTCCCTTCTCTTCCATAAACTTATCAACGAACCTCTTAAACGCCACCAAACTTGGCGCATCTACAACTGCCGCAGGCAGGGCATTCCACTCCCTAACCACCCTCTGGATAAAGAACCTACCTCTGATATCCGTCCTATAACTATCACCCCTTAATTTAAAGCTGTGTCCCTCGTGCTAGCTTTCTCCATCCTAGGAAAAAGGCTATCACTGTCCACCCTATCTAAACCTCTAATCATCTTATATGCTTCGATAAGGTCTCCTCTTAGCCGCCTCCTCTCTACCGAAAACAACCTCAAATCCCTCAGCCTCTCTTCATAAGACCTGCCCTCCATACCAGGCAACATCCTGGTAAACCTCCTCTGTACCCTCTCCAATGCCTCCACATCTTTCTTATAATGTGGGGACCAGACTGCACACAATACTCCAAGTGCGGCCGCACTAGAGTTTTGTACAGTTGCAACATGACGTTGCGGTTCCGAAATTCAATCCCCCTACCAATAAAAGCTAAGACTCCGTATGCCTTCTTAACAGCCTTATCGATTTGACTGCTTACTTTCAGGGATCTATGCACAAATACACCAAGATCCCTCTGTTCATCAACACTATTAAGAATCCTACCATTAGCTCTATACTCTACACATTTCTTATTCCTGCCAAAGTGCATTACCTCACACTTTTCCACATTAAACTCCATTTGCCACCTCTCGGCCCAGCTCTGCAACTTGTCCAAGTCCCTCTGCAAAGTATAACACCCCTCTTCACTATCTACCACTCCACCGACTTTAGTGTCATCTGCAAATTTACTAATCCATCCTTCAATACCCTCATCCAGATCATTTATAAAAATTTACAAACAGCAGGGGCCCCAAAACAGACCCCTGAGGTACACCACTTGTCACCGAACTCCACGATGAATATCTCCCATCAACCACCACCCTCTGTCTTCTATCTGCTAGCCAATTCCTAATCCCATTAGCTAAATCACCCTCTATCCCATACATCTGCATTTTCTGCAGAAGCCTTCCATGGGCCACCTTATCGAACGCCTTACTAAAGTCCATATATACCACATCAACCGCCTTACCCCCATCCACCTCTTTGGTCACTTTTTCAAAAAACTCTATAAGGTTAGTAAGGCACGACCTACCCTTCACAAAACCATGCTGACTATCCCCAATCAATTCATTTCTCTCTAAATAACTATAAATCCTAGCCCTAATAATTCTCTCCAATACTTTGCCCACAACAGAAGTAAGACTCACTGGCCTATAATTCCCTGGAAAGTCTCTCTTCCCCTTCTTGAACAACGGGACCACATTCGCTATCCTCCAGTCTTCCGGAACTATACCCGTAACCAACGACGACCTGAATATCAGAGCCAGAGGCTCTGCAATCACCTCTCTCACCTCCCAGAGAATCCTAGGGTAAATCCCATCCGGCCCAGGGGACTTATCTAACTTCAAACCCTCAAGAATATCTTGCACATGCTCCTTATCTACTTCAATACTTTCCAGTTTATAAAGTATCCCAGTGTTCTCCACAACTACATTTACATCTCCCTGCGTGAATACCGAAGAGAAATATTTGTTCAGTGCCTCTCCAATCTCTTCAGGCTCCACGCACAACTTCCCACTGCTGTCTCTGACTGGCCCTAATCTTGCCCTAACCAATCTTCTACTCTTAACATATCTAAAGATATGTTAAGAGTAGAAGATATGTTAAGAGTATCTAAAGATATGTTAAGGGCTGCAGTGAAACGCTTGGGAACTACAGGCCAGTGAGCCTCACATCTGTAGTGAACAAGTTGTTTGAAGGTATTTTGAGAGACAAGATAATATCTCACAACAGGACTTACATATCTGCAATGATATCTCAACAGGACTAATATCTTGGAACATGACTAATGTCTTACAACAGAACTGTAATGTTGTCTGTAATGATATCTCAACAGGACTGTAATATATTGCAACAGGATAAATGATATCTGCATTGGTATCTTGCCAATCAACTGTAATAATATCTGTAATTATATTTCAGAACAGAACTGTAATGATATCTCACAGTAAGACTGTAATGATATCTGTAACAGCACCTCTCAACAGGGTATAATGATATCTCTCAGCAGGACTGTAATGAGATCGCTCTGAAGGACTGTAATGATATCTCCCTATAGGACTGTAATGAGATCTCTCAGCAGAACTGTAATGTTATATGGGTGAAGTGTATCCTAGGACATGGTGAGAGACTGGGGGGAAATTGCAGGGCTTCTAACAGAGATATTTGAATCATTAATTGTCATAGGTGAGATGCCTGAAGATTGGAGAGTGGCAAATGTTATGCTTTTGTTTAAGAAGGGCTGCAGTGAAACGCTTGGGAACTACAGGCCAGTGAGCCTCACATCTGTAGTGAATGAGTTGTTTAAAGGTATTTTGAGAGACAGGATATATATAGAGATGCAAGGACTATTAGGGACAGTCAGCATGGCTTTGTGAGTGGAAAATCATGTCTCACAAATTTGATTGAGTTTTTTGTAGGGGTAATCAAAAAGATAGATGAGGGCAGTGCAGTTGATGTTGTCTACATGGATTTTAGCAAGACCTTTGACAAGGTACCACATGGTAGCTGTTGCATGAAGTTAAATCTCACGGAATCCAAGTGAGATTGCCAAATGGACACAAAATTGGTTTGATGACCAAAAGACAGAGGGTGGCTATCGAGGGTTGTTTTTCAAACTGGAGGCTTGTGACCAGTGGTATTCCTTAGGGATCAGTGCTGGGTCTGATGTTATTTGTCATTTTATATTAATGATTTCGATGAGAATTTAGTAGGCATGGGATAGTAAGTTTGCCGATGACACCCAAGATTGGTGGCATAGTGGATAGTGAAGATTATCTAGGATTGCAATGGGATCTTGATCAATTGGGTCAGTGGGCTGATGAATAGCAGGTGGAGTTTAATTTAGATATATGTAAGGTAATGCATTTTGGTACACTGAATCAGGACAGAATTTACTCAGTTAATGTAGGGAACTGGGGAGAGTTACAGAACAAAGAGATATAAGGATGCAGATTCATAGTTCCTTGAAAGTGAAGTCACAGGTGGAGAGAGTGGTGAAGAAGGCATTCAGCATGCTTGGTTTTATTGGTCAGAACATTGAATTGGGGCGTCTTGTTGAAGTTGTGTAAGACCACACTTGGAATACTGTGTACAGTTCTGCTTGCCTATTATAGAAAAGATATTATTAAACTAGAAAGGGTGCAAAAAAGATTTACTACAATGTTATTGAAACTTGATGGTTTGAGTTATAAGGTGAGATTGGATAGACTGGGACTTTTTTTCTCTGGAGCATAGAAGTTTAGAGGTCTATAAAATAATGAGGGGCACAGATCAGCTAGATAGTCAATATCTTTTCCCAATGATAGGGGAATCCAAAACAAGAGGGCATAGGTTTAAGGTGAGAGGGGAGAGATACAAAAGGGTCCAGAGAGGCAATTGTTTCACACACGGGATGGTGAGTGGCTGGAACAAGCTGCCAGAGGTAGTAGTAGACGTGGGTACAATTTTGACTTTTAAAAAGTGTTTAGACAGTTACATGAGTACAATGGGTATAGAGGGATATGAATCAAATGTGGACAATTGGGACTAGCTTAGGGCAGCATGGACAAGTTGGGCTGAAGGGCCTGTTTCCATGCTGTAAACTGACTCTATGACTTAATGATATCTTACAATAGAACTGTAATGAATGCTGTGATGATATCTCACAACAGAATTATAGTTATAAAGTTGTGTAGGAATGATGGCAAGGAGTATATCTTAGAGTTTATTAGAAGATCTTCAACCTGTGGCCACTGGTGAGAAGCCCCACACTCCCAGCATGTCATTTCCTGTGTATGGGTGATGCCAATATATACTTGCCTGCACATTCCACAATCACAATATATGTGATTATATCCCATGATAGGACTGTATGATGCCTGTTTAGATATCAGATGGTTCTCTTTGCAATATTTATATCAGGTTCAAATTCCAGCCTGCACTAAATGCTTTCAGTCAGTGAAGGTGATTGCTATATCTGGAGACACAATTAAATGTGTATCTCTGCAGAATAAAATAGATTACAAATTTTCTGCTCAATCTCAGCACTTTGTCATTTTTCTGTTTCTACGGTTTGATGTCAAAGAATTCTAGTAGTGTCTTTTGTATTTCAGGAGTTAATTGAATATCAATAGTATGTTTTCAATTCAGGAAATTTGAATGAATAATATCTATTTTTCAGAGATGTATACTGTTCTTTGATATTTGGCAACCTCACCTTGAATCCAATGAAATTTAACCTTATGCAATAACCTACCCCTTAGCCTCAACTGGGATCTTGGGTTCATGTCACAGTATCTGTAACCCCCACAACTTGCCTGGGCTTGCAAAATCTCACTAACTGTCCTGGCTAGAGACAATACACATCTCTTTAACCTGTCCTTAATGCTGTCTGCACTCACATTGTCTGTACTTTAAGACTTAATTATCTGTAAAGACTCGCATTCTAACTGTTATTTTGTAAATTGGGTTTGTGTCTTTATATGCCATAGAACATAGAACATTACAGCACAGAACAGGCCCTTCGGCCTTCGATGTTGTGCCGACCAAAATAAAAAGCAATGCCCCTCCAAACTAAACCATTCCCTTCTCTTCCATATACTTATCAATTAACCTCTTAAACGCCACCAAACTTGGCGCATCTACAACAGCTGCAGGCAGGGCATTCCACTCCCTAATCACTCTTTGAGTAAAGAACCTACCTCTGATATCCATCCTATAACTCATACCCCTTAATTTAAAGCTGTGTCCCCTCGTGCTAGCTTTGTGAACAAAGCTGTGAATGTTTGTGAACAGAACCCCCAATTACCTGACGAAGAAGCAGTGCTCCGAAAGCTAGTGGCTTTTGCTACCAAATAAACCTGTTGGACTTTAATCTGGTTTTGTGAGACTTCTTACTGTGTTCTTTGACAAGCCAGCAGGGGGCAGGCTTGGACAGATTTTTGGGGACTTACGTCTGTCTTATGTGTTCAGACTGGATGAGATATTGAGGAATTACCAGAAGGGCTGTGCGTGACCCAGAGCAATGGAAGATGGCAGCACTTGTCACT
This sequence comes from Sphyrna mokarran, assembly GCA_024679065.1. Classification (NCBI taxonomy): domain Eukaryota; kingdom Metazoa; phylum Chordata; class Chondrichthyes; order Carcharhiniformes; family Carcharhinidae; genus Sphyrna; species Sphyrna mokarran. The sequence continues at coordinate 2,010,909 of JAGIQG010000003.1, forward strand.
GAGATTAGCCTCTGAAAGCTTCACAATAAATTGTGTTCATTGAGCATTTTTAATGCAGCAAAATGTCCCAAAGTGCGTCACAGCAGTTATCAGGCAGAGTGAGACACTGAGATATTGGGAGAGGTGGCCTTGGCCAGCAAGGTAGGCTTTCTGTAATATCTTTGAAGAGGAAGTGGAAAGGTTTAGGGAGAAATTCCTGAGTTTAGGACCAGGCAGTAATGAAAATCCGGGATGCTGGAAAGGCTGGAGTGGGAGGAGTGAGGAGATCAGGAAGGGTTGTCATGTTGCAGGATTTGGAAATGAGGATGAGGATTTAGAATCTGGGGCATAGCTGGACTGGGATCCAGCCCAGCTATGGGTATGTGAGTTCAGAGTACAGAGATTACAGAGGGTACAATGTGAGAGTGCAGCTGGGAGTGTGTTGCAATATCATCAAGATTAGAGGTGATGGATGAAGGTTTCAGGTGAACCTTTTTGCTATCCACTGTTTTAACACTGGTGTTAACAGCTTTTTTTGAATGGGTTAAAGTCAGAGCTAACAGTAGGAAAGGATTGTTGGATTGCTAATCCTGCACAGTTTTCAGTGAGTGATCGACCGCCCACCCTAGAAGAATAATACCAAAATCAACATCAACCAAACTCCAGATAGCTTTCGAGCCCCATATCAGCCTCTGTCCTGCCTACCTATCCCTCAACCACCACCCCCCCACCCCCACGACCACCACTCTCCATCTCTCTCTTTCCCACCCTCATAGAACATAGAACACTACAGTACAAAAGGCCCTTCGGCCCACAAGTTGTACCGATCATATCTATACTTACCAGGCCATAGAACATAGAACATAGAACATAGAACAATACAGCACAGAACAGGCCCTTCGGCCTTCGATGTTGTGCTGACCAAAATAAAAAGCAATGCCCCTCCAAACTAAACCATTCCCTTCTCTTCCATATACTTATCAATTAACCTCTTAAACGCCACCAAACTTGGCGCATCTACAACAGCTGCAGGCAGGGCATTCCACTCCCTAATCACTCTTTGAGTAAAGAACCTACCTCTGATATCCGTCCTATAACTCATACCTTAATTTAAAGCTGTGTCCCCTCGTGCTAGCTTTCTCCATCCTAGGAAAAAGGCTATCACTGTCCACCCTATCTAAACCTCTAATCATCTTATGCTTCAATAAGATCCCCTCTTAGCCGCCTCCTTTCTAACGAAAACAACCTCAAATCCTTCAACCTCTCTTCATAGGACCTGCCCTCCATACCAGGCAACATCCTGGTAAACCTCCTCTGTACCCTCTCCAATGCCTCCACATCTTTCTTATAATGTGGGGACCAGAACTGCACACAATACTCCAAGTGCGGCCGCACTAGAGTTTTGTACAGTTGCAACATGATGCTGCGGCTCCTAAATTCAATCCCCCTACCAATAAAAGCTAAGACTCCATATGCCTTCTTAACAACTTTATCCACTTGACTGCCTACTTTCAGGGATCTATTGACACATACACCAAGATCCTTCTGTTCCTCAACACTATTAAGAGCCCTACCATTAGCCCTATACTCTACACATTTATTGTTCCTGCCAAAGTGCATTACCTCACACTTTTCCACATTAAACTCCATTTGCCACCTCTCGGCCCAGCTCTGCAACTTGTCCAAGTCTCTCTGCAAACTATAACACCCCTCTTCACTATCTACCACTCCTCCAACTTTGGTGTCATCCGCAAATTTACTAATCCATCCTTCAATACCCTCATCCAGATCATTTATAAAAATTACAAACAGCAGGGGCCCCAAAACAGACCCCTGAGGCACACCACTTGTCACCGAACTCCACGATGAATATCTCCCATCAACCACCACCCTCTGTCTTCTATCTGCCAGCCAATTCCTAATCCAATTAGCTAAATCACCCTCTATTCCACAACATCTGCATTTTCTGTAGAAGTCTTCCATGGGCCACCTTATCAAACGCCTTACTAAAGTCCATATATACTACATCAACCGCCTTACCCCCATCCACCTCTCTGGTCACTTTCTCAAAAAACTCAATGAGGTTAGTAAGGCATGACCTACCCTTCACGAAACCATGCTGACTGTCCCCAATCAATTCATTTCTCTCTAAATAACTATAAATCCTATCCCTAATAATTCTCTCCAATACCTTGCCCACAACAGAAGTAAGACTCACTGGCCTATAATTCCCTGGAAGGTCTCTCTTCCCCTTCTTAAACAATGGGACCACATTCGCTATCCTCCAGTCCTCCGGAACCACACCCGTAACCAACGACGACCTGAAGATCAGAGCCAGAGGCTCTGCAATCTCCTCTCTTGCCTCCCAGAGAATCCTAGGGTAAATCCCGTCCGGCCCAGGGGACTTATCCAACTTCAAACCCTCGAGAATTTCTAGCACATCCTCCCTATCTACTACAATACTTCCCAATTTGCAACCCTGTACCTCAGTGCTCTCCATAGCTACATTTCCAGCACTCTGCGTGAATACCGAAGAGAAATATTTATTCAGTGCCTCACCAATCTCTTCAGGCTCCACGCACAACTTCCCACTGCTGTCTATGACTGGCCCTAATCTTGCCCTAACCAATCTTCTATTCTTAACATATCGAAAGAAAGCTTTAGGATTCTCCTTAATCCTATCAGCCAACATCTTCTCGTGTCCCCTCTTAGCTCTCCTCAATTCACTTTTTACCTCCTTCCTAGCTAATCTATAGCTATCCATTGCACTACCTGAGCCTTCAAGCCTCATCCTGACATAAGCCTCCTTTTTCTTCTTAACCAGCAAATCAACTCTTTTCGTACACCAAGGCTCTCTTACTCGTCCATTTCCTCCCTGCCTGACAGGGACATACTTATCAAGGACTCGCAGCAGCTGCTCCTTGAATAAGCACCACATTCCAGATGTTCCCAGTCCCTGTAGTTTCCTAGTCCAATCTATGCACCCTAATTCTCTCCTGATGGCCTCATAATTACCCTTCCCCCAGCTATAACTACTGCCCCCAGCTTCATGCCTATCCCTATCCATCACTAAGGTGAACGTAACCGAATTGTGGTCACTATCACCAAAATGTTCACCAACTTCCAAGCCTAACACCTGGTCTGGCTCATTGCCCAGCACCAAATCCAATGTAGCCTCACCTCTAGTTGGCCTCTCTACATACTGAGTCAAAAAACCTTCCTGCACACTCTGTACGAAAACTGACCCCTCTAACGAGCTAGAGCTAGAACTATCTGTAACTCCCAATCCCATTAAATCCCATGTACTCATCCAGAAGTCTCTTAAAAGACCCCAGCGAGTTTGCCTCTACCACCACTGATGGCAGCCGATTCCATTCACTCACCACCCTCTGAGTGAAAAATTTACCTCTAACATCTCCTCTGTACTTGCCCCCCAGCACCTTAAACCTGTGTCCTCTCATAGCAACCATTTCAGCCCTGGGAAATAGTCTCTGAGAGTCCACTCTATCTATTCCTCTCAACATCTTATAAACCTCTATCAGGTCGCCTCTCAACCTTCGTCTCTCCAGCGAGAACAGACCTAGTTCTCTCAACCTATGTTCTATGTTCTATATTGCAATAGGACTGTAATGGTGTCTCTCAATGAGACTGCAATAATATTGTTTATGATGTGTCTCAGCAGGACTGTAATGATGTTGGTAATACCTCATAATAGGCCCATATTAATATCTGTATTAATATCTTCTTCTCCTCTCTTCCCCAGCCATCTCCTCCTCTCTTCCCCAGCCTCCATCTCTCCCTCTCTCCCACCCTCCATCTCTCCCTCTCTCCCACCCTCCCTCTCTCCCCCCCCTCCCCACCCCCAACACTCCCTCTCTCCCACCCTCCATTCTCCCTCTCTCTCTCCCACCTCCATCTCTCCCTCTTCTCCCTCCACCCTACATCCTCTCTTCTCTCTCTCCCCCACCCTCCAATTCTCTATCTCCTCTCTATCCCCACCATCCAACCTCTCTCTCCTCTCTCCCACCACCCCTCTCGTCTCTCTCTCCCACCCTCCACCTCTCTCCCTCTCTCTCTCTCTCTCTCTCCCACCCTCCATCTCTATATCTCTCTCTCCCCACCCTCCGCCTCTCTCTTCTCTCTCTCCCCCCACATCCTCCTCTCTCTCTCTCTCTCTCCCACCCTCCACCTCCTCTCTCTCTCTCTCCCACCCTCATCTCTCTCTCTTCTTCCCCACATAGAACATAGAACATTACAGCGCAGAACAGGCCCTTCGGCCCTCGATGTTGCACCGACCAATTAAGAAAAGCAATGACCTCTAACCTAAACCATTCCCTTTTCATCCATAAACTTATCTACTAACCTCTTAAACGCCACCAAACTTGGCGCATCTACAACTGACGCAGGCAGGGCATTCCATACCCTTACCACCCTCTGGGTAAAGAACCTACCTCTGACATCCGTCCTATAACTACCCTTAATTTAAAGCTTGTCCCCTCGTGCTAGCTTCTCCATCCTAGGAAAAAGGCTATCACTGTCCACCCTATCTAAACCTCTAATCATCTTATATGTTTCAATAAGGTCTCCTCTTAGCCGCCTTCTTTCTAACGAAAACAACCTCAAATCCCTCAGCCTCTCTTCATAAGACCTGCCTCCATACCAGGCAACATCCTGGTAAACCTCCTCTGTACCCTCTCCAATGCCTCCACATCTTTCTTATAATGTGGGGACCAGAACTGCACACAATACTCCAAGTGCAGCCGCACCAGAGTTTTGTACAGTTGCAACATGACGTTGCGGCTCCGAAATTCAATCCCCCTACCAATAAAAGCTAAGACTCCATATGCCTTCTTAACAACTTATCGACTTGATTGCCAACTTTCAGGAATCAATGCACAATATCACCAAGATCCCTCTGTTCATCAACACTATTAAGAGTCCTACCATTAGCCCTATACTCTACACATTTGTTATTCCTGCCAAAGTGAATTACCTCACACTTTTCCACATTAAACTCCATTTGCCACCTCTCGGCCCAGCTCTGCAACTTGTCCAAGTCTCTCTGCAAACTATAACACCCCTCTTCACTATCTACCACTCCTCCGACTTTGGTGTCATCCGCAAATTTACTAATCCATCCTTCAATACCCTCATCCAGATCATTTATAAAAATTACAAACAGCAGGGGCCCCAAAACAGATCCCTGAGGTACACCACTTGTAACCGAACTCCACGATGAATATCTCCCATCAACCACCACCCTCTGTCTTCTATCTGCTAGCCAATTCCTAATCCAATTAGCTAAATCACCCTCAATCCCATACATCTGCATTTTCTGCAGAAGTCTTCCATGGGGGCCACCTTATCGAAACGCCTTACTAAAGTCCATATATACCACATCAACCGCCTTACCCCCATCCACCTCTTTTGTCACTTTTTCAAAAAACTCAATAAGGTTAGTAAGGCACGACCTACCCTTCACAAAACCATGCTGACTATCCCCAATCAATTCATTTCTCTCTAAATAACTATAAATCCTATCCCTAATAATTCTCTCCAATACTTTGCCCACAACAGAAGTAAGACTCACTGTTCTATAATTCCCAGGAAAGTCTCTATTCCCCTTCTTGAACAATGGGACAACATTCGCTATCCTCCAGTCTTCCGGCACTATACCCATAACCAACGACGACCTGAAGATCAGAGCCAGAGGCTCTGCAATCACCTCTTTTGCCTCCCAAAGAATCCTAGGGTAAATCCCATCCAGCCCAGGGGACTTATCTAACTTCAAACCCTCAAGAATATCTAGCACATCCTCCCTATCTACTTCAATACTTTCCAGTTTACAACCCTGTACCTCAGTGTTCTCCATAACTACATTTACATCTCCCTGCGTGAATCCCAAAGAGAAATATTTGTTCAGTGCCTCTCCAATCTCTTCTGGCTCCACGCATAACTTCCCACTGCTGTCTCTGACTGGCCCTAATCTTGCCCTAACCAATCTTCTATTCTTAACATATCTAAAGAAAGGATCAAGGAGAATCCAAAAGCTATCGGCCAAAGTCTTCTCGTGTCCTCTTTTAACTCTTCTCAACTCACTCTTTAGCTCCCTCCTGGCTAATCTATAGCTATCCATTGCACTAACTAAGCCTTCAAGCCTCATCCTGACATAAGCCTCCTTTTTCCTTTTAACCAGCGAATTAACTTTCTTCATACACCAAGGTTCCCTTACTTGACCATTTCCTCCTTGCCTGACAGGGACATACTTATCAAGGACTCGCAGCAGCTGCTCCTTGAATAAGCACCACGTTCCAGATGTTCCCAGTCCCTGTAGTTTCCTAGTCCAACCTATGCACCCTCCATCTTTCTCTCTCCCCCATCCTCCATCTCTCTCTCTCTCTCTCCCCTACCCTCCATCTCTCTCCCCCAAATGGGATTGGGAGTTACACATCGTTCTATGGCTTAGTAGGTATGGGTATGTTCAGCGCAACTTGTGGGCTGAAGAGCCTGCTTGTGCTGTAGTGTTCGATGTTCTATCTCCCTGACCCTCCATTCCTCCCTCCCACCCTCCATCCTTCCATCCTCTCTCACTCCCATCGTCTTCCCTTTTTCTCCCTCCCTCAGGTCCCTCTCTTTCACTCTGCCATCATTGCAAACTGATTCTTTTATGCTGTGAACCCATTAAACTCTTCAATTTGATCAATATTTCCCAGTCTACATTGGGTGGCACGGCAGCACAGTGGTTAGCGCTGCTGTTTCACAGCTCCAGGGACCCACGTTTGATTCCCGGCTTGGGTCACTATTTGTGTGGAGTTTGCACATTCTCCTCATGTCTGCATGGGTTTCTACTGGGTACACTGGTTTTATAGAACATAGAACATTGGGCCGGTGTCTGCGGGAGTTTGCGCGTTCTCCCCGTGGTTGCGTGGGTTTTCTCCGGGTGCTCCGGTTTCCTCCCACATCCAAAACATTCGCTGTTAGGCTGATTGGGAAACAAATTGTCCCTACATTGAGACTCTTCCATATTAGGAATAACCTAAAATTAGAATAGGATAATGGAATTGTTACTATATTGTTATGATGGCGGCGCGGGCTCGTTGGGCCGAAGGGCCTGTTTCCCGTGCTGTGTTGCTCTAATCTAATCTAATCATTACAGCACAGAACAGGCCCTTCGGCCTTCGATGTTGCGCCGACCAATATAAAAAGCAATGACCCTCCAAACTAAACCATTCCCTTCTCTTCCATATACTTATCAACTAACCTCTTAAACGCCACCAAACCTGGCACATCTACAACTGCTGCAGGCAGGGCATTCCACTCCCGAACCACCCTTTGGGTAAAGAACCTACCTCTGATATCCGTCCTATAACTATCACCCCTTAATTTACAGCTGTGTCCCCTCGTGCTAGCTTTCTCCATCCTAGGAAAAAGGCTATCACTGTCCACCCTAACTAAACCTCTAATCATCTTATATGTTTCAATAAGGTCCCCTCTTAGCCGCCTCCTTTCTAACGAAATCAACCTCAAATACCTCAACCTCTCTTCATAAGACCTGCCCTCCATACTAGGCAACATCCTGGTCAACGTCCTCTGTACCCTCTCCAATGCCTCCACATCTTTCTTATAATGTGGGGACCAGAACTGCACACAATACTCCAAGTGCGGCCGCACTAGAGTTTTGTACAGTTGCAACATGACGTTGCGTCTCCGAAATTCAATCCCCCTACCAATAAAAGCTAAGACTCCATATGCCTTCTTAACAACCTTATCGACTTGACTGCCTACTTTCAGGATCTATGCACAAATACACCAAGATCCCTCTGTTCATCAACACTATTAAGAATCCTACCATTAGCCCTATACTCTACACATTTATTATTCCTGCAAAAGTGCATTACCTCACACTTTTCCACATTAAACTCCATTTGCCACCTCTCGGCCCAGCTCTGCAACTTGTCCAAGTCCCTCTGCAAACTATAACACCCCTCTTCACTATCTACCACTCCACCGACTTTAGTGTCATCTGCAAATTTACTAATCCATCCTTCAATACCCTCATCCAGATCATTTATAAAAATTACAAACAGCAGGGGCCCCAAAACAGACCCCTGAGGTACACCACTTGTCACCGAACTCCACGATGAATATCTCCCATCAACCACCACCCTCTGTCTTCTATCTGCTAGCCAGATAGAAGACAGTTTCCTCCTACAGTCCAAAAATATGTGGGTTAGGTCGATTTGCCATGCTAAAATTGCCCCTTCGTGTCCCGAGATGCGTAAGTTAGAGGGATGAACAGGTAAATATAAAAGGATATGGGGGTAGGATGTGGATGGGATTGTGGTCGGTCAGACTCAATGGGCCAGTGGGCCTCTTCCTGCACTGTAGCATTTCTATGATCCTTGCTCTCTCTCTCTCTTTTCTTTTATCCAGGTGTCATTGTTGAATCTGGTTGTTAACCTGATTACAAAACCACTCCAGGTGTTTGCTTGTGTTTTCCATTCCATCCGTTTAATTCCACATGAATCATCTCATTCCAATCCCTTGAGAAACACACCTTCTCCAAAGAAATAATGCTCCAAATGATCGCATTTCCTTGAAAACCTTTTCAATAAATTCACTCAGGCATGTTTGATACAGATCTGACTTTGCTAGTTATAAAATGAACAGGAAATGGGGAAAGTAAACTCAGTGAGGGAGTGAGAGGAACAAACCTGAAGGTCTATATTCCAGCAGAGGGCAGAAAGCTTAAACACAAGCCCATCCCCAGTACACCTGCACCCAGTCTGCACCAGACTGCAGGTGTAATTGTAAATTGTAAAATTTTCCATTTTACAATTGGAAAATGTAAATGTAAAAGGCTGACTGGATGCCTTCTTATCCATTCACAGGATGTGGTTGTCGCTGACTAGGTCAGCATTTACTGCCCAACCCTCATTGCCCTGGAGAAGGTGGTGGTGAGCTGCCTTCCTGAACCTTGGCAGTCTGTGTGGCGTAGGTATATCCACAGTGCTGCTAGGGAGGGAGTGCTAGGATTTTGACCCAGCGACATTGAAGGAATGGCAACATATTTCCAAGTCAGGATGGTGAGTTCCTTGGAGGATAAGGAAGGTGGATTTGGATGGTGTATCTTGTAGATGGCAACACTGACACTCTGTGTGTTGCTGGTGGAGGGAGTGAATGTGGTGCCAATCAAGTGGGCTGCTTTGTTCTGGATGGTGTTGAGCTCCTTGAGTGTTGGAGTTGCATCTGACTTGTACCTTGTAGATGTGGATAGGCTTTGGGGAGTCAGGAGGCAAGTTATTCACCACAGGATTCCTAGATTTTGACCTGCTCTTGTAATCACAGTATTTGCATGGATGGTCCAATTCAGTTTCTGGCCAATGGTAGTTCTCAGGATATTGCTAGCGGGGGATTCAGTGATAATATTGTCATTGAATGTTAAGGGGCAATGATTCGATTCTCTCTTGTTGGAGATAGTCATTATCTGCCTTGTGTGGAGCGAGTGTTTCTTGCCACTTGTCAGCCAAACCCTGGATATTGGACATGGACGGCTTCAGTATCTGAGAACTCACAAATGGGGCTGAACATTGTGCAATCATTGGCGAATATCTCCAATAATAATACTGTGATGGAAGGAAAGCCATTGACGAAGCAGCTGCAGGTGGTTAGGTCTAGGACTCCGTCCTTTGGAACTTCTGCAGTGATGTCCTGGAGCTCAGATGATTGACCTCCAATCACCACAACCATCTTCCTATATACCAGGTATGACTCCAACCAGTTAAGTGTTTTCCCCCCGATTCCTACTGACTTTGGTTTTGTTGGGATCCTTGATGCCACACCTGGTCAAATGCTGCCTTGATGTTGAGGGCAATCACTTTCACCTCACCTTTGGAGTTCAGTTCTTCTGTCCGTGTTTGGACCAAGGCTAGCACGAGGGGACACAGCTTTAAATTAAGGGGTGATATTTATAGGACGGATATCAGAGGTAGGTTCTTTACCCAGAGGGTGGTTAGGGAGTGGAATGCCCTGCCTGCGGCAGTTGTAGATGCGCCAAGTTTGGTGGCGTTTAAGAGGTTAGTTGATAAGTTTATGGAAGAGAAGGGAATGGTTTAGTTTGGAGGGTCATTGCTTTTTTCATAATTAGTCGGTGCAACATCGAAGGCCGAAGGGCCTGTTCTGCGCTGTAATGTTCTATGTTCTATTAAGGCAGAAGAGAAGCAAAATTAATTTAATGTCACTCTGAAGACCCAGTTGGCAGAGAACACTCAGCAAAGTTCCCAATTCCAAGAAGTCAAAAGCTACAAGAAGGAGATTAAAGAGCTGAAGAATCAGCTATATGAAAATAGGATTGCATTCTGTTGCTGACAGAGAGCAGACAAAAGCAAGATTGGAAACTGTAAATGTGACATGGAAGTACAAGGAACTAGCAGGGCGAAAGGCATGAATGTGTCAGACCCACAGAATACCATTGAGATGAATAATGAGATTCATTAGCTTGAAGAATGATTTGAGAATCAAACAGCAATTTTTAAACTTTTGGCTGAGATTATGATGCAAATGGAAATGAAGGTTACATTTGCTAAAAGTACACATCTGGCAAGAACATGGCAGACACGATGGAAAAAGAAAATTTGAGTCCACTCTAGGAACAGTGTCCACGTTCCATTTGAAGAAAGTGGACAAGCTCATAGTGTCTGAATAAAAACAGATTGTTAAAAAAGAGAAACACAACTGGAAGGAATGCAAAAAGGCAAATCATATGGAGATGGCAAAGTTTCTGAAGCATTGAATATTCTCACCATTGCTCCAAATGTAACAAACCAAGATGAACAAGAATTGTTGAGCCTCAAGACCTTCTGAATTTGTACGGTGAGAAACTTGAACAGGAGGAGAAGGGAGGAATCTTTCTTTAGAGAAGAAAAGGGGATGTTGTATGATTTCCCTACATGTCATCTAGTGAAAAGGTGCTCAGCAGAGCAAGGGTTGATGTGAGACTAGGGAATAGCTTCACCCATGGTATGATGTATATAGTCACATAGTAATAGCCCTGAAGAGATTGGAGCTGTGGGAGAAACAGCACCGTGCATGACAAAATCTGGAATCTGTAAATAGTTAAAGATTAACAATAAATAGTTCACTGTTTAAACATACAAGTATTAAGACCTCGTCATTCAGACATTTGAAGAATACTGTATTTGCTACAACAGTGAGAGTGGGAGCAATTCCTGGTCAGTCATATGATGGAAAGAACACTGGAGCTTCTCCTATCATTATCCATAGCTCTAGAGTACAACAGAGATGTCAAAGTGTGTGTTCTCACAGCAACTTGCTCCCTGGGGGTGGGGTTCTTTTAGGTGCAACTTGCTCCCTGGGTGAGCTGTACACATCAGCATACCACTCTAGAACATAGAACATTACAGCACAGAACAGGCCCTTCGGCCTTCGATGTTGTGCCGACCAATATAAAAAGCAATGACCCTCCAAACTAAACCATTCCCTTCTCTTCCATATACTTATCAACTAACCTCTTAAACGCCACCAAACTTGGCGCATCTACAACTGCTGCAGGCAGGGCATTCCACTCCCTAACCACCCTTTGGGTAAAGAACCTACCTCTGATATCCGTCCTATAACTATCACCCCTTAATTTAAAGCTGTGTCCCCTCGTGCTAGCTTTAATCTTGAGAGTTGAGTAATAGGGATCTTGTGGTTTAGATTTTGTATGAATAAAGTATAGTTTTGAAAAAAAATCTGTCATCAGTCAGGGATGCACATGAACATGAACATATTCATGTTCAGGAACATGAATATCTGTTCCTGATATTCAGGAACAGAATATCAACTGTTCCTGGAGGATGATTAACTTGGTGAAAGACGCTCTTTGATCTTCCTGAAACGTGGTCTTCAAGAACAAAGAATTGTCCTCCACTGAGTGTTGCAGACTGGCACATTCTAAGGCCCAGGACTACATGCTGAGGGACACTCTCAAGCTCAGGGCTGCTGTCAAAGCACAATCTGGAATGGCCACCATGTAAGGCTTTTAGCCAATGTAATCCAGGGGCTAGTAATTGGGTAAATCCCTCAGACTGTGTTAAATTCTATCCGTGTGTAACTATTAAGTCGATAAAGTTGTTAAGAAGGCATACGGAGTCTTAGCTTTTAGGGGGATTGAATTTCGGAGCCGCAACGTCATGTTGCAACTGTACAAAACTCTAGTGCGGCCGCACTTGGAGTATTGTGTGCAGTTCTGGTCCCCACATTATAAGAAAGATGTGGAGGCATTGGAGAGGTACAGAGGAGGTTTACCAGGATGTTGCCTGGTATGGAGGGCAGGTCTTATGAGGAGAGGCTGAGGGATTTGAGGTTGTTTTCGTTAGAAAGAAGGCGGCTAAGAGGAGAACTTATTGAAACATATAAGATGATTAGAGGTTTAGATAGGGTGGACAGTGATAGCCTTTTTCCTAGGATGGAGAAAGCTAGCACGAGGGGACATAGCTTTAAATGAAGGGGTGGTGGTTTTAGGACAGATGTCAGAGGTAGGTTCTTTACCCAGAGGGTGGTAAGGGTATGGAATGCCTTGCCTGCTGCAGTTGTAGATGCGCCAAGTTTGGTGGCGTTTAAGAGGTTAGTAAATAAGTTTATGGACGAAAAGGGAATGGTTTAGGTTAGAGGGTCATTGCTTTTTCCTAATTGGTCGGCGCAACATTGAAGGCCGAAGGGCCTGTTCTGCGCTGTAATGTTCTATGTTCTATTAAAGTATCGCAGAGTGCAACACGACCAATGGATATCGTTTTATATAGAACTTTGGACTTGTATTGAAACATATGTAATGTTCTTAAACTGAATTCAGCATGAACTTTGATCTCAGGGAACAATGTAAATATCATTGCACTTTACTGTTGTAATGATTGAAAATGTTTTTGTTATGGATTTTTCAGATTTTCTTTGAATAAAGTATATTTTTGAGAAAACAGACAGATCCTAAGTACAGGGAGAGGGGAATGAATGTGGCTGTGAGTTGAAGCCCCATTTTCAGAAATGGTGATGAATGTGCTGAGACTCCGTGGCTGGAATAGACAATGCTGCTGCTTTCTGGGATTCCGTGTTAAAGGGGAGCAAGAATTGAGTTTCTCTTCATATTGAGGAAAACATACTCAGCTTCAGTCTGTGTATCGTGTTCTGATTTCACTGAAATCACATACACTTAGTTTTCTACAGTAGCATCACAATAACAACTTAGAATTATAGAAACCCGACAGTGCAGAAGGAGGCCGTTTAGAACTTAGAACATAGAACACTACAGCACAAACAGGCCCTTTGGCCCACGAGTTGTGCCGATCATATCAGTACATACCAGGCCACAGAACTATCTGTAACTCCCAATCCCATTAAATCCCATGTACTGATCCAGAAGTCTCTTAAAAGACCCCAGCGAGTTTGCCTCTAGCACCACTGACAGCAGCCGATTCCATTCACTCACTACCCTCTGAGTGAAAAACTTATCTCGATTTGATCCATCGAGCATGCACCGAGCACAATCCTAACCAGGCCCTATCCTGTTAACCACCTGTATTTACCCTGCTAACCACCCCCCCGCCCCCCCTCCCAACAACACTAGCATTAATTTAACACGGCCAATCCACCTAACCAGCACATCTTTTTGGAGGAAACCCACGTGGACGTGGGGAGAATGTGCAGACTCCACACAGACAGTGACCCAAGGCCTGAATTGAACCTGGGTTTCTGACACTGTGAGGCAGCAGAGCTAACCACCGAGTGGCTGTGCCTTCAGGATGTTAGCCTTCATTGCCTTGCATTTTTATAAGTCACTGAAGGCAAACATATCTGTGCAGCAAACTATTAGGAAGGCTAATGGAAAGTGAAAAAGATACAAGTCTGAGGTCATGGACCAACCAATTCAAGAACAGCTTCTTCCCTGCTGCTGTCAGACTTTTCAATGCTCCTACCTTATATTAAGCTGATCTTTCATTACATATAGCTATGACTGTAACACTACATTTTGCACTGCGTCCTTTCCTTCTCTATGAATGGTATGTTTTGTCTGTATAGCACACAAGAAACAATGCTTTTCACTCCATGTTAATACATGTGACAGTAATAATTGAAATCGAATGTTAACGTTTATTGCAAGAGGATTTGAGTACAGGAATAGAGAGGTCTTGCTTCAATTGTGTAGGAGCTTGGTTAGATTGCAGCTGGAGTAGAACATAGAACATTACAGCACAGAACAGGCCCTTCGGCCTTCGATGTTGCGCCGACCAATTATGAAAAAAGCAATGACCCTCCAAACTAAGCCATTCCCTTCTCTTCCATAAACTTATCAACTAACCTCTTAAACGCCACCAAACTTGGCGCATCTACAACTGCCGCAGGCAGGGCATTCCACTCCCTAACCACCCTTTGGGTAAAAAACCTACCTCTGATATCCATCCTATAACTATCACCCCTTAATTTAAAGCTGTGTCCCCTCGTGCTAGCTTTCTCCATCCTAGGAAAAAGGCTATCACTGTCCCCCCTATCTAAACCTCTAATCATCTTATATGTTTTGATAAGGTCCCCTCTTAGCCACCTCCTTTCTAACGAAAACAACCTCAAAATCCCTCAGCCTCTTCTCATAAGACCTGCCCTCCATACCAGGCAACATCCTGGTAAACCTCCTCTGTACCCTCTCCAATGCCTCCACATCTTGGATCTTGGTGTATGTGTCAATAGATCCCTGAAAGTAGGCAGTCAAGTGGATAAAGTTGTTAAGAAGGCATATGAAGTCTTAGCTTTTATTGGTAGGGGGATTGAATTTAGGAGCCGCAGCATCATGTTGCAACTGTACCAAACTCTAGTGCGGCCGCACTTGGAGTATTGTGTGCAGTTCTGGTCCCCACATTATAAGAAAGATGTGGAGGCATTGGAGAGGGTACAGAGGAGGTTACCAGGATGTTGCCTGGTATGGAGGGCAGGTCCTATGAAGAGAGGTTGAAGGATTTGAGGTTGTTTTCGTTAAAAAGGAGGCGGCTAAGAGGGGATCTTATTGAAGCATATAAGATGATTAGAGTTTTAGATAGGGTGGACAGTGATAGCCTTTTTCCTAGGATGGAGAAAGCTAGCACGAGGGGTCACAGCTTTAAATTAAGGGGTATGAGTTACAGGACGGATATCAGAGGTAGGTTCTTTACTCAAAGAGTGATTAGGGCGTGGAATGCCCTGCCTGCAGCTGTTGTAGATGCGCCAAGTTTGGTGGCGTTTAAGAGGTTAATTGATAAGTATATGGAAGAGAAGGGAATGGTTTAGTTTGGAGGGGCATTGCTTTTTTATTTTGGTCGGCACAACATCGAAGGCCGAAGGGCCTGTTCTGTGCTGTATTGTTCTATGTTCTATGTTCTATGTATCTTTCTTATAATGTGGGGACCAGAACTGCACACAATACTCCAAGTGCGGCCGCAGTAGAGTTTTGTACAGTTGCAACATGACCTTGCGGCTCCGAAATTCAATCCCCCTACCAATAAAAGCTAAGACTCCGTATGCCTTCTTAACAACCTTATCGACTTGACTGCCTACTTTCAGGGATCTATGCACATATACACCAAGATCCCTCTGTTCATCAAATGAGTAATGTGTGCAATTTCTTCAGAAATGATATCGTTACCACAGATGGAGTGCAATGAAGGTTCACCAGACTTAGAACGTAGAACACTACAGCACAAACAGGCCCTTCGGCCCACAAGTTGTGCCGAACACATCAAAACCTACCCAGCCATAAACCTATCTATAACCCCCAATCCCATTGGATCCCATATACTCATCCAGAAGTCTTTTAAAAGACCCCAGCGAGTTCGCCTCGACCACCACTGACAGCAGCCGATTCCATTCACTCACCACCCTCTGAGTGAAAAACTTTCCCCTAGCATCCCCTCTGTACTTGCTTCCCTGCACCTTAAATCTGTGCCCTCTCGTCACGACCATTTCAGCCCTGGGAAATAGTCTCTGAGAGTCCACCCTATCTATTCCTCTCAACATCTTGTAAACCTCTATCGCCTCTCAACCTTCGTCTCTCCAGGGAGAACAGTCCCAGCTCCCTCAACCTGTCTTCATAAGGCATGCCTCCCAATCCAGGCAACATCCTTGTAAATCTCCTCTGCGCCCATTCAATAGCTTCCACGTCCTTCCTATAGTGAGGCGACCAGAACTGCACACAGTACTCCAAGTGTGGTCTGACAAGGGTCCTATAAAGCTGCAGCATTACTCCTGACTCCTGAACTCAATCCCTCGCTGAATGAAGGCCAGTACACCATAAGCTTTCTTAACCACATCCTCCACCTGGGTGGCCGATTTGAGAGTCTTATGGACCCGGACCCCAAGATCCCTCTGCTCTTCCACGCAGCTAAGACTCCTACCTTTGATAGTGTACTCATTCATCCCGTTGGATCTGCCAAAATGGATCACAACACATTTATCCGCATTGAAGTCCATCTGCCACTTCTCCGCCCAGTCTTGCATCCTGTCGATGTCATGCTGCAACTTCTGACATCCCTCCAGACCATCCACAACACCACCGACCTTCGTGTCATCGGCGAACTTACTCACCCATCCCTCCACTTCCTCATCCAGGCCATTTATGAAAATGACAAACAGCAAGGGTCCTAGAACAGATCCCTGGGGCACTCCACTGGTGACCGACCTCCATGCAGAAAAAGAGCCATCCACAACCACCCTCTGCCTTCTGCAGGCAAGCCAGTTCTGGATCCACAAGGCCAAAGCCCCTTGGATCCCATGCCCTCTCACCTTCTCAATAAGTCTTGCATGGGGTAACTTGTCAAATGCGTTGCTGAAGTCCACGTACACCACGTCCACTGCTCTTCCTTTGTCAATGTGTTCAGTCACATTTTCGAAGAACTCAATTAAGCTCGTAAGGCACGACCTGCCTTTTACAAAACCATGCTGACTATTTCTAATCAACCTAAACTTCTCCAAATGCTCGTAAATCTTGTCCCTCAGAAGCCTCTCCATCAGCTTACCAACCACTGAGGTCAGACTCACCGGTCGGTAATTTCCAGGACTATCCCTGTTCCCTTTCTTGAAAATAGGGACCACATCCGCAATCCTCCAATCCTCCGGAACCTCTCCCGTCTCCATCGACAATGCAAAGATCATCGCCAGGGGCTCTGCAATGACATCCCTCACCTCCCACAATAACCTGGGGTACATCCCATCTGGTCCCGGAGACTTGTCTATCTTGATAGCATTTAAAAGTTCTAACACATCCGCTTCCTTAATATCTACATACTCAATCTTTTCAGTCTGCCGCAAACTTGTAGTGCATCCTCCCAGATCACTTTCCACCGTGAATACTGAGGCAAAGTACTCATTAAGCACCTCTGCCATTTCTTCCGGTTCCATACAGACTTTTCCCCCTTCACCTTTTATAGGTCCTATCCCTTCTCTTCTCATCCTTTTACTTTTCACATATTTGTAGAAGGCCTTGGGATTCTCCTTAATCCTACCAGCCAAGGCCTTCTCATGACCCCTTCTGGCTCTCCTAATTTCCTTTTTAAGCTCTCTTGTATAAGCCTTATACTTCTCTAGATCCCAGGGATGTTACTTGTTCCAGGGGTGGTGGGATAGTCTTATGAAGAGAGATTGGATAAACTGGGCCAGTACCCTCTAGAATTTTAAAGAATGAGAGATGAGCTAATTGAATAGAATAGTGGATAAGTGTAAGATATTTCCCCTGGCTCGAGAGTTTACACTGTAAGAAGTCTTACAACATCACGTTAAAGTCCAACAAGTTGATTTGTTAGTAGACGCCACTAGATTTCAGCACACTGCTCCTTTGTCAGGTGACTCAAATAAACCTGTTAGACTTTAACCTGATGTTCTAAGACTTCTTACTGTGTTTAACCCAGTCCAATGCCGGCATCTCCACATCGGGAATCTATAACCAGGGATACTATGTCAAAATAAGATGGATGTCAGTTAGGATCGAAATGAGGAGACATTTCTTTCCACAGAGGGGTGTGAATTTTTGGAAATCTGTACTCCAAAGGAATCTCAGTCATTGAGTATGTTTAAAGCCAAGATTGAAAATTTCTAAATATCAATGGCATAAAAGAATTATGGGATAAAGTAGGAGGAAAGTCATTGAAGTGGATGATCAGCCATGATCACATTGAGCATCAGAGCAGACTTACAGAGGGAATTACAGAGCTCAGGACTCAGGGAATGGACTAAGTGCTGTCACTGGGAGGGAGTTACAGAGCTCGGGGTTCAGGGAATCGACTGAGTGCTGTCACTGGAAGGGAGTTACAGAGCTCAGGGCTCAGGGAATGAACTGAGTGCTGTCACTGAGAGGGAGTTACAGAGCTCGGGGTTCAGGGAATGAACTGAGTGCTGTCACTGAGAGGGAGTTACAGAGCTCGGGATTCAGGGAATGGACTGAGTGCTGTCACTGAGAGGGAGTTACAGAGCTCGGGATTCAGGGAATGGACTGAGTGCTGTCACTGAGAGGGAGTTACAGAGCTCGGGATTCAGGGAATGGACTGAGTGCTGTCACTGGGAGGGAGTTACAGAGCTCAGAGCTCAGGGAATGGACTGAGTGCTGTCACTGGGAGGGAGTTACAGGGCTCAGGGAATGGACTGAGTGCTGTCACTGGGAGGGAGTTACAGAGCTCAGGGCTCAGGGAATGGACTGAGTGCTGTCACTGGGAGGGAGTTACAGGGCTCAGGGAATGGACTGAGTGCTGTCACTGGGAGGGAGTTACAGAGCTTGGAGCTCAGGGAATGGATTGAGTGCTGTCACTGGGAGGGAGTTACCAAGAGACCAGACTTTCCAAAGCTGGAAAAGCTTTGGGAATGTTTGAGAAGGTGGGGTTCTGTGAAGATGCACATATGGAGTAGTCAATGGCAGCATTCTGTGAGAGTGTCTCTGTGGGGTAGGAGGTTACACGGTTAGCACTACTACTTCACAGCCAGGGACCCGGGTTCAATTCCCAGCTTGGGGTCACTGTTTGTGTGGGAGTTCTCCCTATATTTGTGTGAATTGTTCCGGGTGCTTCGGTTTCCTCCCACAGTCTGAAAGATATCCTGATTAGGTGCATTGACCTGAACTAGATAGGCTTTTCTGACAATTGATAACGGTTTCATGGCCATCAGTAAATTCTTAATTCCAATTTTTTTTTATTGAACTCAAATTCTCCCAGCTGCCGTGGCGGGAATTTGCCCATTAACTGAGTTTCTGGATTAATAGTCTCGCACTAATACCATTCAGCCATCTCTCCTCTGTCAATAGTAAATGGAACATGAGGAGACTGGAGTCGGGAGCTGAAAACTGGGACATTTGAGCAATTTTGGGGAAAGGTGTTGGGACATTGGGGTGTGCAGTGGAAAACTAGGATTGCCCCAGCAGACCTCTAACCCAAGGGATGAGAGTTGAAAGCTGGAGATTGTGAGGTTACAGCATGGACGGAAGTTCCCAAAAAATGGCAGAGTGGGAACATGGCACCATCTGAGCAAGTGAGCTGAAGCTGTACCAGTCACCTTGTCCAAATTTCACATCGTTATTTCCTGAATCTGGGACAGGTTTTCCAAGTTGGTAATGTATCTGTAGTGTGTAGAAATATCCTTTAAACAAAAGCTGACTGATTGAGGAAGTCACAATCAGAAGGGCAATATTGTGCAATCTGAGGAAAATGAAATGTATTTATTGGCGGTGATATCAGACTATCCGACTGCTGTGGCTCTTTTTATTGTAATCCTGGAGCACTGGCTTCCTCCTGGATCACTTCTTCCTGCCGCAGGCTGTTCCGACTGCTTAAAATGCAAACAATTCCAAATCACAGCTCGTCCTGAAAAGGCTGGGGGAACATCAACCTTCTACTTTGTGAGAGAAGGGGAGAGAGACGAGGAGACTGTGACTGACTGAGCAGCAGGCGCACAGACAGAGAGATGGAGAGAAAGGGACAGAGGCAGACTGGTCCCTTAATAATTAGGTCACTACATTTAATATAGTCAAAGTGTGCTGAGTAGGCAGGGGAATTTTAGAAACACTCCTTTTCAATTCAGCCTGTCCTAACTGGCTGTTGGATCTAATCCCATTACTTGGAATTTTGTGGTTTTGTTTGCTGGAACAATGTAGAGAGTTCCACCTTAATTATCATTAACTCTTTCTCATCCAAATTAACACACTGGGAACCTTTTTAAATGTAAACACCCAGTATCCTGTCAATCATGAATACATTTTTGGGTTTCGTGATCCCAGGGGATGATGCTGTAATAATCTTTCTTTGAATAAACTAGAGTGATATTTGTCACAAAAATTAAACACCTGATTTCCTCCCACAATCCAAAGATTCTCGGAGGCTATTTCTCAGGGCTGAAATGGTCACTACGAGAGGACACAGGTTTAAGGTGCTGGGGGGCAAGTACAGAGGAGATGTTAGGGGTAAGTTTTTCACTCAGAGGGTGGTGAGTGAATGGAATCAGCTGCCATCAGTGGTGGTGGAGGCGAACTCGCTGGGGTCTTTTAAAAGACTTCTGGATAAGTACGTGGGATTTAATAGGATTGGGAGTTACAGATAGTTCTATGTCTGGTAGGTATGGATATGATCGGCACAACTTGTGGGCCGGAGGGCCTGTTTGTGCTGTAGTGTTCTATGTTCTATGTGCAGATTAGGGGGTTCATTGGCCATGCTAAAATTGCCCAGCATATCCTGGGATGTGTACATTAGAGGTATTGACAGAGTAAATGTGTGGGGTTGTGTGGATAGGGCCTGGGATAGGATTATGTTTGATGCAGACTTGATGGGCTGAATAGCCTCCATCTGCGTGGTAAGGTTTCTATGCTACGGAGTTCCAGGTCAGCTTGGCACCCAGGTAGTTAAAGATGTGACCATAAATAATTACCACCTTTGATTTGATTTATTATTGTCACGTGTTAGTATACAGTAAAAAGTATTGTTTCTTGCACGCTACACAAATCATACTATTCGTAGAGAAGGAAGCGAAAGAATGCAGAATGGACTGTTACAGTCATAGCTGGAGTGTAGAAAAAGATCAATTTACTGTGAGTTAGGTCTATTCAAGGTAGATGGTAGGACACTGAAAAGTGTAGTAAAACAGAGGGATCTGGGAATATAGATATATAATTCCCTAAAAGTGGATTCACAGGTGGATAGAGTTGCAAAGAATGCTTTTAGTACATTGGCCTGTATAAATCAAAGTATTGAATATAAGAGTTGGCATGTTATGGTGAGGTTGTATAAGACATTGGTGAGGCCGAATTTAGAATATTGTGGGCAGTTTTGGTCACCTAATTACAGGAAGGATATTAATAAGGTTGAAAGAGTACAGAGAAGGTTTACAAGGATGTTGCCGGGACTTGAGAAACTGAGTTACAGAGAGGGATTGATTGGGTTAGGACTTTATTCCCTGGAGCATAGAAGAATATGGAGAGATTTGATAGAGGTATATAAAAATATGATGGATATACATAGAGTGAATGCAAGCAGGCTTTTTCCACTGAGGCTAGGGGAGAAAAAAACTAGAGGACAAGGGTTAAGAGTGAAGGAGGAAAAGTTTAAAGGGAATATTGGGGGTGAGTTCTTCACACAAAGAATGGTGGGAGTGTGGAATGAGCTGCCGGATAAAGTGGTAAATGCGGGATCACTTTTAGAACATAGAACATTACAGCGCAGAACAGGCCCTTCGGCCTTCGATGTTGCGCCGACCAATTAGGAACAAGCAGTGACCCTCTAACCTAAACCATTCCCTTTTCGTCCATAAACGTATCTACTAACCTCTTAAACGCCACCAAACTTGGCGCATCTACAACTGACGCAGTCAAGGCATTCCATACCCTTACCACCCTCTGCCTAAAGAACCTACCTCTGACATCCGTCCTAAAACCACCACCCCTTAATTTAAAGCTATGTCCCCTCGTGCTAGCTTTCTCCATCCTAGGAAAAAGGCTATCACTGTCCACCCTATCTAAACCTCTAATCATCTTATATGTTTCAATAAGGTCTCCTCTTAGCCGCCTTCTTTCTAACGAAAACAACCTCAAATCCTCAGCCTCTCTTCATAAGACCTGCCCTCCATACCAGGCAACATCCTGGTAAACCTCCTCTGTACCCTCTCCAATGCCTCCACATCTTTCTTATAATGCGGGGACCAGAACTGCACACAATACTCCAAGTGCGGCCGCACTAGAGTTTTGTACAGTTGCAACATGACGTTGCGGCTCCGAAATTCAATCCCCCTACCAATAAAAGCTAAGACTCCGTATGCCTTCTTAACAACCTTATCGACTTGATTGCCAACTTTCAGGGATCTATGCACACATACACCAAGATCCCTCTGTTTATCAACACTATTAAGAGTCCTACCATTAGCCCTATACTCTACACATTTGTTATTCCTGCCAAAGTGAATTACCTCACACTTTTCCACATTAACTCCATTTGCCACCTCTCGGCCCAGCTCTGCAACTTGTCCAAGTCTCTCTGCAAACTATAACACCCCTCTTCACTGTCTACCACTCCTCCGACTTTGGTGTCATCCGCAAATTTACTAATCCATCCTTCAATACCCTCATCCAGATCATTTATAAAAATTACAAACAGCAGGGGCCCCAAAACAGATCCCTGAGGTACACCACTTGTAACCGAACTCCACGATGAATATCTCCCATCAATCACCACCCTCTGTCTTCTATCTGCTAGCCAATTCCTAATCCAATTAGCTAAATCACCCTCTATCCCATACATCTGCATTTTCTGCAGAAGCCTTCCATGGGCCACCTTATCAAACGCCTTACTAAAGTCCATATATACCACATCAACTGCCTTACCCCATCCACCTCTTTGGTCACTTTTTCAAAAAACTCAATAAGGTTAGTAAGGCACGACCTACCCTTCACAAAACCATGCTGACTATCCCCAATCAATTCATTTCTCTCTAAATAACTATAAATCCTATCCCTAATAATTCTCTCCAATACTTTGCTCACAACAGAAGTAAGACTCACCGGCCTATAATTCCCCGGAAAGTCTCTCTTCCCCTTCTTGAACAACTTCCATTAACTTAACATTTTTAAAAAACTTGGATGGGTTCATGGATGAGAGGGTGTGGAGGGATATGGTCCAAGTGCAGGTCAGTGGGACTAGGCAGAAAAATGGTTCGGCACAGACAAGAAGGGCCAAAAGGCCTTTTTCTGAGCTGTAATATTCTATGGTCCTGTGGTTCTATGGTTAAAAGTCTAATGGCAGTAGTGAAGAAGCTGTTCTTGAGTTGGGCTACTTTTCCGAGGCAGTGGGAAGTATAGACTGAGTCAATGGATGGGAGGGAGTGATTAGCATCCCTGCCTCGGGCTCGAGTTCCAGCCAGGATTTAATGGCCAAGGAAAGTACATTAAGAGCGGCTGGGAGTAATCTTATCAGGATTTGGTAAAGTGTTGGGGTCTGACTGAAAACCAGCCTATTTCTCTCAGTGAAACAGGCAACTTTTCTCTCCAGATCTTATGGCACTTTGCTGGAAAAAAAACACAGCAGTGTGTTTCACACTGTCATGTAGAGGGATAGGGCCTGAGATCATGGTGATGCCATGTTTATACAGTGCCTCGCTTGAGTTAAAAAATAACCTCCCTACCACAGATGTTTTAGGGCTCCCATCCCCCCGCCCCCACAACAACCACCTGCAGTCAAGCCAGCAACCTCAGTTCTCACACCAACTTGCCCATCACTACAAATAAACAAATCCACTGAGGAACCTATTGGAATCCACTCCAGGCACTGCGCTCTGGCACTGGTTGATATTGCCAGGTTATTATCGACGGTTTGCCATGAGCATGGTGCCAATCCAGTGTGTATAGAAGCAAGTATGGGGACAGCTCGGAGCTGAGACCGTTACTACTCAAGGCTAATATAACACCGACTGCACTATACTCAGCACCTTAATAAATGAACAAAGAAAATTACAGCACAGGCCATTCGGCCCCTCCAAGCTTGCACTGACAGTGGAGCCCGACTTAACTAAACCCCGCTACCCTTCCAGGGACCAGATCCCTCTATTCCCATTCTATTCGTATATTTGTCAAGACACCCCTTAAAAATCACTACCGCAAATCACAAATCTACTTCCACTCTCTCCCCTGGCAGTAACTTCCAGGCATCCACCTCCCTCTGAGTAAAAAATCTGCCTCGTACATCTCCTTTAAACCTTACCCCTCACACCTTAAACCTATTGTCCCTATCAAATGACTCTTCCACCTGGGAAAAAGCTTCTAACTATCCACTCTGTTCATGCCTCTCATAATCTTGTAGACTTCTATCAAATCACTCCCTCAACCTCCGTCATTCCAGTGAGAAAAACCAAGTTACTCAACCTCTCCTTATAGATAATGCCCTCCAAACCAGGAAACATCCAAAGCCTCCACATCCTTCTGGTAGCGTGGCGACCAGAATTGAAGATTATATTCCAAGTGCGGTCTAACTAAGGTTCTATAAAGCTGCAACTTGACTTGACAATTTTTAAACTCAGTGCTCTGGCTGATGAAGGCAAACATGCCATATGCCTTACATTTACGTCATATTTGTTCACATAAAACTCCAGTCAGCACTGAGGGAGTGCCACACTGTCAGAGGGTCAGTGCTGAGGGAGCGCCACACTGTCAGAGGGTCAGTGCTGAGGGAGCGCCGCACTGTCAGAGGGTCAGTGCTGAGGGAGCGCCGCACTGTCAGAGGGTCAGTACTGAGGGAGCGCCGCACTGTCAGAGGGTCAGTACTGAGGGAGTGCCGCACTATCAGAGGGTCAGTGCTGAGGGAGTGGCCGCACTGTCAGAGGGTCAGTGCTGAGGGAGCGCCGCACTGTCAGAGGGTCAGTGCTGAGGGAGCGCCGCACTGTCAGAGGTCAGTGCTGAGGGAGCGCCGCACTGTCAGAGGGTCAGTGCTGAGGGAGCGCCACACTGTCAGAGGGTCAGTACTGAGGGAGTGCCGCACTGTCAGAGGGTCAGTACTGAGGGAGTGCCGCACTGTCAGAGGGTCAGTGCTGAGGGAGTGCCGCACTTTCTGATGTGTGATTTTGAGATGCAGAGTTAAACTGTCAAGTTGACATAAAAACCTGCAGCCGCTGCTTGTGTCCTGGACTTTATTTATCCTTTATTGGTAGGCGGATTGAATTTCGGAGCCGCAACGTCATGTTGCAACTGTACAAAACTCTAGTGCGGTCGCACTTGGAGTATTGTGTGCAGTTCTGGTCCCCACATTATAAGAAAGATGTGGAGGCATTGGAGAGGGTACAGAGGAGGTTTACCAGATGTTGCCTGGTATGGAGGGCAGGTCCTATGAAGAGAGGCTTGAAGGATTTGAGGTTGTTTTCGTTAGAAAGGAGGCGGCTAAGAGGGGACTTATTGAAACATATAAGATGATTAGAGGTTTAGATAGGGTGGACAGTGATAGCCTTTTTCCTAGGATGGAGAAAGCTAGCACGAGGGGACATAGCTTTAAATTAAGGGGTGATAGTTATAGGACGGATGTCAGAGGTAGGTTCTTTACCCAGAGGGTGGTAAGGGTATGGAATGCCCTGCCTGCTGCAGTTGTAGATGCGCCAAGTTTGGTGGCGTTTAAGAGGTTAGTAGATAAGTTTATGGATGAAAAGGGAATGGTTTAGGTTAGAGGGTCATTGCTTTTTCTTAATTGGTCGGCGCAACATCGAAGGCCGAAGGGCCTGTTCTGCGCTGTAATGTTCTATGTTCTATGTTTAATACGCAACAGAATACACACTCTCTGCTTTTTGTTGGATCTTGTTGTGCAATACAGCTGGGGCGGGTGTAAGGACTTAATGGAGCTGTTTACACTGAGTGCTCAGTCTAGGGAATGAAAGCTGATATATCATTCCAGTGAGTTCTGAAGCCTGGTTTGAGCCACTTTACAAACTGGTGCAATATTGCTGAGCACCTCATGGTGGTGCTGCTGTCCCGTGAGAGCTCATCATGCTCACTGGTGTCATAGAACATAGAAGTCGCCATGAGGCAAGTTATGATTCTGCAGCTGATCTCCAACCATTTGTCATGGCCACTTCAAGACCCATATTGGAATAGAATTAGACCATTTGGCCCATCAAGTCTGCTGGGATCATAGCTCTTAAGTTGATCTTTCTCTACACCCTAGCTATGACTATAATACTACATTCTGCACAATACCTTTTACTGTATTTGATTACATGTGACAATAATAAATCACATTGGATCAATGGGAGAGGTTATGATCCTAGCAGACTCACTTTACTTACTTTTTATTCACTTTAAAGTGGACATTAACCAGTGCGATAATGTACTGTTCCTAGTTACAGGACAATCTACAAGCTTAGGAGAGGCATGGACAGAGTAGATAGTCAGAAGCTTTTTTCCAGGGTGGAAGAGTCAATTATTAGGGGGCACCGGTTTAAGATGCGAGGGGCAAGGTTTAAAGGAGATGTACGAGGCAGCTATTTTACACAGAGGGTGGTGGGTGCTTGGAACTTGTGGCTGGGGAAGGTAATGGAAACAGATACAATGGTGATTTTTAAGGAGCATCTTGACAAGTACATGAATAGGATGGGAATAGAGGGATATGGTCCCCAGAAGGGTAAGCAGTTTTAATGAAGTCAGGCAGTATGGTCAGTGCAGGCTCAGAGGGCCAAAGGACCTGTTCCTGAGCTGTAATTTTCTTTATTCTATCATTTCATTCTCTATGAACGGTATGCTTTGACTGTATAGCATGAAAGAAACAATACTTTTCATTGTAAACTAATACATGTGACAATAATAAATCAGATCAGATCAGCACCTTCCCACAGCCCTGCATTGCCCCAGGGTGCAAGGGTGGGCTGTTTGCCCAATGCAGAGTTGATAATCTTTTGAAAGCCAATGTGGGAGAAGGAGGGAGAATTGGGATGGGAGCCGGGAATGAACTCGATTGTCTGCGTACTCAGTGGGTGGTGCACTGACTCACTGAAGGGCATCTTCCATACTTTATTTTAAAAAGATGTTATTGTTAAAACAAAGCTTCCCCTGGGCTGCCTGAACATTCCACAATGATTACCCCGACTGTGCTAGAGAGAATAATTTCAAAAGGTGATATTCAGCATATGAGTCACAATGAGGTAAACCACAGATTCCATCTTACACCTGGGGAGGCTGTGAGCACAGAAAAGAAATCTCATGGCCTTTCTGGGGTTTGATTTTGATGGGAAAGATACTGAGGAGACTTAAACAATTCCAAAGCAGGGGGTTTGCTGGTGGGAAACCCTTTACTGGGGTTTGTTAAGCAAGGCCTTCCTGGGAAGCAGGTTTACACTAATGCTTGTCAGAAGTATTGGATTTTTCATGGTGCTGACCCAATCTCCAGCCAGTGTCAATCGAGGGAGAGGAGGCGGCAGATTTTTGATTTGATTTGATTTATTATTGTCACGTGTATTGAGATATAGTGAAAAATATTGCTTGTTGCATTTTACGTAGACAAAGCATACTCTTCTCCCTGGAGAGACAAAGGTTGAGAAGCGACCTGATAGAGGTTTATAAAATGTTGGGAGGAATAGATAGGGTGGACTCTCAGAGACTATTTCCCAGGGCTGAAATGGTCGCTACGAGAGGACACAAGTTTAAGGTGCAGGGAAGCAAGTACAGAGGAGATGTTAGAGGTAAGTTTTTCACTCAGAGGGTGGTGAGTGAATGGAATCGGCTGCCGTCAGTGGTGGTAGAGGCGAACTTGATGGGGTCTTTTAAGAGACTTCTGGATGAGTATATGGGATTTAATGGGATTGGGAGTTACAGATAGTTGTATGGCCTGGTAAGTATAGATATGATTGGCACAACTTGTGGGCTGAAAGGCCTGTTTGTGCTGTAGTGTTCGATGTTCTATGTTCATACAGAAGGAAATGGGAGCGTGCAGAATGTAGTGTTATAGCTAGGGTGTAGAGAAAGATCAACTTAATGCAAGCTAGGTCCATTCAAAGTCTGACAGCAGCAGGAAAGGAGCTACTCTTGAGTCAGTTGGTACATGACCTCAGATTTTTGAATCTTTTTCCTAACAGAAGAAGGTGGAAGAGAGGATGTCCGGAGTGCCTGGGGTCCTTAATTATGCTGGCTGCTTTTCTGAGACAGCAAAAAGTGTAGACAGAGTCAATGGATGGGAGGCTGGTGTATGATGGATTGGGCTATATTCACAACCTTTTGTCGTATTTTGCGGTCTTGAGCAGAACAGGAGCCCATACCAAGCTGTGATACAACCAGAAAGAATTCTATCTATGGTGTATCTGTAAAAGTTGGTGAGAGTTGTAGCTGACATGCCAAATTTCCTTAGTCTTTTGAGAAATAGGTTGGTGGGCTTTCTTAACTATAGTATCAGCATGAGGGACCAGGATAGATTGTTGGTAATCCTAAGAACTTGAAGTTCTTGACTCTTTTTATTTTGCCAATATTGATGTAGACATGGGCGTGTTCCCCATTATGCTTCTTGAATTCGATGACAATCTCCTTTGTTTTGTTGATGTTGAGGAAAGATTATTGTCATCGCAGCAGTTCACCAGATTCTCTATCTCATGCCTGTACTCTGTCTCGTCATTGTTTGAGATCCAACTCACTACAATGGTGTCAAGAGCAGCTTGAAAATTGAGTTGGAGGGGAATTTGGCCACACAGTCATAGGTGTATAAGGAATATATAGGATACAGCCTTGTGGGGCACCGGTGAGGATGGTCATGGAGGAGGTGATGTTGCTTGTCCCTATTGAGTGTAAGGGTAGCAATATCCAGGGCTGGGGCAAGATTTCCACCTTGCTGAATCCGTCATAGGAAATGATTGAATTTGAATTCAGTAAAAATATCTGATGACCATGAAACCATTGTCAATTGTTGGAAGAAACCCATCTGTGTCCCTAATGTCCTTTAGGGAAGGAAATCTGCCATCCTTACCTGGTCTGGCCTCCATGTGACTCCAGAGCCACAGCAATGTGATTGACTCCATCCTGTCGTCTGAAATGGTTGAGTGAGACTCTCAGTTCATGGGAAACTAGGCATGAGGCTTGAAGCAAACCAGCCAGCGACATCCCATCCCAAGTATAAATAAAGAAAAAACCCAATCCAATCTTTAAACTGCTCAATTGGTTCGAGCTTGGTGAGAAATCTCTTTCTCTTCATTTATCTCTAGCTCCACCTACTGGAATCAGTTCTCTGTTCCCTGTGATCTGTGATGTGGAGATGCCGGCATTGGACTGGGGTAAACACAATAAGAAGCCTCATAACACCAGGTTAAAGTCCAACAGGTTTATTTGGTAACAGGAGCTTTCAGAGCACTGCCTTCATCAGGTGAATGAAGAATTCGGTTCACAAACAGGGCATATATAGACATGGACTCAATTACAAGTAATTTGATTCTTATAATTGAATCTGTGTCTATATATACCTTGTTTGTGAACCCAATTCTCCACTCACCTGATGAAGGGGCAGCACTCCAAAAGTTCATGCTACCAAATAATCCTGTTGGATTTTAACCTGGTGTTATGAGACTTCTTACTGTGATCTGGTGAGAGATTGAGATGAGGAGCTGACCAGTATTTCATTAAATTGGAAATAAAGAAATTGCAATCTGCCTCTTTTTTCTTTAATTTTTTTCCGAAGCCCCATACATAGAACATAGAACATAGAACATAGAACATAGAACATAGAATACAGAACATAGAACAATACAGCACAAACAGGCCCTTCGGCCCACGAGTTGCGCCGATCACATCTACCAATCCACAGACCTATCTATAACACCCTATCCTATTCTTTTCCATATACTCATCCAGAAGTCTCTTAAAAGACCCCAGTGAGTTTGCCTCAACAACCTCCGAAGGCAGTCAGTTCCATTCACTCACCACCCTCTGAGTGAAAAACCTACCCCTGACATCTCCTTTGTATTTGCTTCCCTGCACCTTCAGTCAATACAGTCAATTAATAGTCAGTGCAGTTGCTGTGATAATGCAGGAAACACAGCAGTCAGTCTGTACACAGCAAAATCCCACAAATAGCCTCATAATGATGATCAGTAATCTGTCTTAGAACATAGAACATAGAACATAGAACAATACAGCACAGAACAGGCCCTTCGGCCTTCGATGTTGTGCCGACCAAAATAAAAAGCAATGCCCCTCCTAACTAAACCATTCCCGTCTCATCCATATACTTATCAACTAACCTCTTAAACGCCACCAAACTTGGCGCATCTACAACAGCTGCAGGCAGGGAATTCCACTCCCTAATCACTCTTTGAGTAAAGAACCTACCTCTGATATCCGTCCTATAACTCATAACCCTTAATTTAAAGTTGTGTCCCCTCGTGCTAGCTTTCTCCATCCTAGGAAAAAGGCTATCACTGTCCACCCTATCCAAACCTCTAATTATCTTATATGCTTCAGTAAGATCCCCCCTTAGCCGCCTCCTTTCTAACGAAAACAACCTCAAATCCTTCAACCTCTCTTCATAGGACCTGCCCTCCATACCAGGCAACATCCTAGTAAACCTCCTCTTTACCCTCTCCAATGCCTCCACATCTTTCTTATAATGTGGCGACCAGAACTGCACACAATACTCCAAGTGCGGCCGCACTATAGTTTTGTACAGCTGCAACATGATGCTGCGGCTCCTAAATTCAATCCCCCTACCAATAAAAGCTAAGACTCCATATGCCTTCTTAACAACTTTATCCACTTGACTGCCTACTTTCAGGGATCTATTGACACATACACCAAGATCCTTCTGTTCCTCAACACTATTAAGAGCCATACCATTAGCCCTATACTCTACACATTTATTGTTCCTGCCAAAGGGCATTACCTCACACTTTTCCACATTAAACTCCATTTGCCACCTCTCGGCCCAGCTCTGCAACTTGTCCAAGTCACTCTGTAAACTAAAACACCCCTCTTCACTATCTACCACCCCACCAACTTTAGTATCATCTTCAAATTTACTGATCCATCCCTCAATACCCTCATCCAGATCATTTATAAAAATTACAAACAGCAGGGGCCCCAAAACAGACCCTGAGGCACACCACTCGTCACCGAACTCCACGATGAATATCTCCCATCAACCACCACCCTCTGTCTTCTATCTGCCAGCCAATTTCTAATCCAATTAGCTAATCACCCTCTATTCCACACATCTGCATTTTCTGTAGAAGTCTTCCATGGGCCACCTTATCAAACGCCTTACTAAAGTCCATATATCCTACCTCAACCGCCTTACCCCCATCCACCTCTCTGGTCACTTTCTCAAAAAACTCAATGAGGTTAGTAAGGCATGACCTACCCTTCACGAAACCATGCTGGCTATCCCCAATCAATTCATTTCTCTCTAAATAACTATAAATCCTATCCCTAATAATTCTCTCCAATACCTTGCCCACCACAGAAGTAAGACTCACTTAGTGATTTTTAAGGAGGGATAAATATTGGTGAGCACTTCAGGGAGAACTTCCCTGCTCTTCTTCATAATTGCAGACTAGGAACTTGTACGCGAGAGTGTAGACGAGATCTTAGTTTCACACCTTTTTGGGATCTCTGGATGACAACAGAGATTGTGAGCTGAGCAAAAAAGGAGGAAATTGAAAATGGATAGAACTCTTGAGGAATACAAAGATAGTAGGAAAGAGCTGATTCAGGGATTTAGGAGGACAAAAAGGGTCCATGAATTGTCCTTGGCAGGTAGGATTAAAGAGAATCCCAAGGTTTTTTATGCATATATAAGGCGGAAGAGGGAGCTAAGGGAAGAGTAGGTCCACTCTATGACAGATAAGGGAATTTGTGTGTAGAACCAGATGAGCTGGGTGAGGTGCTTAGCGAGTATTTTGAATTAGTATTCATGAAGGAGAAGGATGTGGTGAATGGTGAGTGTACAAAGGACATTCCAGAGCACATAGGGATAAAAAAGGAGGAGATATTGGAGGTTTTGCAAAACATTAAGGTGGACAAGTCCTCAGGGCCAGATAAGGTCTATCCCAGAATACTGAAAAAGGTAAGGGAAGAAACTATTGAAGCCTTGGCCAAAATCTTTGTATCCTCTTTAGCCATGGGGCGGTACCAGAGGATTGGAGAGTAGCTAACATTGTTCCTTTGTTTAATAAGGGCAGAAGAGAAAATCTGGTAAATTACAGACCTGTGAGCCTTACATCAATGGTGGGGAAGTTATTGGAGAAGATTCTTAGGGACAGGATGTACTTACATCTGGAAGAGAATAGGCTATTTAATGATAGGCAGCCTGGTTTTGTGAAAGGGGATGTCGTGTCTCACAAACTTGATTGAGCTCTTTGAGAAAGTGATAAGAAAAATTGAACAGGAAAAATTGACATGGACTTCAGTGAAGTCTTTAATAGGGTTCCTTGTGGCAGGCTGATACATAGAACATAGAACACTACAACGCAGAACAGGCCCTTCGGCCTTCGATGTTGCGCCGACCAATTAGGAAAAAAGCAATGACCCTCCAAACTAAACCATTCCCTTCTCTTCCATATACTTATCAACTAACCTCTTAAACGCCACCAAACTTGGCGCATCTACAACTGCTGCAGCAGGGCATTCCACTCCCGAACCACCCTTTGGGTAAAGAACCTACCTCTGATATCCGTCCTATAACTATCACCTCTTAATTTAAAGCTGTGTCCCCTCGTGCTAGCTTTCTCCATCCTAGGAAAAAGGCGATCACTGTCCACCCTATCTAAACCTCTAATCATCTTATATGCTTCAATAAGATCCCCTCTTAGCCGCCTCCTTTCTAACGAAAACAACCTCAAATCCTTCAACCTCTCCTCATAGGACCTGCCCTCCATACCAGGCAACATCCTGTTAAACCTCCTCTGTACCCTCTCCAATGCCTCCACATCTTTCTTATAATGTTGGGACCAGAACTGCACACAATACTCCAAGTGCGGCCGCACTAGAGTTTTGTACAGTTGCAACATGACGTTGCGGCTCTGAAATTCAATCCCCCTACCAATACAAGCTAAGACTCCATATGCCTTCTTAACAACCTTCTCAACTTGACTGCCTACTTTCAGGGATCTATGCACATACACACCAAGATCCCTCTGTTCATCAAGACTACTAAGAATCCTACCATTAGCCCTATACTCTACACATTTATTATTTCTGCCATAGTGCATTACCTCACAATTTTCCACATTAAACTCCATTTGCCACCTCTCGGCCCAGCTCTGCAACTTGTCCCAGTCCCTCTGCAAACTATAACACCCCTCTTCACTATCTACCACTCCACCGACTTTAGTGTCATCTGCAAATTTACTAATCCATCCTTCAATACCCTCATCCAGATCATTTATAAAAATTACAAACAGCAGGGGCCCCAAAACAGACCCCTGAGGTACACCACTTGTAACAGACAGTGAAGTCATATGGAATCCGCAGTGAGCTAGTAAGATGGATATAAAACTGCTTGGGCACAGAAAGCAGAGAGTAGCAGTGGAATGGTACTTTTCTAACTGGAGATCTGTGACAAGCAATGTTCCACAGAGTCAGTGCTGGGCCTCTGTTGTTTGTAATTTATATAAATGATTTGGAGGAAAATATTGGTAGTCTGTCTGATTAATAAATTTGCAAATTATACAAAAACTGGGGGAGTAGCGGATAGTGAGAAGGATTGTCAGAGGATATAAATTGGTTGGAGACCCGGAAAGATGTGAGTATGAGCTGAGATGAAATTCTGTCTGTCTGCATTGTAACTGCACCCAGAGTACCAAGTATGGTGTCTTCTGTGAACTCAAGGGCTGCAGTTGTACGATCCAGAGAATACACACACACACACACACACACACACCTGTTAGATTCACATTGCCCTCTCTGTTACCATCTGTCAGTACTGTGACCTCTAGCCTTAGGTCAACTGAGGGAGATGAGTGTCTGAGGGGGA
Source organism: Sphyrna mokarran (assembly GCA_024679065.1). Taxonomy (NCBI): domain Eukaryota; kingdom Metazoa; phylum Chordata; class Chondrichthyes; order Carcharhiniformes; family Carcharhinidae; genus Sphyrna; species Sphyrna mokarran. Next base: position 2,044,841 of record JAGIQG010000003.1, read on the forward strand.
GAGGGTCTGAATGAGATAAGGTATCAATGGAAGATAAAGAGTGTGAGAGAATTGTGGTATCTAAGGGAGGGGAGGTGCCAGAGGAAGGTGAAAAGTGTGAGGGAGATGAGAGAGGTAAGGAGCGCGAGGGAGGGAGAAATCCTGCAGGTTTGAAGTGGAGTAGGAAACAATTTAATGGAGGAGGATTGTTTTGTAACTAAGATTTGAGGAGATACAATGTTTGAAGATGTGGTGAGTTGTGTGGAAGGAACAGAGGAACTTAGTCAGCAAATATATACCATTAAAACAAATGTGAGACTGCGAAAGACAGATTGAGAAATGTTGAAACTGTGAGGAGCTGTGAAGGAAGGAAGGGATTTAGGTACACACATTATTAGAAACTCATAGATAGATACAAAAAACAATGGGAAAGACAAATAGGATGTTGACTTTTACCTGAGGAATGTTGGAGTATAAATGTGAGGAAGTAAAGTTTCAGTTACCCAGTCTTCAGCCCATCAATGTCAAAATAGGAGAAGAGTTTGCAGAGAAGGCATGATTCATGGGGGAACTTCCAAACCAAGTCTGAAACCCAAAGAAAAGTCCCCTGCTTCTTCATTATTTTCGTAGAATCATAGAATCCCTAGTGCAGAAGGAGGCCATTTGGCTAATCAAGTCTGCACTGATCTTTTGACAGAACATCTCACCTTGGCTCTACCCTATTACTCCACACATTTACCACACTAATCACCCTAATTTACATATCTTGGGACGCAAAGGGCAATTCAGCGTGGCCAATCCACCTAACCTCCACGTTTTTGCAGCGAGGAAGGAAACTGGAGCACCGGGGGAAAACCCATGCAGATAAGAAGAGAACGTGCAGACTCCGCAGAAACAGTGACCAAAGGCCAGGACTGAACCCTAGTTTCTGGCAATGTGAAGCAGCTGTGCTAACCACTGTGCCACCATGCCGTTCTTTCAGAAATTAGATATATTGTAAGTTACCTGTGTTTTACCAAAGTGATTGATTATAGATTTCAAACGCAGAATCCTACAGTTCAGAAGAGGCTCTTCGAACCATTGAGTCTGCACTGATGATTGAAAGACCCTAACCTGCCCATGTAATCCCACTTGCCAGCACTTAGCCCATAGCCTTGAATGTGACGGCACACCAAGTACTCACTAAGCTACGTTTTAAAGGATGTGAGCCATCCCACCTTCACCACACTCCCAGGCAGCGCATTCCAGACTCTCACCACTCTCTGGGTAAAAAGGTTTTTCCTCAAATCCCCCAAACCTTCCACCCCTCACTTTTAACTTATGTCTCCTCGTAACTGACCCTTCAACTAAGGAGAACAGCTGCTCCCTATCCACCCTGTCCGTGCCCTTCATAATCTTGTACACCTCAATCAGGTCACCCCTCAGTATTCTCTGCTCCAGAAAAAACAACCCAAGTTTATCCAACCTCTCTTTATAACTTAAAAGTTCCATCCCAGACAGCAGCCTGGTGAATCACCTCTGCACCTCCCTGTGTTTTCATCCTTCCTATAACGTGGAGACCAGAACAGTGCTCCAGTTGCAGCCTCACCGAAGTTCTATTTGACTCTATCATGACCTCTCTGCTTTTGTAATCTATATCTCAATTGATAAAGGTGAGTGTTCCATATTCCTTTTTCACAACCCTATTAACCTGCCTTTCCACCTTCAGAGATTCTTTACTCAGAGAGTAGTGAGAGCGTGAAATGCCCTGTGTGTAACAGTAGTGGACTCGTCAACATTAAGGGCATTTAAATGGTCATTGGATAAACATATGGATGATATTGGAATAGTGTAGGCTAGATAGGATTTAGATTGGTTCCACAGATCGGCGCAACATCGAGGGCCGAAGGGCCTGTACTGCACTGTAATGTTCTATGTTCTATTATGGACAAACAGACCAAACTCTCTTTGTTCTTCGGAACTTCCTAATGTCAAACCTTTCATAGTATACTTCTGTGTCAAATTACTCCTTCAGGGTTAAATTCCATCTGCCACTTATCTGCCATTTGTCCATCTTGTATATATCTTCCTGTAACCCAAGAAACTCAATCTTACTCTTAAACACCCAGCCAATCTTTGTGCCATCGGCAAACTTACTGATCCTATTGGTCCTACAAAGATAGGTGGACCATCATATTGCATTGTGTCAGTGTTCAGATGTATTGGAGTACTTTTCCTATTGGGAAAGTATTTTTACACATTTGTCATAACCACAGCAGAGTTTGTTAATTGCTGAACAAACTAAATCTTAGCAGAGACTTGGCTGATAGATCATACCATTTTCTCTGTTCTGAAAATAAGAAGAAAATATGGATCTCTGCAGAAGGAAGCTCAATAACTAACGCTTGTGAGTTTTAAAAATGAAGAGAAAAATAATAATTAATAACAAGAAAAGAAAACTTAATCACATGAGATTGCAGTTAATAGTTAAAAATAATCTTATAAAACATTCCCCCCAAAAGATTCCCTAATTGGTTGGATCTACAAGTAAACACCTTCTGGGCACACCCACTTTTATATGTTTAACTATAAAGCTGCAGTAATATTATACAAAGCAAAACCAATGTTGCTTAATTGTGTACACAACACGACCTCTAAAATTTTCTTCCACTCTGCTGTGGAAATATAAAAAAAACTTACAAGAGTGTTTTTCTCAGTCCAAGATATTTCTGACATAACTGGATGGTGGCTTCAAACTTCAAATTCTCCCAGCCCAGAGATGTTTTCAGGAGACTTTTCCCACACAGCCAACACCCCAAATCAGCTCAATGTCTCTCTTTAAATATGCTTTCTCCCTTTCATCTTCAATTTTATTGTCCTCAGCACTTCTTTGAACTTAAAATTTCCACAAGTATAAAAGTCTTTAGTGCCATTCCTATTGATCCCACTTTTGTGATAAAAAAATGTTAAGTAACTTCCCCTGGCTCACTTATCAAACATTTGCAGGCTGTAAAAGCTTCATTACAAATGCACATTTAGCAACCCGACTCCTTTCAGCCCTCATCTTTTCCAGACTAATAGTCATGACGTGGCAATGCCAGCATAAGACTGGGGTGGGCTCTATAAGAAGTCTCACAACACCAGGTTAAATTCCAACAGATTTATTTGGAGTCATGAGCATTTGGAGCACTGTTCCTTCATCAGCATTACTTACTCCTGGATTGCTTTGATTAATAGGACATCTGATGAAGCATAGAATAAGTTTCAATAATCTCCAATTATTATATTCCCTATATCGCTGAGTCTATTAAGAATACCTGGCTAAGTTTCAAAGGGACCATAACTATATCTAAGCAGAGAGCTATGTTCACATTTTGATTTATCATTTTAAGAGGTTACTAAATGATATGGTCTTGATATGGTTAATGTTTTTTTTAACAATAGATTGTCCATTTAAGGTGATTTAATTATTTTTGATTGTGTTTTATGAATGAGAATCTTTTCAGTATGAAGTGTGTTTGAGTGAGAGATTGATTAAATTATGAGTTTGCTTACTCCATGTCCATTTCCAAGATATTGCCCCTGAGGTCAGCCTCTTGAGAACACTGAGTGCGTCTAATGGGGATATGGGGGTGTGTGGAGATAGCATGGGGAATATGGGAGTATAGAGTGCATGGAGGATAAGAGATCATATGCAAGGTGGATGGGGATCAAGGGATGAGGATTTGAAGGTCAGATGTTCGATCATTAAAACAGGACTAATGTCCCAGTAAATGGGGGTCGGTGGGTTTTGCTTGCTGGCCTCTGTTGGTGCTGCCAGGTACCAGCCTCATCTCAGTCCCAATCCCATTTCTTGGACATGAAAAAATCACAAGAAGTCTCACAACACCATGTTAAACTCCAACAGGTTTATTTGGTAGCAATATCCGCTAGCGTTTGGAGCACTGCTCCTTCATCAGGTGAGCGGGACTTCAATTCACAAACAGGGCATATAAAAATCCAAACTCAATTTTCAAAATAATGATTGGAATGTGAGCCTTTTACAGGTAATCAAGTCTTAAAGGTACAGACAATATGATTGGATAGAGTGTTAAGCGCAGGTTAAAGAGATGCGTATTGTCTCCAGATAGGACAGATAGTGAGATTTTGCAAGCCCAGCAAGTCATTATGGGGGTTACAGATAGTGTAACATGAACCCAAGATCCCAGTTGAGACTGTCCTCATGTATGCAGAACGTGGCTATCAGTCTCTGCTCAGCGACTCTATGCTGTTGTGTGTCGTGAAGGCTGCCCTGGAGAATGCTTACCTGAAGATCAGAGACCGAATGCCCGCGACTGCTGAAGTGTTCCCCAACAGGAAGAGAACAGTCTTTCCTGTTGATTATTCAGCGATGTTCATTCATCCATTGTTGTAGCGTCTGCATGGTCTCCCCAATGTACCGTGCCTCGGGATATCCTTTGCTGCAGCGTGTCAAATAGATAATGTTGGCCAAGTTGCAAAAGTATGTACCATGTACCTGGTGGATGGTGTTCTCACATGAGATGATGGCATTTGTGTCGATGACCTGGCATGTCTTGCAGAAGTTGCTGTGTCAGGGTTGCGCAGTGTCATGGTCACTGTTCTCCTGAAGACTGGGTAATTTGTTGTGTAAGAAGTCTGACAGCACCAGGTTTAAGTCCAACCTATAACTCACAAGCTTACGAGATTATCCTCTTTGTCAGGTGAAACCCTCTGTTTGAGGGTTGTGAGGTTAGAACATAGAACATAGAACAATACAGCACAGAACAGGCCCTTCGGCCTTCGATGTTGTGCCGACCAAAATAAAAAGCAATGCACCTCCAAACTAAACCATTACCTTCTCTTCCATATACTTATCAATTAACCTCTTAAACGCCACCAAACTTGGCGCATCTACAACTGCTGCAGGCAGGGCATTCCACTCCCGAACCACCCTTTGGGTAAAGAACCTGCCTCTGATATCCGTCCTATAACTATCACCCCTTAATTTAAAGCTGTGTCCCCTCGTGCTAGCTTTTTTCATCCTAGGAAAAAGGCTATCACTGTCCACCCTATCTAAACCTCTAATCATCTTATATGCTTCAATAAGATCCCCTCTTAGCCGCATCCTTTCTAACGAAAACAACCTCAAATCCTTCAACCTCTCTTCATAGGACCTGCCCTCCATACCAGGCAACATCCTGGTAAACCTCCTCTGTACCCTCTCAATGCCTCCACATCTTTCTTATAATGTGGCGACCAGAACTGCACACAATACTCCAAGTGCGGCCGCACTAGAGTTATGTACAGCTGCAACATGATGCTGCGGCTCCTAAATTCAATCCCCCTACCAATAAAAGCTAAGACTCCATATGCCTTCTTAACAACTTTATCCACTTGACTGCCTACTTTCAGGGATCTATTGACACAGACACCAAGATCCTTCTGTTCCTCAACACTATTAAGAGCCCTACCATTAGCCCTATACTCTACACATTTATTGTTCCTGCCAAAGTGCATTACCTCACACTTTTACACATTAAACTCCATTTGCCACCTCTCGGCCCAGCTCTGCAACTTGTCCAAGTCACTCTGTAAACTAAAACACCCCTCTTCACTATCTACCACACCACCAACTTTCGTATCATCTGCAAATTTACTGATCCATCCCTCAATACCCTCATCCAGATCATTTATAAAAATTACAAACAGCAGGGGCCCCAAAAAGACCCCTGAGGCACACCACTCGTCACCGAACTCCACGATGAATATCTCCCATCAACCACCACCCTCTGTCTTCTATCTGCCAGCCAATTCCTAATCCAATTAGCTAAATCACCCTCTATTCCACACATCTGCATTTTCTGTAGAAGTCTTCCATGGGCCACCTTATCAAAAGCCTTACTAAAGTCCATATATACTACATCAACCGCCTTACCCCCATCCACCTCTCTGGTCACTTTCTCAAAAAACTCAATGAGGTTAGTAAGGCATGACCTACCCTTCACGAAACCATGCTGACTATCCCCAATCAATTCATTTCTCTCTAAATAACTATAAATCCTATCCCTAATAATTCTCTCCAATACCTTGCCCACAACAGAAGTAAGACTCACTGGCCTATAATTCCCTGGAAGGTCTCTCTTCCCCTTCTTAAACAATGGGACCACATTCGCTATCCTCCAGTCCTCCGGAACCACACCGTAACCAACGAGGACCTGAAGATCAGAGCCAGAGGCTCTGCAATCTCCTCTCTTGCCTCCCAGAGAATCCTAGGGTAAATCCCGTCCGGCCCAGGGGACTTATCCAACTTCAAACCCTCGAGAATTTCTAACACATCCTCCCTATCCACTACAATACTCCCCAATTTGCAACCCTGTACCTCAGTGCTCTCCACAGCTACATTTCCAGCACTCTGCGTGAATACCGAAGAGAAATATTTATTCAGTGCCTCGCCAATCTCTTCAGGCTCCACGCACAACTTCCCACTGCTATCTATGACTGGCCCTAATCTTGCCCTAACCAATCTTCTATTCTTAACATATCGAAAGAAAGCTTTAGGATTCTCCTTAATCCTATCAGCCAACATCTGGTTGTTTGAAGGCAAGCAATGGGAGTGTGGGGATGGCTTTGGCGAGTTGTTCATCTTCATCAATGATATATTAAAGGCTCCGGAGAAGATGTTGTAGCTTCTCCACTTCAGGGAAGTACTGGACGACGTAGGGTATTGTGTTCATCTTGCCCCTTGTTTGTCTTCTGAGGAGGTCGGTGCAGTTTTTTGCTGTAGTGCATCGGAATTATCGTTTGATGAGTCAAGTGCCATATCTTGATTTTATGAGGGCATCTTTCAGCGTCTGGCAGTGTCTCTTGCAATCTTTAAACTGTTTGGGTGGAAGTTGGAGAAGTGGAGCATCGTGAGGTTATCCATGGGCTTGTGGTACAGTTAAGTGCTGAGATGACCGTCTTAATGGAGATGCGTGTGTCCAAGAATGCACCTGATTCCAAAGAGTAGTCCATGGTGAGTCTTATGCTGGATTGGAACTTGTTGATGTCATCATATAGTTGTTTCTGTGACTGTTCACCATGAGTCCAAAAGAAGAAAATGTCATTGATGTATCTAGTGTATAGCATCAGTTGAAGGTCCTGTGCAGTGAAGAAGTCTTGTTCAAACTTGTGCATGAAGATGTTGGCATATTGAGTGTGAATTTGGCTGTTCCGTGTGTCTGGATGAAGAGCTGGTTGTCGAAAGTGAAGACATTGAGGTCCAGGATGAAATGGATGAGTTGTAAAATTGCATCTGGAAACTGGTAGTTGTTGGCATTGAGCACTGAGGCAGTTGCAGCAATGCCATCATCGTGGGGGATGCTAGTGTAGAGCGCTGGGACATCCATTGTGACGGAGAGTGCTGCTGGTTCAACTGCTCCATGTGTGCTGAGTTTCTGAAGCAAGTCCATAGTGTCGCAACAAAAGCTGGAGATTCTTTGTACAATGGGTTTTAGGATACACATGACATAGTTGGAGAGGTTCTCGCACAGGGTCCCATTGCCCAGTACGATGGGATGGGATGGGTGTGTTTGCCTTGTATATCTTTGGGAGGCAGTAGAGATCTCCAACGCGGAGTGTATGTGGGATGAGAGTACGGAGGGTGCTCTGAGGGTTGGGATCATCGACATGGATGCCCCCATCTCATGTGAGAACACAATCCACCAGGTACATGGCGCATACTCTTGCAACTTGGCCAACATTGTCTACCTGATACGCTGCAGAAAAGGATTTCCCGAGGCATGGTACACTTGGGAGACCCTGCAACGGATGAATGAACACCACTTGACAATCAACAGGCAAGACTATTCTCTTCCTGTTGGAGAACACTTCAGTGGTCTTGGGCGTTTGGCCTCTGATCTTCAGATAAGCGTTCTCCAAGGAAACCTTCATGACACATGATAGCGCAGAGTCGCTGAGCAGGGATTGATAGCCAAGTTCCACACATATGAGGACGGCCTCAACTGGGATCTTCGGTTGATGTCACACTATCTGTAACCCCCATGACTTGCCTGGGCTTGCAAAATCTCACTTACTGTCCTATGTGAAGACAATACACATCTCTTTAACCTGTGCTTAACACTCCAACCACTCACATTGTCTGTATCTTGATTATCTGTAAAGACTTGCATTTCAACCATTATTTCGTAAATTGAGTTTGTGTCTTTAAATGCCCTGTTTGTCAATAGAATTCCCACTCACCTGACGAAGGGGTAGCGGTTAGAAAGCTAATTACTTTTGCTACCAAATAAACCTTGGACTTTAACCTGATGTTGTGAGACGTCTTACTGTGTTTATTCCAGTCCAACACCGGCATCTCCACATCATGAAAATATCACAAAGCTGTTTGGAGTTATGTCAGGAAACAATTCCTCAAACAAAGGGAAGTGGAAACCTGGCACTGTCTCCATCAAAATACAGCGAATGCTGGGAGCTGGCTGGAGTTTTCAGAGATTGAGATTGATCTGATTAGTGTTGGGTAAGGCAGCATATGGAGCAAAGGTGGGTAACTTGAGTTCAGGTACCGGTTAGCCACCATCCAAATGAACAATCTCCCGACACTACAATGGAATACTTTGGATATTCCAGACAGAAATAGGTTGGCCCAACTAGTCTTTACCAGTGTTTCTGCTTCGCTTGACTCTCCTCAGATCTTTCTTCCTTGAAATCTATCATCATTTTAATGCCAGGAGTGTAGTAAATAAGGTAGATGAGCTTAGGGTGTGGATTGCTGCTTGAGAGTGTGATGTGGTGGCCATTACAGAGACTTGGTTGTCTCAGGGACAGGACTGGGTACTTCAGGTGCCGGGATTCAGATGCTTCAGGAGGGACAGGGTTGGGAGCAAAAGAGGAGGTGGTTGATCAGGGACAGTGTCATGGCTGTAGAGAAGGTGGAAGATGGAGAGGGAATGTCTACGCAGTCTCTGTGGGTGGAAGTTAGGAACAGCAAAGGATCGATAACTTTGCTGGGTGTATTCTATAGGCCGCCCAACAGTGGCAGGGAACTTGAGGTGCGGATAAGGAAACAGATCCTAGACAGATGTAGAAATAACAGGGTTGTCGTGATGGGAGATTTCAATTTCCCAAACATCGACTGGAATATCCCAAGGGTAAGGGGTTTGGATGGTGTGGAGTTTGTTAGGTGTGTTCAGGAAGGTTTCCTGACACAGTACGTGGAAAAGCCTACGAGAGGAGAGGCTGTACTTGACCTGGTGCTTGTTAATGAGCCAGGGCAGGTGTCGGATCTCACGGTAGGTGAGCATCTTGGGAATGGAGATCATAATTCTATCTCTTTCATGATAGCGATGGAAAGAGATAGGATCAGGCAGGCTAGGAAGGTGTATGTCTGGAGTAAGGGGAAATATGAAAACATTAGGCAGGTAATTGGACGCATAAACTGGAAGGAGGTGTTCTTGGGGAAGAGTACAGAAGGAAAGTGGCAGATTTTCAAGGAATGTTTGTCTGGGACAACATTCCCAGACAATGTTGCAAGACAACGTTCCGAGGAGTCAAGGTAGGACGCGGGAACCTGGTGCACGAAGGTAGTGGTGAACCTAGTTAGGAAGAAAAAAAAGGTATATAAAAGGTTCAGAGAGCTAGGGGATGTTAGGGATCTAGAGGAGTATAAGGTGTGTAGAAGGGAACTTAAAAAGGAAATTAGGAGAGCCAGAAGGGGTCATGAGAAGGCCTTGGCAGGTAAGATTAAGGAGAATCCCAAGGCCTTCTACAAATATGTGAAAAGTAAAAGGATGAGAAGAGAAGGGATAGGGCCTATAAAAGGTGAAGGGGAAAAGTCTGTGTGAATCCGGAAGAAATGGCAGAGGTGCTTAACGAGTACTTTGCCTCGGTATTCACGGTGGAAAGTGAACTGGGAGATTGCACTGCAGGTTTGCGGCATACGGAAAAGATTGAGTATGTGGATGTTAGGAAAGAGGATGTGTTAGACCTGTTAAAGTCTATCAAGATAAACAAGTCGCCGGGACCAGATGGGATGTACCCCAGGTTATTGTGGGAGGTGAGGGAAGTGGTTGCAGAGCCCCTGGCAATGATATTTCTGTCGTCCATGGAAACGGGAGAGGTTCCGGAGGATTGGAGGATTGCGGATGTGGTTCCTATCTTTAAGAAAGGGAACAGGGATAGTGCAGGAAATTACCGACCGGTGAGTCTGACTTCAGTGGTTGGTAAGCTGATGGAGAGGCTTCTGAGGGATAAGATATATGAACATTTGGAGAAGTTTGGACTGATTAGAAATAGTCAGCATGGTTTTGTCAAGGGCAGGTCATGCCTTACGAGCCGAATTGAGTTCTTCGAAAATGTGACTGAACACATTGACAAAGGAAAGGCGGTGGATGTACTGTACATGGACTTTAGTAAGGCGTTTGATAAGGTCCCCCATGCAAGGCTTCTGGAGAAGGTGAGAGGGCATGGGATCCAAGGGGCTTTGGTCTCGTGGATCCAGAACTGGCTTGCCGGCAGAAGGCAGAGAGTGGTAGTGGATGGGTCTTGTTCTGCATGGAGGTCGGTAACCAGTGGAGTGCCCCAGGGATCTGTTCTGGGACCCCTGCTGTTTGTCATTTTCATAAATGACCTGGATGAGGAAGTGGAGGGATGGGTTAGTAAGTTCGCCGACGATACAAAGGTCTGTGATGTTGTGAATGGTCTGGAGGGATGCCAAAAGTTGCAGCGGGACATAGACAGGATGCAAGACTGGGCGGAGAAGTGGCAGGTGGACTTCAATGCGGATAAGTGTGTAGTGGTCCATTTTGGCAGGAATAATGGGATGAAGAAGTACAATATAACGGGTAGGAGTCTTAGCTGTGTTGTAGAGCAGAAGGATCTCGGGGTCTGGGTCCATAGGACTCTTAAATCGGCCTCGCAGGTGGAGGAAGCGGTCAAGAAGGCGTACGGTGTACTGGCCTTCATTAATCGAGGAATAGAGTTTAGGAGTCAGGAGGTAATGATGCAGCTCTATAAGACTCTTGTCAGACCCCAGTTGGAGTATTGTGCGCAGTTCTGGTCGCCTCATTATAGGAAGGATGTAGAGGCTATTGAGAGAGTTCAGAGGAGATTTACAAGGATGCTGCCTGGATTGGGAGGCAGGCCTTATGAAGATAGGTTGAGGGAGCTGGGACTCTTCTCACTGGAGAGACGTAGGTTGAGAGGCGACCTGATAGAGGTTTATAAAATGTTGAGAGGAATAGATAGGGTGGACTCTCAGAGACTATTTCCCCGAGCTGAAATGGTCACTACGAGAGGACACAGATTTAAGGTGCAGGGAAGCAAATACAAAGGAGATGTCAGGGGTAGGTTTTTCACTCAGAGGGTCGTGAGTGAATGGAACCGACTGCCGTCGGAGGTTGTTGAGGCAAACTCACTGGGGACTTTTAAGAGACTTCTGGATGAGTATATGGAAAAGAATAGGATAGGAGGTTATAGATAGGTCTGTGGATTGGTAGATGTGATTGGCTCAACTCGTGGGCCGAAGGGCCTGTTTGTGCTGTATTGTTCTATGTCCTATGTTCTATTACTGTGTACTCCAGTGATGGTCAATGTAGGTTACTGGGTAGAGTGACCCTCAAGGTTGAAATCAGGCTCATTCACGAACCATGAGCCCACGAATAAGATTAAATACATTTCAAATACACTGACTATTTTATAACAAGTTAGAGAAAATTCTTAATCATTTATGTAATAATAGAACTGGCATCAAATTCAAATCATAAAAACAAAAGAGATATTGATACTTTGGACACAGAGGGAAAGCACAGCCCTCACACTCAGCATGTGCCTCACTTCACTTGCCCTTGCTTTACGTGTGAATCACACTGATAGGGAAAAGACCCACACAGATGGAAATAAGTGGAATATGGCAGCCCTGCACGTGCGCAACAGTCAACAAGATGTCTCATGTCCACACTTGGAACCCAGGTATGTAGGCCCTGCTTCAAAGATTGCCCATCACTGCTCTATTCCCATTTCCCTTGTGCTTGTCTCATTTCACCTTAATTGTATCAAAAACATTCAGTTCAAGTACTGCTTGTGGGACCATGTCCCACATTCTCCCCACTCCCTGTCGGAATAGAACATAGGACATTACAGCGCAGAACAGGCCCTTCGGCTTTTGATGTTGCGCCGACCGATTAAGAAAAAGCAATGACCCTCTAACCTAAACCATTCCCTTTTCATCCATAAACTTACCTACTAACCTCTTAAACACCACCAAACTTGGCGCATCTACAACTGCAGCAGGCAGGGCATTCCATACCCTTACCACCCTCTGGGTAAAGAACCTACCTCTGGCATCCGTCCTACAACTACCACCCCTTAATTTAAAGCTATGTCCCCTCGTGCTAGCTTTCTCCATCCTAGGAAAAAGGCTATCACTGTCCACCCTATCTAAACCTCTAATCATCTTATATGTTTCAATAAGGTCTCCTCTTAGCCGCCTTCTTTCTAACGAAAACAACCTCAAATCCCTCAGCCTCTCTTCATAAGACCTGCCCTCCATACCAGGCAACATCCTGGTAAACCTCCTCTGTACCCTCTCCAATGCCTCCACATCTTTCTTATAATGTGGGGACCAGAACTGCACACAATACTCCAAGTGCGGCCGCACTAGAGTTTTGTACAGTTGCAACATGACGTTGCGGCTCCGAAATTCAATCCCCCTACCAATAAAAGCTAAGACTCCATATGCCTTCTTAACAACCTTATCGACTTGATTGCCAACTTTCAGGGATCTATGCACATATACACCAAGATCCCTCTGTTCATCAACACTATTAAGAGTCCTACCATTAGCCCTATACTCTACACATTTGTTATTCCTGCCAAAGTGAATTACCTCACACTTTTCCGCATTAAACTCCATTTGCCACCTCTCGGCCCAGCTCTGCAACTTGTCCAAGTCTCTCTGCAAACTATAACACCCCTCTTCACTATCTACCACTCCTCCGACTTTGGTGTCATCCGCAAATTTACTAATCCATCCTTCAATACCCTCATCCAGATCATTTATAAAAATTACAAACAGCAGGGGCCCCAAAACAGATCCCTGAGGTACACCACTTGTAACCGAACTCCACGATGAATATCTCCCATCAACCACCACCCTCTGTCTTCTATCAGCTAGCCAATTCCTAATCCAATTAGCTAAATCACCCTCAATCCCATACATCTGCATTTTCTGCAGAAGCCTTCCATGGGCCACCTTATCAAACGCCTTACTAAAGTCCATATATACCACATCAACCGCCTTACCCCCATCCACCTCTTTGGTCACTTTTTCAAAAAACTCAATGAGGTTAGTAAGGCACGACCTACCCTTCACAAAACCATGCTGACTATCCCCAATCAATTCGTTTCTCTCTAAATAACTATAAATCCTATCCCTAATAATTCTCTCCAATACTTTGCCCACAACAGAAGTAAGACTCACCGGTCTATAATTCCCAGGAAAGTCTCTATTCCCCTTCTTGAACAATGGGACCACATTCGCTATCCTCCAGTCTTCCGGCACTATACCTGTAACCAACGACGACCTGAAGATCAGAGCCAGAGGCTCTGCAATCGCCTCTCTTGCCTCCCAGAGAATCCTAGGGTAAATCCCGTCCGGCCCAGGGGACTTATCTATCTTCAAACCCTCAAGAATATCTAGCACAAGCTCCTTATCTACTTCAATACTTTCCAGTTTACAACCCTGCATCCCAGTGTTCTCCACAACTACGTTTACATCTCCCTGCGTGAATACCGAAGAGAAATATTTATTCAGTGCCTCTCCAATCTCTTCAGGCTCCACGCACAACTTCCCACTGCTGTCTCTGAGTGGCTCTAATCTTGCCCTAACCAATCTTCTATTCTTAACATATCTAAAGAAAGCTTTAGGATTCTCCTTGATCCTATCAGCCAAAGTCCCACATTCTCCCCACTCCCCATGGGAGTGAGTCCCACATTCTCCCCACTCCCTGTGGAAGTGAGTCCCACATTCTCCCCACTCCCTGTTGGAGTGAATCCCACATTCTCCCCACTTTCTGTGTGAGTGAGTCCCATATTCTCCCCATTCCCTGTGGGACCGAGTCCCACATTCTCCCCTCTCTCTGTGGGACTGAGTCCCACATTCTCCCCACTCCCCATGGGAGTGATTCCCACATTGTCCCCACTCCCTGTGGGAATGAGTCCCACATTCTCCTCACTCCCCATGGGAGTGAGTCCCACATTCTCCCCACTCCCTGTTGGAGTGAGTCCCACATTCTCCCCACTCCCTGTGGAAGTGAGTCCCACATTCTCCCCACTGCCTGTGGGAATGAATCCCACATTCTCCCCACTCCCGGTGGAAGTAAGTCCCACATTCTCCCCACTCCCTGTGGAAGTGAGTCCTACATTCTCCCCACTCCCTGTTGGAGTGAATCCCACATTCTCCCCACTCCCTGTTGGAGTGAATCCCACATTCTCCCCACTTTCTGTGTGAGGGAGTCCCATATTCTCCCCACTCCCTGTGGGAGCGAGTCCCACATTGTCCCCCCTCCCTGTAGGACTGAGTCCCACATTCTCCCCACTCCCTAAGAGAGCGAGTCCCATATTCTGCCCCCTCCCTGTTGGACTGAGTCCCACATTCTCCCCACTCCCTGTTGACTGAGTCCCACATTCTCCCCACTTTCTGTGCGAGTCCCATATCCTTCTCCCCACTCCCTGTGGGAGCGAGTCCCACATTCTCCCCCCTCCCTGTGGGACTGAGTCCCACATTCTCCCCACTCCTCGTGGGAGTGAGTCCCACATTCTCCCCCCTCCCTGTGGGACTGAGTCCCACATTTTCCCCACACCCTGTGGGAGTGAGTCCTACATTCTTCTCACCACTAGGTAAAGAAATTTCTCCTGAATTCCTGATTGGATTTTTGGTGACTATCTGATATTGATAGTCTATAGTTTGGCTCTTTCCACAAGACGAAACATTCTCTCTGTATCTAAACCTTTAAGAATTTTAAAGACCTTGATCGAGTCATCCTTCAGGCTTGTACTTAGAAGAGAAAAGAGAGTAAATCTATCAGTCCTTTCCTGATGTATAAATCCACATATTCTTGTCATCCTCTGTACATTTTCTCTGCTGCTTCTTCACTGCCTCTAACTCTTTTAAGAATATTTCATAACATTATTAGCAGAACTACATAACATTCTCAGTGAGTAAATTGTCGTAGTTAATATGTCAGGAGGTCACATTGGATACTTGAAAAGTAAAGGTGGAGGCTGCTTTAGTAGGAGACTAGTTAGACTGGATTTATAAATAATGTTGTTCATTATGGGTGGGTTGAAGGCAGCAGCTGTCTATGGCTCTGTGCCTGAGGTCATGGAGAATTGTAGACACATAGCCAAGTATCTGACATTGTGCCAACATCACCAGGGTTGTGGGTGAGTGGAATCAGCTGCCATCGGTGGTGGTGGAGGCAAATTCGTTAGGGCCTTCTAAGAGACTTCTGGATGAGTACATGGGACTTAATAGGATTGAGGGTTATAGGAAAGCCTAGTAGGTAGAGATAAGATCGGCGCAACTTGTGGGCTGAAGGGCGTGTTTGTGCTGTGGTTATTCTATGATTCTATCACCTCCTCATTGTACAGAGCAGCAGTCTGGGATCAGTCATTCAGTAGCGACCCATCCCCCCCCACCCCGCCACCTCCACTACCTGTTTTAGGGGCTACTTGTTTCGTGTGAGCAGATTGTGAGGAATTTAAAGTTAACAAACAGATGGATTTGCCTCTTTGATTTTATTTTCCCAGGTAGCTGTTTCAGGTTGGGCTGGGAAAGTTATTGTACACTGAGCTTGTACATAAACATCCACACCCAATATTTAATTGATGAGATTTATGTGTATGCTTTCTCATCAATCACACACACCTGCTTGAGGCAAAATCTCAGTTGTGTTTTGTGCTGAAGATTGAGCTGAGTGCCAACAGGAAGGTAACAATTCTCAGTGCTTTCTACAAATATCCTTTCTGTTTTAAAAAAGACTTCACCTCCCAGTTTGATCTGAGCATGAGTAATTGAGAGGGAGCGGGAATTGGCAGCAGTGAACTGGGTTGTCAGTTTTCACAACTGTTTAAAATGCACACAAGAATATCATCTCATCCACCATGGCCCCACACCCTAATAGAAAAGTGATGGCATTTAAAAAATTAAATTACTAGGATAGGTTGTAGAAAACTGGCTTGTATTTCCATCAGTTACAGGATTGCAAGCTGATTCAAATAAAGTATGGAGATTCCAGAGGGAGAATTTCCAGAAAATATCTCCTGGAAAAAAAATTCCAATCTTTAGTATCCCACTCAGTCTAATCCCACTCTCCCCCAATGCTTCTACTTTCTCAGAAGACTAAGGAAATTTGGCATGTTCACTACTACTCTTATCAACTTTTACAGATGCCCCATAGAAAGCATTCTTTCTGGTTGTATCACAGTTTGGTATGGCTCCTGCTCTATCCAGAACCACAAGAAACTATAAAAGGTTGTGAACGAAGCCCAATCCATCATGCAAATCAGCCTTTCGTATATTGACACTGTCCGCACTTGCCGCTGCTTTGGAACAATAGCCAGCATAATTAAGATCCCACTCAACCCAGACATCATTCCTTCTACATTCTTCTATCGAGCAAAACATACAAAAGTCTGAGATCACACATCAACTAACTCAAGAAGAGCTTCTTCCCTGCTGCCGTCAGACTTTTGAATGGATTTACCTAACATTACATTGATCTTTCCCTACACCCTTGCTGTGACTGTAACACTACATTCTGCACTCTCTCCTTTCCTTCTCTATGAACAGGATGCTTTGTATGGCACACAAGAAGCAATACTTTTCACCTTATTCGTTTTTTTGTCACAATAATAAATCAAATCAAAATCTTTACTATTTCACCTAATCTAATCCCAATCTTTCCCTCACTCCCTGCACCCTTTAATATTCCATCCAATCTAATCCCAACAACCTTCGGCTGAAAGCCTTCTCCTTAATTATTCTATCAAAACCTTTCCTGATGTTGAACAGTATTATATCTCCCCTTAACCATTCTCTTTTCAGAAGAAATAAGCACAGCTCCTTAAATTGTCAAGTTCTTTGCTGTAATTGTTTTTAATTTCTTGCTGTTTCAGATTGGGTTAAAATGATTTGCACCAAGCTGTAATATGACACTTAAACCACTGCAGCAGGTAAATGTAACGCCACACCCAGCTAGCGCGTGCTCTGAGCTGACAGCTTTGTGTTCTGTTTTGCCTGCAGCTTTTTTTAGTACAAAGGTTGAAATCACATTTCATGTTGTTTAGGCAGCACTCCTCCTGCTGTGAGGGGATTCACAATTTCCAACAATGCCATGTACGTTACCACAGCAATTCTTCATAAATGTGACCCCCACCTCTCTGTCCTGGTTAAGGGAAGAGAGTATTTTGCTTCCATTGATCTATAGAAAACAAGTAAACATTTCAGCTTCCTCACAAAGGAGTGGAAATGCAACAGTGAAAAGGCTGGGGCCTTTTGGTGAAGATTACCAAAGGAGTCATCAATAAATTGGGCATATCTCACACTGATATACACTAGGCAAGCTTTGTGTGGAGAAACTCAGGCATGGAAAGTATTCCCGTTCAAAGATGAGTCATGCCGCACTTAAACTGCACCTCCAATAGCAAAGCAATGTTGAAAGCAGAAGTAGTGATCGGCATGAATGGAAAAATCAAAATGAAATGGCAGGAAGTCAAATTTCATTTGGCGTGACGGTCAAACCATTACCAGAAGTGAATATTGGCGAACTGGTCAGGATACAATCCTTCAACATTCTCAGCAGGGGTCAGTCCACGTAGCAACACGTGCAGAGCAGTATCATCTTGACTATATGGAGTGGAGATGAACGATCAAAAATACTGACACAACTGCAACCAAAACCAGACAACCAGAGAGGCTGTCCCTTCACTACAGGCAACCAGTCAGGAAGAGAGGATCTTACTAGCTGCAGAGTATAGGCTCACCATGATTCCTAGAGGTCCACAGCCCTAACACCACTGGCTTTAACACCACTGGCCCTAACACCATTGGTGCCCAATACTACAGTAATAACAGGTACCATGGGGATGACACATTCCAGGGACATAAGATCAGTCAGACAAAAAGCCAATGACAATGTACATACTTACCATTAAGGAACCTAGGCAGTTTTGATATATAGGCAAAGCAAATGCAGTGATTGACTCAAATAATGAGCAATTTGTTAATGCATGAAAACCATTGTGATATATTGCCTAACGGTTGCACAGTGGTTAGCACAGCTGCCTCAGAGCGAGGTCTGACAACACCAATTTTAAATCCAACCGATTTATTTGATAGTAAACCTGCTAGCTTTCGGCCTTTATGCCTTTGTCAGGCGGATGAGGTGTTCTGGTCTGCAATATCGCACATATCAGCACAGACAGTTTACCGATTACTGATTAGAATGTGAATCCTTACATCTAACCTGCTATTCAAGTCTTAAAGTGGCCAACAAAGGAACACTGAGCACTGAGGTTAGAGAGATGTGTATTGTCTCCAGACAGCACAATAAGTGAGGTTTTCTGCTAACCCAGGCAAGTCATGGAGGTTACAGATAGTGTGACATGAAGCCAAGATCCCTGTTAAGACCGTCCTCATGTGTGTCCTCATGGTGCCTCAGAGCATCAGAGACCTAGATTCGATTCCCAGCTTGGGTGACTGTTCATGTGGAGTCTGCATGTTCTCCCCATGTCTGCGTGGTTTTCCTCAGAGTGTTCCAATTTCCTTGCACAATCCAAAAATGTGCAGATTAGGTGGATTGGCTATGCCAAATTGTCCTATAATGTCAGGACACTAGCAAGGGTAAATGTATGAGGTTATGGGGTGAGGTTGTGGTTGGTGTAGACTTGATGGGCCGAATGATCTTTTTCTGTATTATAGAATTCTATGATTCTACCCTGGATAACTCACAGTTGTGAGTTATAATGCAAATCTGGCTTTTGTTCACTAGGAGAAGAGGGTTGTTTGTGCCTCTTGTTTGCTATAAAAGATGAGATGTATTGATTTGGAAATGCAGTCATACTATATGTCCAATTTGGCTTGCTGTAATCATGTGTGGGACTGCCTATAGGCAGCGATCTTATAATAAAGACATTACATTCCAAAAACTGTAGATTTTGTGGGTGTAACTGGCACTAATTGTTCCCATTGTATAATTCAATGGAAAAGATAGTCAATTTATAGAAGGACCATGGAATCACATTCTTCCATGGTTATTTGTCTTATGTTTTAAACTCTGAAAATCATCTTTAGACTTACATAACTCCTGTAGTCCTCCACAATTACCTGATTAGAGTATTAACAAAATGGTTTTCGCTAATGAGAGGTGTGTAGGTTTCTATGGGAACCTTGGCAACACTAAAATAACTCAGAGTTGAGGCAATCAGCAGTAGCCGTGCTAATTGTATAGCTGACCTTAATTGGCTCAGGACTCAGTGCATTGAACTTGCGACTGAAGTTGGGGTGCCGGATGCTGGTTCAGTAAGTTCAATAAGAGAACTGGATAAATACTGGAAAGGGCAAGATTTGCAAGGCTAAGGGAAAAAGGCAGTAGAATGAGATTAATTTAATAGCACTTTCAAAGAGTCAGCATGAGTTGTGAAGGGCTGAATGGCCTTCTGCATTATACCATTCACTGATTAAGATCACTTCACTAAATCTTAATCAGTGATTAAGATGGCGTGGCTTGAATCCATTTTGATTGCTGGGAAACAGTAGATCCACAAGAGAAAAATACAGACACCTGTCTGCTCCAAGGCATGGTGAAATTCTCAGCACTTGCCTAGTGTTTGAGGAAGATGTTTCAATATAGTCAAAAAAACTAACCTTGCATCTTCTCAATGTTGATTGGAGTTCCTGCGGTTTTGGGGAGACAAGTTTTCTCCCCATGCTCATCCATTAGAACAGAAGATTTGTCAGAATCGGTCTCTGAAACTGGTAAATGTTTTCTTGTAATATTTCCATTCTTCTCATCAGGGTATCTGCAATTCTAATTCACAGAAAATGAATGAACTGTAGTAGGCCATTTGGCCCATCAGGTCTATCATATAGCAATGAAATCTTCATTGTTAATAAAGTTGGACCTATTCAGGAATACAAGCTGTTATCACAACAATTCTTACTCCACCTTTTCTCCTCCCACAACTCCTCTTCCAACCCATCCTCCCCACCCGCTCGCTTGCTCCCACTCCCCCTCCTCACTGCCCCTCTTCACCCTTTATTTCCTCTTCATCCTCACACTGACTCACTCCACATTCCCCCGTCTCCTCATTCCACTATGCTCTCACTCACTCATCCTGCTCTCCACCCTTTCACTGTATGATCCTCCCCACCCTTTGCTCTATCTGACCCTCTCCACCCCTCACTCTATCTCAGCTCCTTCAGCACCACCGCCTCACTGTGTCTGAGCCCCTCCACCTCTCACTGTGTCTGACCCTCTCCATCCCTGATTGTGTCTGACCCTCTCTACTCCTCACTCTGTCTGATCCTCTCCACCCCTCATTCTATCTGAGCCCCTCCACCTATCACTGTTTCTGACCTTCTCCACCACTTACTTTGTCAGACCCCTCCAACCTCCCTCACGGAGTCTGACCCCCTCCACCCCTCACTGTTTCCGATTCCCTCCACCCCTCACTCCATCTGACTCCCTTCACCCCTTCATTCCCGCAGCCATCATATTGGGATTCTAACCTTAGCCTCTGTTTTATTATTGCTACACTGAACTGAAGACACAATGACACAAAGTGCTGATCATGAGGCGTTGAGGAAGTGTATCAATCTTCTGATAGATTTATGCAATCCATGGAAAGAGAAATAATTAACCACACAAAAGCAGACCTATAACTAATCCTATTAACTTTAGTAAGAAGTTTGACAACACCAGGTTTAAGTCCAACCGACGTAAACTTGGTGTTGTGAGATTTCTTACTGTGTTTATCCCAGTACAACGCCGGCATCTCCACATCATACCTATTATACCTGGCTATTTAGAACATAGAACAATACAGCACAGAACAGGCCCTTCGGCCTTCGATGTTGTGCCGACCAAAATAAAAAGCAATGCCCCTCCTAACTAAACATTCCCTTCTATCCATATACTTATCAACTAACCTCTTAAACGCCACCAAACTTGGCGCATCTACACAGCTGCAGGCAGGGCTCCACTCCCTAATCACTCTTTGAGTAAAGAACCTACCTCTGATATCCGTCCTATAACTCATACCCTTAATTTAAAGTGTGTCCCCTCGTGCTAGCTTTCTCCATCCTAGGAAAAGGCTATCACTGTCCACCTATCAAACCTCTAATATCTTATATGTTCAATAAGATCCCCCTAGCGCCTCCTTTCTAACGAAAACAACCTAAATCCTTCAACCTCTCTCATAGGACCTGCCCTCCATACCAGGCAACATCCTGGTAAACCTCCTCTGTACCCTCTCCAATGCCTCCACATCTTTCTTATAATGTGGGACCAGAATGCACACAATACTCAAGTGCGGCCGCACTAGAGTTTTGTACAGTGCAACATGATGCTGCGGCTCCTAAATTCAATCCCCCTACCAATAAAAGCTAAGACTCCATAAGCCTTCTTAACAACTTTATCCACTTGACTGCCACTTAGCCAGAGGTTGCATCTGTTTTTATAGTAACAGTAAAATTCTGTTTAGGATTATTGTTCCTTGTGTTGTCTCTATGGATTCTATCTGAGGAAACAGTAAAGCAGTTCATTGAGCAGTTTTATATGAATCATTTCCAACTAATAGTTAGCACAGAGCTGGAGCGAGCCAGCCCAGAGTTTAAAAGCATGTTGAGACGTATTCAATGCTCTACATTTGCCTCGTGTACATTCTGTTCACTCTTTCCTAATAAATGTTTACAAAACCCTTTACAGTCAATCACAATAATGTTGGATTAGGAAGCCAGTTTAACCTGTTATTAAAAACAATTTGAGCTGTTGCACTTAATAGGAACAAGAATAGGCCATTTGGCCCTTTAAGTCTGCCAACCATTCAATATGACCGTGGCTAATCCTCTATCGCAACATCATTTTCCTGTGCTGTCCCCAAAACCCTCGAGACCTTTAGACTCTAGAAATCTATCTGTTTCTTTCTTAAATATATTTAGTGGCTTGATGTCCACAGCTTTCTGTGGTAGAGAATTCCATCGGTTCACCTCTCTGAATGAAGAAGTTTCTCCGTCTCAGTCCTAAGCTTTCTGGAGATCAAAATACACCATGTTCGCTAATTCTCCCTGATCTATTCTACTAGTTTTGTCCTGAAAAACTCCAGATTTGTCAAACTCTTTCATAAATCCCTGTTGACTTTGTCTAATTTTAATGTCCTTTAGGGAAGAAAATCTGCCATCTTTACCTGGTCTGGCCCACATGTGATTCCAGAGCCACAGCAATGTGGTTGACTCTCAACTGCTTTCCAAAGGGCAATTAGGGATGGGCAATAAATGATGGCCAGCCAGTGCGCCTATGTCCCGTGAATTTTTTTTTTAAATCCTATTAACATTCTTTAAGTTTTCTGTTATTACATCCTTTATAATAACCCGTGGTATTTTCCGCATGATGTTAGACTAACCAGTCTGTAATTCCTTGTTTACTCCTTCCCTCCTATTTTAAATACTGGGGTTACACTTGTCACCCTCCAATCTGCCGGGACTATTCCAGAAACTACAAAATTTTGGAAGGTGACAACCAAGAGAACCCATGGCAATCTCCGTTAGTAACCTGGGATGTAGATTGACACAGATTTAAGGTGCAGGGAAGCAAATACAAAGGAGATGTCAGGGGGTAGGTTTTTCACTCAGAGGGTGGTGAGTGAATGGAACTGACTGCCATCGGAGGTTGTTGAGGCAAACTCACTGGGGTCTTTTAAGAGACTTCTGGATGAGTATATGGAAAAGAATAGGATAGGGGGTTATAGATAAGTCTGTGGATTGGTAGATGTGATCGGCACAACTCGTGGGCCTAAGGGCCTGTTTGTGCTGTATTGTTCTATGTTCTATTATCAAACCCTAGGGATTTATCAGCTTTCAGTCTCACTAATTTCTCCAGAACTATTTTTTATTGATACTAATTTCTTTCAATTACTCCTTCTCCCTAAACTCTTGATTCCTTAGCATTTCTGGTAAGTTATTTGTGTCTTGCTGTGTGAAGACAGAAGTAATTGTTTAATTGTCCTGCCAGTTCATTGTTTTTCATTTAATGTTTTTCATATAAGTATTGATCCTTTTACAGTCCACTTTTATGTTACTTGCACCATTACTCTCATACTGAAAAGTGGTCATCCTGTGGAATTCTCTAGCACAGAAAGTATTTGTAGCCAAAATATTGTATGTTTTGAAGAACCAGTAGATATAGCACTTGAGGAAAAGTGGATGGATGGATTCAGAGGAAAGGTGGAATCAGGCTGTTGAGTTGGATAATCAGCTGTGATGGTAATGAATTGTGCAGTAGGCTTGAAGAACTGAAAGGCCTCCTCCTGCATCTATTTTCTATGTTTCTATTTTCCACGTTTCCATTCTCCATATATTTTGCTATCTTAATCAACACCTTATCCTTCTTTACTGTACTCTGAAATTTGCTACTTTTTCTAGCGACGTTATAAAGTTTTTTTTTAAAGTTTATTTATTAGTCACAAATGAGGCTTACATTAACACTGCAATGAAGTTATTGCTATATGTCCCCTCTTTGGATCTAATACTATTCTTAATTTCTTGTTAGCCATGGTTGGGTCACTTTTCTTGCTGTGTTTTTGTGCTAGAAAGGAGTATATAACTTCTGCAATGCATACATTAGTTCTTTAAGTATTAGCCAATGCCTATCCACTGTTGTCTCTTTTAATGAAATTCTCCAATTTATCATAGCTAACTCATGCTTCGTACTTTCATAGTTTCCTTTGTATAGATTTAAAACCTAGAACTGACTTCTTCACTTTCTATCCAAATGAAGAATTCTATCATGTTATGGTCACTGCTCCCTAAAGGATCCCACATAACAAGATTATTAATTAACACCTTCTCATTGCATAATACCAAATCTAGCATAACCACCAAGCACAATAGTAGGCATTGCTGCCTTACAGCGCCAGGAGACCGGGGTTTGACTCCCAACTTGGTGACTGTCTGTGTAGCATTTGCACATTCTCCCTGTGTCTGCATGGGTTTCCTCCATATGTTCTGGTTTCCTCCCATAGTCTGAAAGATACGCTGATTAGGTGTATTGGCCATCATAAATTGAAAAATGCTAAGGTAACATCCTTATTCAAAATGGAAGGGAGGCAGAAAGTAGAAAACTATAGACCGCTTAGTTTAGTATCTGTTGTCGAGATGTTGCTAGGTTTCCTCCCACAGTCTGAAAGATGTGCTGATTAGGTGCATTGACCCAAACAAATGCCAGAGTGTGGCAACTAGAACATAGAACATAGAACAATACAACATGAACAGGCCCTTCGGCCCACGAGTTGCGCTGATCACATCTACCAATCCACAGACCTATCTATAACCCCCTATCCTATTCTTTTCCATATACTCATCCAGAAGTCTCTTAAAAGACCCCAGTGAGTTTGCCTCAACAACCTCCATTCACTCACCACCCTCTGAGTGAAAAACCTACCCCTGATATCTCTGATATTTGTATTTGCTTCCCTGCACCTTAAATCTGTGTCCTCTCATAGTGACCATTTCAGCTCGGGGAAATAGTCTCTGAGAGTCCACCCTATCTGTTCCTCTCAACATTTTATAAACCTCTATCAGGGCGCCTCTCAACCTACGTCGCTCCAGTGAGAAGAGTCCCAGCTCCCTCAACCTATCCACTCAACTAGGGGAATTTCACGGTGATTTCATTCCAGTTTTAATGTAAAGCTTACTGTAGCAAATAAATAAACTTTAAAACTTTAAGAAGAAATTGTTTGAATCTATTATTAAGGAAGTAATAACAGCACACTTGGGAAGTCAAAACGCAATTCATCAGCATCAGTGTAATTTTTAAATCAAAGAACGAATAAGAGCAAAGAACACTAAAGCACAGAAACAGACCCTTTGTCCCACCAAGTCTGAGCTGACACAGATGCCTTTCTAATCTATATTTTCTTGCCTCTACGTTGTTCATAATCCCTCTATTCTTTGCCTATTCATGTATATATCCAGTTGCCTTTTGAATCATGTTTCACTAATTTGCTAGAGCCCTTCGAAAATGTAACAAGCCAAGTGGATAATGAAAATCCTGTAGATGTAGTATGTCTGGACTTCCGGAAAGAATCCAGACAGGTTAATGCATAAGGTAAGATCACATAGTGTTAGAGGTAATTTACCTTGCACAGAAGACTGGCTAAGTGACAGAAAGCAGAGAGTTGGGATACATGGATCTTTTTTTGATTAACAGATGTAACTAGTATATTAATGACTTGGATACAAGGATAGAAGGTACTGTAGCCAAACTTGCAGGTAACACTGAAATAGATGAGATAGGTGACCCAATGAGGAACTAAGACATTTACAAATGGATGTAGATGGCTTAGATGACTGGGTCAAAATATGGTAGTTGGAATTTAATGTGGATAAATGTGAGGTCTTCCATTTTGCTTGGAAAAATAGAAAGGCAACTTATTATCCAAATGGAGGAAGACTTTGGGGTGCTTCATAGAACATACAAAACTACAATACAAACAGGCCCTTCAGTCCACAAGTTGCGCTGATCATATCCCTACCTATTAGGCCTATCTATAACCCACAATCCCATTAAATCTCATGTATTCATCCAGAAGTCTCTTAAAAGACCTTATTGAATTTGTCTCCACCACTGCTGACGGCAGCTGATTCCATGCACTCACCACCTTCTGAGTGAAAAAACTTACCCCGACATCTCCTCCGTACCTACTCCCCGGCACCTTAAACCTGTGTCCTCACGTAGCAACCATTTCAGCCCTGGGAAATAGCCTCTAAGAATCCACCCGATCTATACCTCCCAACATTTTATAAATCTCTATCAGGTCACCTCTCATCCTTCATCTCTTCAGGGAGAAAAGACCGAGTTCCCTCAATCTATCCTCATATGGCATGCCACCCAATCCAGGAAACATCTTTGTAAATCTAAATTCAGTGCAGACGGATCTGGGTGTCCAAGTGCATGAGTTGCAGAAAACTGGTTTGCAGGTGCAGCAGTTAATCAGGAAAGCAAATAGAATTTTGGCATTTATAGCCGAAGACATAGGTTACAAAAATAAATAAGTGTTGTTGCAACTATACAAGTTATTGGTGAGACCACATCTGAAGTACTGTGTGCAGTTTTGAACAGTTTATTTGAGGAGAGATGGAATTGCATTAAAGGCAGTTCAGAAGAGATTCACTAGATTGGAGTTTAGAAGATGAGGAGAGGTCTAATTGAGGTATATAAGGTGATAAAATAAACGTGGAGAGGATATTTCCTCTTGAGGGACAATCTGAGATAAGAGATCACAGTTTTAGCATATGGAGTGGCAGATTTAAATAGAGATGAGGAGAAACTACTTCTCTCAAAGGGCCATGAATCAATGGGATTCACTTCCCCAGAGTGCCAGGTCATTGACTTTCATTTGATTTGATTTATTATTGTCATATGTATTGAGATACAGTGAAAAGTATTGTTTCTTTGCTATACAGGCAAAGCATACTTTTAATAGAGTACATTGGGAAGAGGGGAAGGACAGGGTACAGAATGTAGTATTACAGTCATAGCTAGGGTGTAGAGAAAGATCAGCTTAATATAAGATAGGTCGATTCAAAAGTCAGACAGCAACAGAGATGAAGTTGTTCTTGAGTTGGTTGGTACATGACCTCATACTTTTGTATCTTTTTCCTGATGGACATGGAAGAGAGAATATTCAGGGTGTGTGGTGTCCTTGATTATGCTGGCTGCTTTTCTGTCAATGGATGGGAGGCTTGTTTGCGTGATGGACTGGGCTTCGTTCACGAACCTTTGTAGTTTCTTGCGGTCTTGGACAGAGCAGGAGCCCATATCAAGCTGTGAAACATCCTGAAAGAATGCTTTCTATGGTGCTTCTGTAAAAAAATGGTGGGAATCGTAGCAGACATGCCAAATTTCCTTAGTTATAGAAAGAATCATAGAAATCCTACAGTGCAGAAAGAGGCCATCTGGGCCATCAAGTCTGCACTGACCACAATCCCACCCAGGCCCTATACCCTTGCCCCTACATATTTACCTGCTAACCTATGCATCTTAGGACACTAAGGGACAGTTTTAGCATGGTCAATCAACCTAATCCACACATTTTTGGATCGTGGAAGGAAACTGGAGCCCCGGAGGAAACCCATGCAGACACGAGGAGAATGTGCAAACTCCACACAGACTGTGACCCAAGCCAAGAATCAAACCCAGGTCCCTGGAGCTGTGAAGCAGCAGAGCTAACCACTGTGCTATCGTGCCATCTTCTGAGAAAAAAAGTTGAGAAATTTTGAGGAGGAGATAGATAGAATTTAATTAATATTGGATTGAAGAGTATGGATTATGGGCAGGAAAGTGGAGTTGAGATTGAGACAAGAGTAGCAACTGAATGCTTCCAGCCCCAAAAACTCAGGTTCAATTTTGGCCTTAGGTGACTGTCTGTGTGAAGTGTGCATATTCTCCCCATGTCTGTGTGGGCTTCCTTTGGGTGCTCCAGTTTCCTTCCATTCTCCAAAGATGTGCGGGTTAAGTTCATTGACTATGCAAAATTGCCCCTTACTGTCACCTTTTCCCATAGCTTTGAACATTCTTTCTTTTCAGATAACAGTCTATTTCCCTTTTAGATGCTTCACTGAACTTCCCTCCTTCAATGCATTCTACATCCAGATTCGCTGTGTGAAAATGTTTCTCCGCATGACTCTTTTGCTAATTGCTGTAAATCTGTACACTATTGTCGGTTCCATTTCTTGCGATACTGTCTCATTCTGCAGGAGGAATGGTAAAGGAGTTCGTCTTCACTGGGATAAACTTCGAGAGGCATCTTTCATTGCCCGCTGGAATCCTTGGAGTGAAGAGATTCCATACACAACCTTTGTTGAACATCCGGCCTTGAATGCCACTGAGAGATTCACCAGCCTTTGTAAGGTAGGAGTGAATTTGGAATTGAGAGAGAAGATGTTCTGCCTTGTTCTAATTTTATGATTACTGATGGTGCCGCTTGGTATCTGTGAGGAACTCAAGACCATACAGACTGTTCATTTGTTCACTTGTTCTTTGAATTGGTCCATATCCTGGCTCGTAAAGTACTAAGCACAATGATGGTCCCATAGTCCTTTCTTCCAGCTATCACCCCCAGTCCTGTCCTGGTTATCAAGCTGCTTGTCAGGACAGATGTTTAGAAGTTGTATGTGGAAAAGATCATGTTCTCTCCAGCCCAGTGACATTCAGTCCAGATTACCACCTGAACACTCAGCACTTGGGTGAAAATCCAACCAGTTCAGCAGGAAGCAACTCTGAGAATCGGACATCTGTTCTCAGAATCTCATCACGGCAAAGTTACATTAATAAACTCAATATATGGACAACTTACTGTGTTCTCTGATACTCCTCTGACTCCCAACTCCATTGTATTCACACTCACTCTAACTCCCTTGCAGAAAAAGCCATCTCATCATTACTTCCCGCCACTCCTACCCTCACTCTGCCATTCCCCCGGGACAGCACAATGCACAGTGATTAACACCACTGTTTCATAGTTCCAGGGACCCAGGTTTGGTTCCCAGCTGGGGTCAGTGTCTGCACTTCTTCCCCATAGGTTTCCTCTAGGTGCTCCAGTTTCCTTCCACAGTCCTAAAGATATGCTGATTAGATGCATTGGTCGTGCTAAATTCTCCCTCAGTGTACCTGAACAGGCACCAGAGTGTGGTGACTAGGGGATTTTCTTAGTAACTTCATTGCAGTGTTAATGTAAATCTATTTGCAATACTAATAAATAAACTTTAACTTAACTTATCCTGCCACTCCTCCTCTCATCCTGCCACCCTGTTACCCTTCATCTGTCACCCCTTACCCTGCCACCCCTCATCCTGCCTCCTTATCCTGCCATCTCTGACCCTGCCACTCACCCTCACCTTTCTCCCTTGCCCTGCCACTCCTCTCTTCACCATGCCACCCCTCACCCTGCCTCTCCTCACCTTGCCATCTCTCACTCTTCCACCTGTCACTTTGCCACCTCTTACTTTGCCTCCTCACTCTGCCCCTCACCCTGCCATTCCTCAATCTGCAATTAGGGATGTACAATAAATGCTGCTAATACTGTTGATACTCACACCTGATGAATGAATAAAATAAAATAAAATTTCATTCACTATCTGTCCATATTCACGCTCTATTCTCCTGTGAAACCTTACAGACTTCCTCACACCTAACCATTCTCTAATTATTCTTAGTTCTGCACAAAATGGCAGCCATGTTGCTCACCCTGAATTTTGGTGTTCTTTATACAATAGAACGTACAACCTGTCACTTCAATAAAAGCCAAACCTTTATACCAATTGTTTTGCTGTTAGTCACTGTTGGTTCCCACAATTTAAGCCTGTGCTCTCATTTCCCTCAGGCAGATAAGCTTTAATGAAACGATGATGATGTCTTTATTGGCAGAGAGTCACTAAACCGGATTTGGTTCTCACAGCGGTGAAAGGAACTGGCTCGCTTTGCTCCAGTTCAGGCAATGCCTTGGGAAATTTGTGTTTTAATAGAACACCTGTCGAAGAACAGACCCTTGCCATGTGAATTCATCCGAATAAAACTCAATGACACCGCAGTGAGTGACGGCATTGCTTATTTCATTCACCCTCTTCATCAAATCCTGGTATTCCCCCCTTCCCCAGTCAATGATGCAATACCACCCATCCCCCTCCTGCCACTATCAATGTTAATGACAGTGACTGAAGCAAAGTCTGAAGTTGGAGGAGATAACTTTTTACTCTCTTTTCTTCTTTTCCTTTCCATTCATGGATGTGGAACTTATTCCTTTGAATTTCCATGAGACAATTGAATAGATTGACTCTGTCAATTTAGAGGATGGTTAAGAGCCAACCACGTTGATGTGGATCTCAACTGATGTAGGCCAGACTGGGCAAGGACGGCAGATTTCCTTCACATTAGTGAACCAGATGGATTTTTACAATAATTGATGATAATTTCATGGTCACAATTACTAACACTAGCTTCCAATTTCACATTTATTTTTTAACAGTGTGGCACTCTCTCAGTACTGACCCTCTGACAGTGCGGCACTCCCTCAATACTGACCCTCTGACAGTGCAGCACTCCCTCAGTACTGACCCTCTGACAGTGCAGCACTCCCTCAGTACTGACCCTTTGACAGTGCAGCACTCCCTCAGTACTGTCCCTCTGACAGTGCGGCACTCCCTCAGTACTGACCTTCTGACAGTGCGGCACTCCCTCAGCATTGACGTTCTGACAGTGTGGCACTCCCTCAGCACTGACCCTCTGACAGAGCACAGCACTACACCTCTGGAGCTTTATTTTTGATTCATAAATCAGGGGAGAGCGTGAATGTAGTCACTACCCCAATTTTTGCCGTTGAATATCCCGCATTTGGGTACAGGCGTCAGCACACCTGGAGTTCAATGGGATAGCCAAGTTCTGGGTGAACCACCTGCTTGATCATGGTTTCACCCCTGCCAGGTAGTACTAAACCTCTGGAGAACAGGAGATTCTTTGCTGATGGGTTAAGGTTTGTAACTGTCATGCAAGTGAACAATCAGCACTGTCATTAAGCAGGAAGAGAAGGCAAGTCTTGCATGATGTTGACGTTTGGTCAGTAACCTGATCAAAGCCTCCTTTGGTTTACAAAGTATGTTTTCTTCAGAAGAAAATTATCATTGGCAAAAAACCTGCTTTGTTTGTTTTGAGATGGGGAGGAACCGTGTGTCATGTACAAGTGACAAAGAATTCAGTCTATCTTTTGTGGTTTGCCTCATGTTTGCCAACTCTCAGGGATGAACATTCATTTTTAATTTTGAGTTGGACCGAAATAAAATCGGA
The DNA here is from genome assembly GCA_024679065.1 of Sphyrna mokarran. NCBI lineage: Eukaryota > Metazoa > Chordata > Chondrichthyes > Carcharhiniformes > Carcharhinidae > Sphyrna > Sphyrna mokarran. The sequence goes on from JAGIQG010000003.1 coordinate 2,075,914, forward strand.
CTGGAATTGAATAGAAGAGTTAATTCAGACTGAACTTGAATTGAGTGGGGAACTGATGTGAGGGTTAATCTGAGAGTCAATTCATTGATTGTGAGTTTCAAAGGGCATTAAAGGGTGGAATTCTCCCAAAAAATTCTAGGTGTTTAATTTGTGGGAAAAATCACACCTTTTTTTAGTGGCAGGTTGTGGGGGGGGTGTGGTCACACTAGAATTTCCCACATTCTGTGCAGTGCAGAGGGCACCAAGGTGAATATCATTATAAATCAGTGGGCGGAGGCGATTCCTATCTGGAGGCTGTAACTAGTTGAACCAAACTGTAAGCCTCCTGTTTGCTGGCCAGTTCGATTGCTGGAAAGCCTGGGACCCCACAATGCTTCCACCTCAACCCTTCTCACAGCCCAATCGTGATGCCTGCGACCATTCCTGGTCCAGCCTTGACACCCACCCATCTCGTCCTAGACTGCCCTCATCTCCAACCCACTTCCCCCTCACTCCCCCCCCCAAGTGCCAATCTCATTTCCCTGCCCTTGGCAGCTCCCCTCTCTCTCCCAGCCCATCCTGATTGCTGTTTTCCCTCCAGCCCCATCAATCCCAATGGCAGTAGGACTTCCACCCCCACTGATAATCCTCTAAGCTCCTCCCTCATAGGCTCCATCCCCCAAATGCCCTGCCACCTTGAAACTGCCAATGCCCAATGGGCAATACCAAGATGCCCCATGTGTATTACTACTTTGCACCTTGTCAGTGCCAGGGACACAGGCTGGCACTACCAGCCATGCCCAGGAGACAGCAAAGTGCCCACCACTCGACACCTTAGGGCCCAATTGCCCCCTTTCATTCCAGTGGGATCACCCCACTAGTTCCCCGAAAGTGGGGAGCAATAGTAATCCCCGCTGGAGTGAAACATTCTGGTAGGGTGGGAGAGACTAGCAGGTCTGGAGAATACAGTTCCAGGCCCGCTAATAGCAGTTAAATGATATTTAAAGTATCATTTCAGTGTTAGACCTGCCTCCCCACCAAATTCCAGCGCAGCCTGAAATTCAGCACTGGGAGACACTAGACAAATTCTTGGGTGAAATCCACACACAGCTCCCCACACCATTTTCCCAGCCCACTGCATCACGGAGAATCGCAGCCAAAGTGTGAAGAGGTTGGTGAGGAGGTTCCTCAGAATGCTGAGCTGGGTTCTCGTGGCTTTGAGTTTTCCCTTGGCTGAGTTTCTTCTGTTCGGGATTCAACGAAGTGATCAGTCTAGAGATTGAAATAGAGAGTAACTATATAGGCTGCTGACTTCTGGTAAGCAACTGTTGCCAGTCCACTTTCACTTGTTACAACCTGGTAATGTATTGTTGGTGTTCAATAGAATCTTGGAGATATTGCCCAGGATTCATCTTGATCACCCTGCCTCCACTGCCAGTGAGAACAAAGAATTTGGTGCTCAGCCAAAATTTCATCCACTGCAGCTAGACCAGAATCTCAGCCATGGATGAGGTCAGAGAATTGTGGCTGTTTTCTTGATGTTGAGTAAAACCTTTTACATATGGCATCCTTGGTGCAGTGGAACTTTGTATACATGTTCTTAATCGGTGGTATCTTGTAGAATATTTTTATTCATTCAGAGGATATGAGTATCTCAAATCCTTGGTGTACCTCAAGGATCTGTTTTAGGGCCACTGCTGTTTGTCATTTTTATAAATGACCTAGATGAGGGTGTAGAGGGTTGGATTAGTAAATTTGCTGACGATACCAACGTGGGGGGAGTTGTAGACAGCGAGGATGGATGTTACAGTTTGCAGAGGGACATAGATAGGTTGCAGAGCTGGGCCGTGAGGTGGCAAATGGAATTCAATACGGATAAGTGTGAGGTGATTCACTTTGGTAGGAATAACAGGCATATGAAAAATAGGGCTAATGGAAGGACCTTTAATAGCGTTGTCGAGCAGAGGGATCTTGGGGTACAAGTACATAGCTCTTTGAAAGTTGGCACCACAATCATCACATGTGCTGACACTAACTGTAATTTTAATTTCTCTGCTAGTGTGGTGAGATTGAAATTAATGTTTCCAGGTCATTGGTCCAGGATCCTGGATTTCTGTCTGGTGATATAATCGCCAATAAATAAAAACAGCAAGAAATACTCAGCAAGTCAGACAGTATCTGTGGAGAGAGAAACAGAGTTCATGCTAAAATGATCATTCATCAAAACCAACATTACCGCTGGATTATCCTCATCTTTTAAAAATATGTGTGCTTCATTGTTGAGTATTTTTACATGTGTATTTTTACATGGATGTTTTACATGTAGGTTTGACATGCATGTTTTGATGATAAAGTTGTTAAGAAGGCGTACAGTGTGTTAGCTTTTATTGGTAGAGGGATTGAATTTAGGAGCCGTGAGGTTATGTTACAACTGTACAAAACACTGGTGCGGCCGCACTTGGAGTATTGCGTACAGTTCTGGTCGCCGCATTATAAGAAAGATGTGGAAGCATTGGAAAGGGTGCAGAGGAGGTTTACCAGGATGTTGCCTGGTATGGTGGGAAGGCCTTATGAGGAAAGGCTGAGGGACCTGAGGTTATTTTCATTAGAGAGAAGAAGGTTACGCGGTGACCTAATTGAGGCGTATAAGATGATCAAAGGATTGGATAGGGTGGATAGTGAGAGCCTTTTTCCTCGGATGGTGATGACCAACACAAGGGGACATAACTTTAAATTAAGAGGTGGTAGTTATAGGACGGATGTCAGAGGCAGGTTCTTTACACAGAGGGTGGTGAGAGCGTGGAATGCCCTGCCTGCAGCAGTTGTGGACTCGCCTACTTTGGGGGCATTCAAATGTTCAGTGGATAGGCATATGGATGATATTGGATAGTTTAGGTTAGAGGATCCACTGGCCGGCGCAACATCGAGGGCCGAAGGGCCTGTACTGCGCTGTAATGTTCTATGTTCTATGAGTACCATTGGTCAGATCAACATTTACTGTCCATCCTTAATTGCCTTTGAATATATAGTATTGAACCACCTTCTTGAACCACAACAATTGTAATGGTTTTGGTCAAACTGAGTGTCTTGCTTGACCATTTCAAGGAGCAGTTGAGAGCCAGCCACATTGATATGGGTCAGGAGTCACATGTTGAACCAACTGGGGAAGGACAACAGATTTCCTTCCCTAAAGGAGAGTGGAGCAGTTGGGTTTTTACCACAATCATCACATGTGCTGACACTAACTGTAATTTTAATTTCTCTGCTAGTGTGGTGAGATTGAAATTAGTGTTTCCAGGTCATTGGTCCAGGATCCTGGATTTCTGTCTGGTGATATAATCGCCAATAAATAAAAACATAGAACATAGAACATTACAGCACAGAACAGGCCCTTCGGCCTTCGATGTTGCGCCGACCAATATAAAAAGCAATGCCCCTCCAAACTAAACCATTCCCTTCTCTTCCATATACTTATCAACTAACCTCTTAAACGCCACCAAACTTGGCGCATCTACAACTGCTGCAGGCAGGGCATTCCACTCCCGAACCACCCTTTGGGTAAGAAACCTGCTCTGAAATGTCCTATAACTATCACCCCTTAATTTAAACTGTGTCCCCTTGTGCTAGCTTTTTCCATCCTAGGAAAAAGGCTATCACTATCCACCCTATCTAAACCTCTAATCATCTTATATGTTTCGATTAGGTCCCCTCTTAGCCGCCTCCTTTCTAACGAATACAACCTCAAATCCCTCAGCCTCTCCTCATAAGACCTGCCCTCCATACCAGGCAACATCCTGGTAAACCTCCTCTGTACCCTCTCCAAAGCCTCCACATCTTTCTTATAATGTGGGGACCAGAACTGCACACAATACTCCAAGTGCGGCCGCACTAGAGTTTTGTACAGTTGCAACAGCAAGAAATACTCAGCAAGTCAGACAGTATCTGTGGAGAGAGAAACAGAGTTCATGCTAAAATGATCATTCATCAAAACCAACATTACCGCTGGATTATCCTCATCTTTTAAAAATATGTGTGCTTCATTGTTGAGTATTTTTACATGTGTATTTTTACATGGATGTTTTACATGTAGGTTTGACATGCATGTTTTGATGTGTATGTTTACATATATGTTTACACATGTTTTGACATATATGTTTGACATGTGTGTTTTGACATGCATGTTTTTATAGGTACCTTTTCAGTGATCTGTTTTCATGTTAATCTTTTCTTAATTTTCTTTTTGCAGCTTGAAAATTTCAAGGCAGAACTCGCTCTTGCTGTCCAAAGAGCCTATCAAAGAGATCCAGTTCCTGGCAGAGCCAATGGGGCACTTGTATTGGATCATCCAATTGCCATTGACACTTACATTGGGATCCTGTCTCTTGTCAGCAATGAGAACAGACTGGGATACTCACTGGCTCGGGGGTCTGTGGGTTTCTGATCTGACTTCATTTCCATTTAAATTCAAAGAGGTTTTTTATGTCTTGTGATTGATTCTTCATTCTGATCTGCTTTATAATTAGGTTTGTTTGAGATTTAAGAATCACATATCAAAGCCCTGATTCCACTGACATCATGGTGTGTGACCTTCCAATCAAAATAATCATTAAAGTTACTGATTCTATTCTATAAACTGAGCACTGAATCCTATTGAATCACATGGTTCTGTCAATAGCTGACTAAGAATATTAGACAAACTAACGCAGACTGTAGACTGATCTATGGCAGTAACACATCGATAACTAAAATAGCATCAATAAATAGTTTATTATTTTATGTTGTATTTTTCTCTTCACACACTATTTAAATCTCAACAGAATTTTTTTACAGCAATCCTTCATGTCACAACCACCTGATTTTTAATATAATGTCACTTGTGATTTCTTTGTAAATTGTGACAGTTTAATGTTGCTGCCTTTGACAAAAGAATGTAACTATGGACAGGCTGAATAAAAGAAGATCTTGCTTATGTGTTTCACTGTCATTGGCCCAGTCTTTCAGGAATTGAGCTAAGCTTCTGTACCTAGAGATCAACACAGTAAGAAGTCTCACAATGGCAGGTTAAAAGTTTAACCTGGTGTTGTGAGACTTCTTACTATGTTTACTCCTGTCCAACACTAGCATCTCCACACCTAGAGATCAAACCATTCTTTAGCCTCAGACTGTGATCTAAATGACAGCAACAATTCATATTCAGCGCCCAGTGCCATCCGTCCTGTCCAGATAAAGTACCCGGTTTCCAGTCATAGCCAATGCTTAGTCCATCATCCTGTACAGAGAAAATGCCTTCCATAGATCAGAGGGACAGGTGTTGCAGTACACTGGGGACTGATGTTGACAAAATATTGAGGTGGATGTTGATAACAACATAAGGGGTAACACTGGGGAAGCAAACACATCCATAGAACATAGAACATAGAACATAGAACAATACAGCACAGAACAGGCCCTTCGGCCTTCGATGTTGTGCCGACCAAAAATAAAAAGCAATGCCCCTCCTAACTAAACCATTCCCTTCTCATCCATATACTTATCAACTAACCTCTTAAACGCCACCAAACGTGGCGCATCTACAACAGCTGCAGGCAGGGCATTCCACTCCCTAATCACTCTTTGAGTAAAGAACCTACCTCTGACATCCGTCCTATAACTATCACCCCTTAATTTAAAGCTGTGTCCCCTCGTGCTAGCTTTTTCCATCCTAGGAAAAAGGCTATCCATGTCCACCCTATCTAAACCTCTAATCATCTTATATGTTTCGATTAGGTCCCCTCTTAGCCGCCTCCTTTCTAACGAAAAACAACCTCAAATCCCTCAGCCTCTCTTCATAAGACCTGCCCTCCATACCAGGCAACATCCTGGTAAACCTCCTCTGTACCCTCTCCAATGCCTCCACATCTTTCTTATAATGTGGCCACCAGAACTGCACACAATACTCCAAGTGCGGCCGCACTAGAGTTTTGTACAGCTGCAAAATGATGCTGCGGCTCCTAAATTCAATCCCCCTACCAATAAAAGCTAAGACTCCATATGCCTTCTTAACAACTTTATCCACTTGACTGCCTACTTTCAGGGATCTATTGACACATACACCAAGATCCTCTGTTCCTCAACACTATTAAGAGCCCTACCATTAGCCCTATACTCTACACATTTATTGTTCCTGCCAAAGTGCATTACCTCACACTTTTCCACATTAAACTCCATTTGCCACCTCTCGGCCCAGCTCTGCACTTGTCCAAGTCACTCTGTAAACTAAAACACCCCTCTTCACTATCTACCACACCACCAACTTTAGTATCATCTGCAAATTTACTGATCCATCCCTCAATACCCTCATCCAGATCATTTATAAAAATTACAAACAGCAGGGGCACCAAAACAGACCCCTGAGGCACACCACTCGTCACCGAACTCCACGATGAATATCTCCAATCAACCACCACCCTCTGTCTTCTATCTGCCAGCCAATTCCTAATCCAATTAGCTAAATCACCCTCTATTCCACACATCTGCATTTTCTGTAGAAGTCTTCCATGGGCCACCTTATCAAACGCCTTACTAAAGTCCATATATACTACATCAACCGCCTTACCCCCATCCACCTCTCTGGTCACTTTCTCAAAAACTCAATGAGGTTAGTAAGGCATGACCTACCCTTCACGAAACCATGCTGACTATCCCAAATCAATTCATTTCTCTCTAAATAACTATAAATCCTATCCCTAATAATTCTCTCCAATACCTTGCCCACAACAGAAGTAAGACTCACTGGCCTATAATTCCCTGGAAGGTCTCTCTTCCCCTTCGTAAACAATGGGACCACATTCGCTATCCTCCAGTCCTCCGGAACCACACCGTAACCAACGAGGACCTGAAGATCAGAGCCAGAGGCTCTGCAATCTCCTCTCTTGCCTCCCAGAGAATCCTAGGGTAAATCCCGTCCGGCCCAGGGGACTTATCCAACTTCAAACCCGCGAGAATTTCTAACACATCCTCCCTATCTACTACAATACTCCCCAATTTGCAACCCTGTACCTCAGTGCTCTCCACAGCTACATTTCCAGCACTCTGCGTGAATACCGAAGAGAAATTTTTATTCAGTGCCTCGCCAATCTCTTCAGGCTCCACGCACAACTTCCCACTGCTATCTATGACTGGCCCTAATCTTGCCCTAACCAATCTTCTATTCTTAACATATCGAAAGAAAGCTTTAGGATTCTACTTAATCCTATCAGCCAACATCTTCTCGTGTCCCCTCTTAGCTCTCCTCAATTCACTTTTTAGCTCCTTCCTGGCTAATCTATAGCTATCCATTGCACTAACTGAGCCTTCAAGCCTCATCCTGACATAAGCCTCCTTTTTTCTTTTAACCAGCAAATCAACTTTTTTCGTACACCAAGGTTCTCTTACTCGACCATTTCCTCCTTGCCTGACAGGGACATACTTATCAAGGACTCGCAGCAGCTGCTCCTTGAATAAGCTCCACATTTCAGATGTTCCCAGTCCCTGTAGTTTCCTAGTCCAATCTACGCACCTTAATTCTCTCCTTATGGCCTCATAATTACCCTTCCCCCAGCTATAACTACTGCCCCCAGCTTCATGCCTATCCCTATCCATCATTAAGGTGAACGTAACCGAATTGTGGTCACTATCACCAAAATGTTCACTAACTTCCAAGCCTAACACCTGGTCTGGCTCATTGCCCAGCACCAAATCCAATGTAGCCTCACCTCTAGTTGGCCTATCTACATACTGAGTCAAAAAACCTTCCTAAGAGTTCCTATTTTTATTCTGAATTCTTACTTCTCTGGACAACGTTTTAACAGTTGTACTTTTAATTAACAAACCCCCAACTACATGTGAGTGGTCCAGATCTTACCTGCAGGTGTTTAAGGTGTCAACATTGGTGCTGTGGATAGCACTACCTGGGGTTTGAGATAATGGTTTGAATCCTAGTGGAGATAGAGCAGGGACAGGAATGGTTGTTGCAGGTTCCGGGGTTCAAATGCTTCAGTCGGAGTAGAGAAGGAGGTAGAAGTGGGGGAGGAGTGGCATTATTAGTCAAAGACTGTATCACAGTGACAGAAAGGAAGTTTGATGAGGACTTGTCTGTTGAAGTAGTATGGGCTGAGGTTAGAAACAGGAGAGGAGAGGTCACCCTGTTGGGAGTCTTTTATAGACCTCCTAAAAGTTCTAGAGAGGTAGAGGAAAGGATTGCAAAGTCGATCCTGGACAGGAGTGAAAGCAATAGGGTAATTGTTATGGGGGACTTTAACTTTACTAATATTGATTGGAATAGCTATAGCTCTAGCTCGTTAGAGGGGTCAGTTTTTGTACAAAGTGTGCAGGAAGGTTTTTTGACTCAGTACGTAGATAGGCCAACCAGAGGTGAGGCTACAGTGTAACATGTGGGAGGTCTTGGAGGCTCCTGGTCTCCCAGATGTCCATACCTGTGATCGCTGTGTGGAGCTGCAATCCCTACGGGACCAGGTAAAAGAACTGAAAATGCAGCTTGAGGACCTTCGACTCATTAGGGAGAATGAGGAGATTATTAATAGGAGCTACAGACAAGTAGTCACACCAGGGCAAAGGGGAGAAGGCACATGGGTAACTATTAGGAAGGGGAAACCTCAGGTGATGGAAAGTACACCAGTGGATGTCCCCCTTCAAAATAAGTACTCTTGCCTGAGTACTACTGTGGGGGACAGCCATCCAAGGGAGGCAGCGGTGGCCAGCTCCCTGGAGCTAAACAAAAACCTAAAAAACAGAGCAAAAAGGCAGTGCTTATAGGGGACTCCCTAGTGAGGGGGGGGCGGACAGTCATTTTTGTGGACGCAGACGGGAGTCGCGGATGGTGGTATGTCTCCCTGGAGCTGGGATTCGGGATGTCTCTGGATGCGTCCCGGACATCCTGAAAGGGAAGGGTGAGGAACTGGAAGTTGTAGTACATATAGGTACTACTGACATAGGCAGGAAGAGGGAAGTGGACATGAAAAGGGATTATAGGGAACTGGGTAGGCAGCTGAGAGAGAGGAAAGTGAAGGTAGTAATCTCAGGATTGCTGCCTGCGCCTCGGGAGAGTGAGAGCAGGAATAGTATGAGGTGGAGGTTGAATACGTGGCTGAGGGACTGGAGCAGGGGGCAGGGATTCCGGTTCCTGGATCATTGGGACCTCTTTAGGGGCAGGTGTGACCTGTACAGCAATGACGGGTGGCACCTGAATCCCAGGGGGACTAATATCTTGGCGGGAAGACTGGCTAGGGCTACTGGGGGGACTTTAAACTAGAAAGGTTAGGGGGAGGGAATAGTGATGTGGAGACTGGGAGCAAGGAAGTTAGCTCCCAGGTAGGGAAGGACTCTAGGCAGGATGAGAGGCAGGTTAGACGAGTGGGGGAGAAGGGAAATGTCCAGTCTGAGGGACTGAGCTGTGTCTATTTTAATGCCAGGAGTGTAGTAAATAAGGTGGATGAACTTAGGGTGTGGATTGCTGCTTGGGATTGTGATGTGGTGGCCATTACAGAGACTTGGATGTCTCAGGGACAGGACTGGGTACTACAGGTCCCGGGATTCAGATCCTTCAGGAAGGACAGGGAGGGAGGCAAAAGAGGTGGTGGAGTGGCACTGTTGATCAGGGACAGTGTCATGGCTGCAGAGAAGGTGGATACCGAGGAGGGAATGTCTACGGAGTCTCTGTGGGTGGAAGTTAGGAATAGCAAAGGGTCGGTGACGTTGCTGGGTGTATTCTATAGGCCGCCCAATAGTGACAGGGAAGTTGAGGTGCAGATAGGGAAACAGATACTGGAGAGATGTAGAAATAACAGAGTTGTTGTGATGGGAGACTTCAATTCCCAAACATCGACTGGAATATCCCAAGGGTAAGGGGTTTGGATGGGGAGGAGTTTGTTAGGTGTGTTCAGGAGGGTTTCCTGACACAGCACGTGGACAAGCCTACGAGAGGAGAGGCTGTACTGGACCTGGTACTAGCTAATGAACCAGGACAGGTGATGGATCTCTCGGTAGGAGAGCATCTTGGGGATGGAGATCATAATTCTATCTCCTTCACCCTTGCATTGGAAAAGGATAGGATCAGGCAGGCTAGGAAGGTGTTTGTCTGGAATAAGGAGAAATATGAAGACATCAGGCAGATGTTGGGGCGAATAAACTGGAAGGAGGTGTTCTTGGGGAAAAGCACAGAAGGAAGGTGGCAGATATTCAAGGAATGCTTGTCTGGAGCTTTGCACGACAATGTTCCGGTGAGACAAGGAGGTTTTCGTAGGACGCGGGAACCGTGGTGCACAAAGGCTGCGGTGAACATAGTCAGGAAGAAAAGAAAGGTGTATAAAAGGTCCAAAGAGCTAGGAGATGTTGGGGATCTAGAGAAGTATAAGGCTTATAGAAGAGAGCTTAAAAAGGAAATTAGGAGAGCCAGAAGGGGTCATGAGAAGGCCTTGGCTGGTAGGATTAAGGAGAATCCCAAGGCCTTCTACAAATATGTGAAAAGTAAAAGGATAAGAGAAGGATAGGACCTATAAAAGGTGAAGGGGGAAAAGTCTGTATGGAACCGGAAGAAATGGCAGAGGTGCTTAATGAGTACTTTGCCTCAGTATTCACGGTGGAAAGTGATCTGGGAGGATGCACTACAAGTTTGCGGCAGACTGAAAAGATTGAGTATGTAGATATTAAGGAAGCGGATGTGTTAGAACTTCTAAATGCTATCAAGATAGACAAGTCTCCGGGACCAGATGGGATGTACCCCAGGTTATTGTGGGAGGTGAGGGATGTCATTGCAGAGCCCCTGGCGATGATCTTTGCGTCGTCGATGGAGACTGGAGAGGTTCCGGAGGATCGGAGGATTGTGGATGTGGTCCCTATTTTCAAGAAAGGGAACAGGGATAGTCCTGGAAATTACCGACCGGTGAGTCTGACCCCAGTGGTTGGTAAGCTGATGGAGAGGCTTCTGAGGGACAAGATTTATGAGCATTTGGAGAAGTTTAGGTTGATTAGAAATAGTCAGCATGGTTTTGTAAAAGGCAGGTCATGCCTTACAAGCTTAATTGAGTTCTTCGAAAATGTGACTGAACACATTGACGAAGGAAGAGCAGTGGACGTGGTGTACATGGACTTCAGCAAGGCATTTGACAAGGTCCCACATGCAAGACTTCTTGAGAAGGTGAGAGGCTATGGGATCCAAGGGGCTTTGGCCTTGTAGATCCAGAACTGGCTTGCCTGCAGAAGGCAGAGGGTGGTTGTGGATGGCTCTTTTTCTGCATGGAGGTCGGTCACCAGTGGAGTGCCCCAGGGATCTGTTCTAGGGCCCTTGCTGTTTGTCATTTTCATAAATGACCTGGATGAGGCAGTGGAGGGTTGGGTGAGTAAGTTCGCCGATGACACGAAGGTCGGTGGTATTGTGGATGGTGTGGAGGGATCTCAGAAGTTGCAGCATGACATCGACAGGATGCAAGACTGGGCGGAGAAGTGGCAGATGGACTTCAACGCAGATAAATGTGTTGTGGTCCATTTTGGCAGATCCAACGGGATGAATGAGTACACTATGAAAGGTAGGAGTCTTAGCTGTGTGGAAGAGCAGAGGGATCTTGGGGTCCGGGTCCATAAGACTCTCAAATCGGCCTCCCAGGTAGAGGATGTGGTTAAGAAAGCTTACGGTGTACCGGCCTTCATTCATCGAGGGATTGAGTTCAGGAGTCAGGAGGTAATGCTGCAGCTTTATAGGACCTTTGTCAGACCACACTTGGAGTACTGTGCACAGTTCTGGTCGCCTCACTATAGGAAGGACGTGGAAGCTATTGAAAAGGTGCAGAGGAGATTTACAAGGATGTTGCCTGGATTGGGAGGCATGCCTTATGAAGACAGGTTGAGGGAGCTGGGACTGTTCTCCCTCGAGAGACGAAGGTTCAGAGGCGACCTGATAGAGGTTTACAAGATGTTGAGAGGAATAGATAGGGTGGACTCTCAGAGACTATTTCCCAGGGCTGAAATGGTCGCGACGAGAGGGCACAGATTTAAGGTGCAGGGAAGCAAGTACAGAGGGGATGCTAGGAAAGTTTTTCACTCAGAGGGTGGTGAGTGAATGGAATCGGCTGCCGTCGGTGGTGGTCGAAGTGAACTCGCTGGGGTCTTTTAAAAGACTTCTGGATGAGTATATGGGATCCAATGGGATTGGGGGTTATAGATAGGTCTATGGCTGGGTAGGTTTTGATGTGTTCGGCACAACTTGTGGGCCGAAGGGCCTGTTTGTGCTGTAGTGTTCTATGTTCTATGTACATTGGATTTGGTGCTGGGCAATGAGCCATTGGTGTTAGACTTGGAAGTTGGTGAACATTTTGGTGATAGTGACCACAATTCGGTTACGTTCACCTTAGTGATGGATAGGGATAGGCGTGAACCTGGGGGCAGTAGTTATAGCTGGGGGAATGGTAATTATGAGGTTATTAGGAGAGAATTAGGCTGCATAGGTTGGACTAGGAAACTACAGGGACTGGGAACATCTGAAATGTGGAGCTTATTCAAGAAGCAGCCACTGCGAGTCCTTGATAAGTATGTCCCTGTCACGCAAGGAGGAAATGGTCGAGTAAGGGAACCATGGTGTACTAAAAAAGTTAATTCGCTGGTTAAAAGGAAAAAGGAGGCTTATGTCAGGATGAGGCTTGAAGGCTCAGTTATTGCACTGGAAAGCTATAGATTAGCCAGGAGGGAGCTAAAGAGTGAGTTGAGAAGAGCTAAAAGAGGACACGAGAAGACTTTGGCTGATAGGATCAAGGAGAATCCCAAAGCATTCTTTAGATATGTTAAGAATAGAAGATTGGTTAGGGCAAGATTAGAGCCACTCAGAGACAGCAGTGGGAAGTTGTGCGTGGAGCCTGAAGAGATTGGAGAGGCACTGAATAAATATTTCTCTTCGGGATTCACGCAGGGAGATGTAAATGTAGTTGTGGAGAACACTGGGATACAGGGTTGTAAACTGGAAAGTATTGACGTAGATAAGGAGAATGTGCTAGATATTCTTGAGGGTTTGAAGATAGATAAGTCCCCTGGGCCGGACGGGATTTACCCTAGGATTCTCTGGGAGGCGAGAGAGGCGATTGCAGAGCCTCTGGCTCTGATCTTCAAGTCGTCATTGGTTACAGGTATAGTGCCGGAAGACTGGAAGATAGCGAATGTGGTCCCATTGTTCAAGAAGAGGAATAGAGACTTTCCTGGGAATTATAGACCGGTGAGTCTTACTTCTGTTGTGGGCAAAGTATTGGAAAGAATTATTAGGGATAGGATTTATAGTTATTTAGAGAGAAATGAATTGATTGGGGATAGTCAGCATGGTTTTGTGAAGGGTAGGTCGTGCCTTACTAACCTTATTGAGTTTTTTGAAAAAGTGACCAAAGAGGTGGATGGGGGTAAGGCAGTTGATGTGGTATATATGGACTTTAGTAAGGCGTTCGATAAGGTGCCCCATGGAAGGCTTCTGCAGAAAATGCAGATGTATGGGATTGAGGGTGATTTAGCTAATTGGATTAGGAATTGGCTAGCAGATAGAAGACAGAGGGTGGTGGTTGATGGAAATTATTCATCATGGAGTTCGGTTACAAGTGGTGTACCTCAGGGATCTGTTTTGGGGCCCCTGCTGTTTGTAATTTTTATAAATGATCTGGATGAGGGTATTGAAGGATGGATTAGTAAATTTGCAGATGACACTAAAGTCGGAGGAGTGGTAGATAGTGAAGAGGGGTGTTATAGTTTGCAGAGAGACTTGGACAAGTTGCAGAGCTGGGCCGAGAGGTGGCAAATGGAGTTTAATGTGGAAAAGTGTGAGGTAATTCACTTTGGCAGGAATAACAAATGTGTAGAGTATAGGGCTAATGGTAGGACTCTTAATAGTGTTGATGAACAGAGGGATCTTGGTGTATATGTGCATAGATCCCTGAAAGTTGGCAATCAAGTCGATAAGGTTGTTAAGAAGGCATACGGAGTCTTAGCTTTTATTGGTAGGGGGATTGAATTTCGGAGCCGCAACGTCATGTTGCAACTGTACAAAACTCTAGTGCGGCCGCACTTGGAGTATTGTGTGCAGTTCTGGTCCCCACATTATAAGAAAGATGTGGAGGCATTGGAGAGGGTACAGAGGAGGTTTACCAGGATGTTGCCAGGTATGGAGGGCAGGTCTTATGAAGAGAGGCTGAGGGATTTGAGGTTGTTTTCGTTAGAAAGAAGGCGGCTAAGAGGAGACCTTATTGAAACATATAAGATGATTAGAGGTTTAGATAGGGTGGACAGTGATAGCCTTTTTCCTAGGATGGAGAAAGCTAGCACGAGGGGACATAGCTTTAAATTAAGGGGTGGTAGTTATAGGACGGATGTCAGAGGTAGGTTCTTTACCCAGAGGGTGGTAAGGGTATGGAATGCCCTGCCTGCTGCAGTTGTAGATGCGCCAAGTTTGGTGGCGTTTAAGAGGTTAGTAGATAAGTTTATGGATGAAAAGGGAATGGTTTAGGTTAGAGGGTCATTGCTTTTTCTTAATTGGTCGGCGCAACATCGAGGGCCAAAGGGCCTGTTCTGCGCTGTAATGTTCTATGTGCTATGTTCGTATTCCAGAGAATTCAGAATAGAATCTAGGCTAAATATCCAAATGCCCTTCTGAAAGAAAGAACAGTTTGCATTCATACAGTGAATCTGCTTGAAGAAGATGACCATCATCCCGGTACCTAAGGAAAACCAAGCAGCGTGCCTTAATGACTATTGTCCGGTGGCTCTGACATCCATCATTATGAAGTGCTTCGAAAGATTCATCATGGCACGAATCAATTCCAGCCTCCCAGACTACATGGATCCACTACAGTTTGCCTACCCTCACAACACATCCGTAGCAGACACCATCTACTTGGCCCTGCAATCAACCCTGGAACACCGAGATAATAAGGACATCTATGTCAGACCCCTATTATGGACTACAGCTCAGCCCTCTGCACTATTATTCCCATGAAACTCATTTCTAAACATCATGGCCTGGGCCTTGGCTCCTCCCTCTGCAACTGGACCCTGAACTTCCAAAGTCACAGACCGCAATCAGTAAGGATAGGCCACAACACCTCCTTCACAATCATACTCAACACCAGTGCCCCACAAAGGTGTGTTCTTAGTGTCCTACTATAAACCTATACACCTATGAGTGTGTGACCAAATTCTCCTCCAATTTGATTTTCAAGTTTGTTGATGATGCTACCGTAGTGGGGCAGATCTCAAACAATGACGATATGGAGAACAGGAATGAGATAGAGAACTAATGCAGAGACAATAATCTCTCCCTGAGTGTCAACAAAATGAAGGAGATTGTCATCAACGTCAGGAAATGTAGAAGTGAACACACCTCCGTCTACATCAATGGGGACGAAGTAAAAAGGGTCGAGAGCTTCAAATTTTTAGGTGTCCAGATCACCAACAGCCTGTTCTGTTCCGCCCCCACCCCCCCAACCTCCCTGCCTCCCACCCCTCTCCATGCCAACACTATAGTTAAGAAAGCTTATCAATACCTCTACTTTCTCAAAAGACTAAGGAAATTTGGCATGTTAGCTACAACTCTCACCAACTTTTACAGATGCACAATAGAACCATTCTTTTTGATTGTGTCACAGCTTGGTATTGTTCCTGCTCTGTCCAAGACCACAAGAAGCTACAAAGGGTTATGAATGTAGTTCAATCCATCACGCAAACCAGCCTCCTCTCCATTGATTCTGTCTACACTTCTCGCTGCCTCGGCAAAGCAGCCAGCATAATTAAGGACACCCCACACCTTGGACATTCTCTTACCTTCTTCCGTCAGAAAAAAGGTACAAAAGTTTGAGGTCATGTACCAACTGACTCAAGAACAGCTTCTTCCCTGCTGCCGTCAGACTTCTGAATGGACTTACCTTGCATTATGTTGATCTTTCTCTACATCCTAGCTATGACTTTAACACTCTCTCATTTCCTTCTCTATGAACGGTATGCTTTGTCTGTATAGTGTGCAAAAAACAATACTTTTGACTGTATGTTAATACAAGTGACAGTAAAAAATCAAATCAAAGTGCTTTACAATCAGTCAAATACTTCTGAAAGTGCGGAAGAACCAAGTTGTAACTCTGACCGTCATTAACCACACACTCAACTCCTGCCCCTACAGATCCATTCCTGGTGGCATCCCAACTATTCACACTGTGTTAGCCTAAACTGCTGAATGGATTGTTAACCTCAGCACGAAACTATAACTGCTTTCTGAAACATATAAATGAAAACACCGCAGTAATGTAGGAATCCGAGGAAATGCGCAGAGGCTGCTAAATCAATGCATTATCCACCCTTTCCAATGAATGGAAACAATCCATGGGAAGAATTATTCCCTAGATGCCACTCAATGTTTATCCCACAGCGAGCACCATTACAACAGATTATCCAGTCATTATCCTGTTGCACCTTGTGGGATCTTTCTATGGACAGATTGGTTGCCATATTCCCCTACAACATAGAACATAGAACATAGAACATTACAGCACAGAACAGGCCCTTCGGCCTTCGATGTTGCGCCGACCAATATAAAAGCAATGCCCCTCCAAACTAAACCATTCCCTTCTCTTCCATATACTTATCAACTAACCTCTTAAACGCCACCAAACTTGGCGCATCTACAACTGCTGCAGGCAGGGCATTCCACTCCCTAACCACCCTTTGGGTAAAGAACCTACCTCTGATATCCGTCCTATAACTATCACCCCTTAATTTAAAGCTGTGTCCCCTCGTGCTAGCTTTCTCCATCCTAGGAAAAAGGCTATCACTGTCCACCCTATCTAAACCTCTAATCATCTTATATGTTTCGATAAGATCCCCTCTTAGCCGCCTCCTTTCTAACGAAAACAACCTCAAATCCCTCAGCCTCTCTTCATAAGACCTGCCCTCCATACCAGGCAACATCCTGGTAAACCTCCTCTGTACCCTCTCCAATGCCTCCACATCTTTCTTATAATGTGGGGACCAGAACTGCACACAATACTCCAAGTGCGGCCGCACTAGAGTTTTGTACAGTTGCAACATGACGTTGCGGCTCCGAAATTCAATCCCCCTACCAATAAAGGCTAAGACTCCATATGCCTTCTTAACAACCTTATCGACTTGACTGCCTACTTTCAGGGATCTATGCACATATACACCAAGATCCCTCTGTTCATCAACACTATTAAGAATCCTACCATTAGCCCTATACTCTACACATTTATTATTCCTGCCATAGTGCATTACCTCACACTTTTCCACATTAAACTCCATTTGCCACCTCTCGGCCCAGCTCTGCAACTTGTCCAAGTCTCTCTGCAAACTATAACACCCCTCTTCACTATCTACCACTCCACCGACTTTAGTGTCATCTGCAAATTTACTAATCCATCCTTCAATACCCTCATCCAGATCATTTATAAAAATTACAAACAGAACATAGCAGATTAACCTTCAAAAAGCTCTTTGTTGGGTGAAAAGCATTTTTAGAAATATAAAATTGGGATAGCTGCAATAGAAATTAAGTTCTTTTAAAGCTGAGAGTGGTTTAAAGTATATGTCCTGTACTGGGCACACTTGGTTCAGAGAGAAGGACCTGTTGGTATAATCTCAGTCCCCAAGCTGCTGTGTGTAGAGAGTTAAGTCTGAATTCTGCAGCCTTTCACGTCCTGCTGCCACTGCCAGCAAGGACAGAAAATTTGAGTTTGGCCAAATCTCCATTCATTGCAGCGGGACTGGAGAAATCCGCTGACATAATGGCGAGAGAATTCAGCCCATGTTTCAGTTACACAGCATTGTGCCATTCAATGGTAGTCAAATGAGAATATCAGACAACATCATGTACATCGATGTGTCATTTAAACAGTCCTGTTTCTCCTCTGCCTGTAAACAGAAAGGTATTTTTTATTTTCTCCTTTATGAGTGGTGGTGTATTTAGTGTTTCAATCCTGTATATAACATGCACTCAGTAAGAATTTAGCAACACCAATTATTAAGCCAACCGATTTATTTGATAGTAAAATAGCGAGCTTTCAACACTCCCGTGTCTTCATCAGGCAAGTGCAGTGTTCTGGTCTGCAATAGCACACATCAGCACAGACAGTCAGAGATTGCTGATTAGAATGCGAATCCTTACATCCAACCTGCTATTCAAGTGTTAAAGTGGCTAACAATGTGTGTGAAGGGAATCCTGAGCATTGTTAGAGAATTGTGTATTTTCTCCAGACAGCACAGTAAGTGAGGTTTTTTGCTAACCCAGGCAAGTTACGGGGGTTACAGATAGTGTGTCATGAAGCCAAGATCCCTGTTAAGACCGTCCTCATGTGTGCGGAGCTTGGCTATCAGTCTCTGCTCAGCGACTCTGCGCTGTCGTGTATCACGAAAGCCCCCTTGAAGAACATTTACCCGCAGGTCGGAGGCCGAATGCCCATGACTGCTGAAGTGTTCACCCACAGGAAGGGAACTGTTTTGCCTGGTGATTGTTGAGCGATGCTCATTCATCCGCTGTCGTAGTGTTTGCATGGTCTCCCCAATATACCATGCTTCGGGACATCCTTTCTTGCAACGTATTAGGTAGACAACGTTGGCCGAGTTGCAAGAGTATGTACCGTGCATCTGGTGAATGGTATCCTCACGTTTGATGATGTCGTCCATGTCTATGATCCGGCATGTCTTGCAGAGGTTGCTGTGGCAGGGTTGTGTGGTATTGTGGTCACTGTTCTCCTGAAGGTTGGGTAGTTTGCTGCGAACAATGATCTGTTTGAGGTTGTGCGGTTGTCTGAAAGCAAGAAGTGGGGGGGTGGGGATGGCCCTAGCGAGATGTTCATCGTCATCAATGATATGTTGAAGACTCCGGAGAAGATGTCGTAGCTTCTCCGCTCCGGGGAAGTACTGGACAACAAAGGGTACTCTGTCCACCGTGTCCCGTGTTCGTCTTCTGAGGAGATCAGTGCGGTTTATCGTTGTGGCACGTTGGAACTGTCGATCGATGAGTCGAGCGCCATATCCTGTTCTCACGAGTGCATCCTTCAGTGTCTGGAGGTGTCTGATAGCCAAGTTCCGCACACATGAGGACGGTCTTAACAGGGATCTTGGCTTCATGACACACTATCTGTAACCCCCGTAACTTGCCTGGGTTAGCAAAAAACCTCACTTACTGTGCTGTCTGGAGAAAATACACAACTCTCTAACAATGCTCAGGATCCCCTTCACACACATTGTTAGCCACTTTAACACTTGAATAGCAGGTTAGATGTAAGGATTCGCATTCTAATCAGCAATCTCTGACTGTCTGTGCTGATGTGTGCTATTGCAGACCAGAACACTGCACTTGCCTGATGAAGACACGGGAGTGTTGAAAGCTCGCTATTTTACTATCAAATAAATCGGTTGGATTAATAATTGGTGTTGCTAAATTCTTACTGAGTTCTTACCACTCCAATCCAACGCCGGCATCTTTACATCATAACATGCACAGCAAACTCAAGATAAAAATGAAGTAACATGGTTGCTTTATTTCACACAAGTACACAACCCAGGAAAGGGGCTTCACAACGACTGCCCCTTTTATGCGCAAACAATAAAAGGATAATTGAAAGAAAGGGGGGCAGGGCCAGACCACAAACAAGTTATCATTTCATGTGAATCCAGAATTAAAAGTCTAATGGAGGATTTCTTCTGAAGGTAGGTTGGTTGACTGCTACAGGATAGTCTGTCTTTTCAGAATTGAAACTTCTACAAGGAGAGAAGACAATTGAGTTGCATTTGATTCAAAGGCAACAGGTCCAACCTTCCAATGGTTCTAGCTGTAGATGAGGGACAGGCAATTGTACCTGGACAGAATTATTTTGGCTGTTACTTATTTGATGGTAACAATTGCAGACAACTCAAGCTGCTGTCTGGAGTCCTGTACACTTTGGCGGTCAGGCAGCACCTGCCTGGGTTCAGATCCACTGGGAAATATTACAAGTTGTAGTAGCTTGGAGGAGGCCATGTGACATCTCTTATCCCACTTCTCCATGATGTTGAGTGGATGATGTATTTTCGCAGGTCTGGAATCTTTAGGTGTTTAATAGGAGTCAGGATTCCTTTTGTTCTTGGAGATGCAATGACTCTGGGGACTGAATCCTTCTTGAGAGATATAAAGAACCTTTGTGCAGTTCCAGGAAGGCACACTGGTGCATTATTTTAGAGCAAATGAATTTCTGATGTCTGTCCGAAGGTTCGAAGTTCCTCTGGTATGACAGCCATGTCTGTTTTAGAAATAAAAACGATGGCCATGATTCTCCCCAGAAATCCTCAGTTACCAACTTGTGGGAAAATGAGAGTAAATCCCACTCGTTTTGTTAGTGTGGTTGGCAGAATGAACCTCTCGCACTCTGTGCATTGCAGAATGCCTCAGTATGATTCATGGTGAAAATCTGGGGCTGGGCCTATTCCTGTCCCAGAGGCCAGCAGCATAGCACCGAGCGAGACTCTCCATGCACCAATCTGTCAGCGTGGAGATTGGCGCATGTGCACTGGCCCCGCCTCCAGATGGCCAGCCAGGCCCGCAATACCCCATTGCTGCCGTTCTGAACCCCCCCCCCCCCCCCCCCCCCCCCCTGGACGTCCCCAAGCAAGTCCCGATGTCCCCCGCATTAGCCCCAATCTCCCTGATTCACATATCTATAGAAACTCTTAATGTCAGTCTTTATATTTCCTGCAAGTTTACTTTTGTACTATATTTTCTCCTTCTTAATCAATCCCTCGGTCTTTCTTTGCTTAATTCTAAACTGCCCCCAGTCCTCAAATCTTTATTTCTCTTGGTCAATCTGCCTTAGATCAGATCCTCTTTCTAATTCCTTTGTAAGTCATGGATTGGCTGTCTTACCCATTTTGCTTTTGTGCCAAATGGGAATAAATTGTTGCTGCAGTTCCCCCATATGTTCCTTGAATGTTTGCCATTGCCTATCCACTATCATCCCTTTAAATACCTCTCCCCAATCTATCAAAGCCAACTCACGCCTTATATCCTCATAGTTCCTTTATTAAGATTCAGCACTCTGAATCAAATACTTCATTTTCCATCTTGATAAGAAATTCCATCATGTTATGGTTCATCCCCAAGGCGTCTCATACAGTTAGATTGGCAATCATTACATACTACTCAGTCTATGATCAACTGCTGTCTAGTTGGTTTCTCCACATATTGGTCAGAAAATCATTCTGTATACACTCCAGGAATTCCTCCTCTACAGCATTGTGGCTAATTTGATCTGCTCAGTCTATGTGCAGATTAAAATTACCCATAATCACTGATATTCACTTATTAGATGCATCTCTAATTTTGTGTTTAATTCCCAGCATCATCACTGCAGTTTGGGATCTATATATGACACCCATTAATATTTTTTACCCCGTGGTATCTCTCAACTCTACCCACATGGTAGAGTTCTCTACCCACAACTCTATCCACATTGTCAGAGCTAATATCCTTTCTCATATTGTATAAAAATGTACTTATTTTCTTTCTTGTCCCAATCAGGACATTTTTACTTACTAAACACTCATCCATTGAAGTGACAGGAGATTTGATGTTATTCTGCTATCATGCAATGGGTAAGTGTGTGGTATTTTCCATTAATGGGAAGCTGCTGTTAATCCAGAAAGACGTTTTGTCTGCCACACAATTGAGCAGCATTAAGTATAAATTTCAGTGCCTGCTTGATGCCAGAAATGTGTGTTATATATCCCAGTGACTGGCTGATCAAATCAAACAAATGCTGCTTCAGTTGTTTATAACAGAGTGTGCATTGTACTCAGCTCACAAAACCCAAACAAAATATCTGCTGTTTGATGTGATTCCGCAAATGACTGAACTATCTTAAGTGTGCTACAAGGTATGCTAAGAACCTATATAGCAACCTATTCTCTGCAAACAAAAGGAATATGACCAATCCTTGGGCCTCTCTTAAATTACTCAGGTGTTTTGCGAGTCTATGGTTTCCCATGACTTTCTTCAGAACAATGGCTAACCAATCAACTTGCCAACAAATCATCACCCTTTTCTCTGTGGTATAAATATAATGTTTGAAATTTGGTATTCTTGCATTTGTCCTGATCAATAAAAGATAAAAAGCTTTGACAACATGGCTCTTTAATGAGCAGTGTTCCAATTTAATGCAAAGCAAGTGTGCAATTTGGTTCTTGTTGTGTAGAGGGCATTGTTCAGTCAGTTTGAGAAACTTCAATATGGAATTGTTCTTGTTTCATTTCTAATTTTTGGGGATATCCCTCGTTTCTAACAAATGTTAAGAGTTAATCACATTACAGTTATAGACTAACCAGAGTGAGGGAGGGTGTAGATGGAGTGTTCAGTTGTGAAACCTGTACCAGGCCTACTCGATCCTTTAATGACTGACCTACAGTAGTTTCCCATCTCCCACAAATTGGAAAGACTCAAATTGGCAAGTCGTTGGAAATGATTAGTGTGGTAGATAGAAGAGAACCAGTGGATGTGGAGTTTTTGGATTGCCAAAAGGCATTTGACAAGGTGCCTCACAAAAGATTGCTGGAGAAGGTTAAGGTGCAGGGAGTTGGGGTTAGGGTGTTAGACTGGATAGAGGATTGGTTGTCTAATAGGAAGCAGAGGGTAGGTATTAATGGGTGCTGTTCTGATTGGCAGCTGGTGACTAGTAGAGTGCCCCAGGGATCAGTGCTGGGGCCTCAACTATTTACCATTTACATAGATGATCTGGAGGAACGAGCTAAGTGCAGGGTGACGAAATTTGCTGATGACACGAAGATGAGTGGAAAAGCAAATTGAGTGGAGGTGTGGGTGTGGAAAGCCTACAAAGGGATCTGGATAGGTTGAGTGTGTGGGCGAGGACCTGGCGGATGGAGTATAATGTTAGCAAGTGTGAGGTTATCCACTTTGGTAAGAATAATGGTAGGAAGGATTATTATTTAAATGGCAAAAAGCTGCAGCATGCGACGGTGCAGAGGGACCTGGGGGTCCTTGTGCACGAATCGCAAAAACACAGTATGCAGGTGCAGCAGGTGATTAAGAAGGCGAATGCAATGTTGGCCTTTATAGCTAGAGGGATAGAGTATAAAAGTAGGGAGGTTCTGTTGCAGCTGTATCGGGTACTGGTGAGGCCACAGCTGGAGTACTGTGTGCAGTTTTGGTTGCTGCATTTGAGGAAGGATATATTGGCCTTGGAGGGGGTGCAGAGAAGGTTTACTAGGCTGATACCGGAGATGAGGGCATTGGATTATGAGGAGAGACTGAATAGGCTAGTTTGTACTCTTTGGAGTTTAGAAGGCTGAGAGGGGATCTTATAGAGACGTATAAGATGGATAGGGTAGAGGTTGAGAGACTCTTCCCGCTTAGGAAGAGTTTTTATAGGACCCTTGTCAGACCACACTTGGAGTACTATGCGCAGTTCTGGTCGCCTTACTATAGGAAGGATGTGGAAGCTATTGAAAGGGTGCAGAGGAGATTTACAAGGATGTTGCCTGTATTGGGAGGCATGCCTTATGAAGACAGGTTGAGGGAGCTGGGACTGTTCTCCCTGGAGAGACGAAGGTTGAGAGGCGACCTGATAGAGGTTACAGATGTTGAGAGGAATAGATAGGGTGGACTCTCAGAGACTATTCCAGGCTGAAATGGTCGCGACGAGAGGGCACAGATTAAGGTGCAGGGAAGCAAGTACAGAGGGGATGCTAGGGGAAAAGTTTTTCACTCAGAGGGTGGTGAGTGAATGGAATCGGCTGCCGTCGGTGGTGGTCGAGGCGAACTCGCTGGGGTCTTTTAAAAGACTTCTGGATGAGTATATGGGATCCAATGGGATTGGGGGTTTTAGATAGGTCTATGGCTGGGTAGGTTTTGATGTGTTCGGCACAACTTGTGGGCCGAAGGGCCTGTTTGTGCTGTAGTGTCTATAGAACATAGAACAAGAACATAGAACAATACAGCACAGAACAGGCCCTTCGGCCCTCGATGTTGTGCCGACCAAAATAAAAAGCAATGCCCCTCCTAACTAAACCATTCCCTTCTCATCCATATACTTATAAACTAACCTCTTAAACGCCACCAAACTTGGCGCATCTACAACAGCTGCAGGCAGGGCATTCCACTCCCAATCACTCTTTGAGTAAAGAACCTACCTCTGATATCCGTCCTATAACTCATACCCCTTAATTTAAAGTTGTGTCCCCTCGGGCTAGCTTTTTCCATCCTAGGAAAAAGGCTATCACTGTCCCCCCATCTAAAACTCTAATCATCTTATATGCTTCAAAAGATCAGTTCGTAGCGCTCCTTTCTAACGAAAACAACCCACAATCCTTCAACCTCTCTTCATAGGACCTGCCCTCATGACCAGGAACATTCCTGGTAAACCTCTCTGTACCCTCTCCAATGCCTCCACATCTTTCTATAAGCGGGGACCAGAACTCACCACAAATACTCCAAGGGGGCACGCACTAGAGTTTGTTACAGTTGCACATGGAAAAATGTTGCATGTGTAAATGTTGTTCTATGTAGCAAAGATAACAGGACTAGAGGCACAGTCTCCAAGATTGGTGGTGGTGGGGGGAGGGGGGGGGGACGGGAAGGGGGGGTGATGGGGGGGGGGGAAATGCGGGTTTCAGATCAGAGTTGTGGAGGAGTTTCTTCATGCAAAGGGTGGTGAATCTTTGGAATTCTCTGCCTGATGAGGTGGTGGAGGCTTCCTCACAGAATATGTTCAAGTCAAGAGTGGATAGGTTTTTAATTGACAAGGGAATTAAGGGTTACAGGGAGAAAGCGGGAAAGTGGTACTGAACCACTACAGATCAGCCATGATCTTATTGAATGGTGGGGCAGGCTAGAGGAGCTGGATGGCCGACTCCTGCTCTTATTTACCCAGAGGGTGGTAAGAGTATGGAATGCCCTGCCTGCTGCAGTTGTAGATGCGCTAAGTTTGGGGGCATTTAAGGGGTCAGTGGACAGGTTTATGGATGAAAAGGGAATGGTTTAGGTTAGAGGGTCATTGCTTTTTCTTAATTGGTCGGCGCAACATCAAGGGCCGAAGGGCC
This sequence comes from Sphyrna mokarran, assembly GCA_024679065.1. Classification (NCBI taxonomy): domain Eukaryota; kingdom Metazoa; phylum Chordata; class Chondrichthyes; order Carcharhiniformes; family Carcharhinidae; genus Sphyrna; species Sphyrna mokarran. Next base: position 2,100,985 of record JAGIQG010000003.1, read on the forward strand.
TGTTCTGCGCTGTAATGTTCTATGTTCTATTTCTTATGTTGTTATGTTATGTTCTTATGTTGCAGATTTATAGAACCTTAGTTAGGCCGCACTTGGAATATAGTGTTCAATTCTGGTTGCCACACTACCAGAAGGATGTGGAGGCTTCGGAGGAGGTGCAGAAAAGATTTACTAGGATGCATTAGTCATGAGGAGAGGTTGGAGAAACTTGGTTTGTTCTTACTGGAACAATGGAGGTTGAGAGGCAACCTGATAGAAGTCTACAAGATTATGAGGGGCATGGACAGAGTAGACAGTTAGAAGCTTTCTCCAGGGGGCATAGGTTTGAGGTGCGAGAGGCGAGATTTAAAGGTGATGTTCGAGGCAAGTTTTTTACACAGAGGAAGGTGGATGCCTGGAACTCACTGCCAGGGGAGAGAGTGGAAGCAGATACAATAGTGATTTTTAAGAAGTATTTTGACAAATAATGAATCGGATAGGAATAGAGGATATGGGCCACGGAATAGTAGGAGGTTTTAATTCAGTCGGACAGCAAGGGTTGGTGCATACTTAGAGGGCCGAAGGGCCTGTTCCTGTGCTCCAGTTTTTTTGTTTTTTGTTCATATTAATATTTAAATCTCCCATGGCCTCACCTCTCCCTATCTCTGTATATCTCCTTCAGACTTAAAAAAACTCCCTGGCTGGAATTTTATCCATGATATAGAGATGCCGGCGTTGGACTGGGGTAGTAAGAACTCAGTAAGAATTTAGCAACACCAATTTAAATCCAACCGATTTATTTGATAGTAAATTTGCGAGCTTTTGACACTCTGTGTCTTTGTCAGGCAAATGCAGTGTTCTGGTCCGCAATAGCACACATCAGCACAGACAGTCACAGATTGCTGATTAGAATGCGAATCCTTATATCTAACCTGCTATTCAAGTGTTAAAGTGGTTAACAACATGTGTGAAGGGAATCCTGAGCATTGGTTAGAGAATTGTGTATTTTCTCCAGACAGCACAGTAAGTGAGGTTTTTTGCTAACCCAGGCAAGTTACGGGGGTTACAGATAGTGTGTCATGAAGCCAAGATCCCTGTTAAGACCGTCCTCATGTGTGCGGAACTTGGCTATCAGTCTCTGCTCAGCGACTCTGCACTGTCGTGTGTCACGAAGGCCCCCTTGAAGAACATTTACCCGCAGGTCGGAGGCCGAATGCCCATGACTGCTGAAGTGTTCGCCCACAGGAAGGGAACTGTTTTGCCTGGTGATTGTTGAGCGATGCTCATTCATCCGCTGTCGTAGTGTCTGCATGGTCTCCCCAATGTACCATGCTTCGGGACATCCTTTCTTGCAACGTATTAGGTAGACAACGTTGGCCGAGTTGCAAGAGTATGTACCATGTACCTGGTGAATGGTATCCTCACGTTTGATGATGTCGTCCATGTTTATGATCTGTCATGTCTATGGTTATATAGAGGGCATCCTGAAACCCATTGTACAAAAAACCCCCAGCTTTTGTCTTGACACTACAGACTCCCTACAGAAACTCAGCACACAGGGAGCAGTAGAACCAGGGACACTCCTTGTCACAATGGATGTCTCGGCGCTCTACACCAACATCCCCCACGACGATGGTATTGCTGCAACTGCCTCAGTACTCAATGCCAACAACTGCCAGTTTCCGGATGCAATTTTACAACTCATCCGCTTCATCTTGGACCACAATGTCTTCACCTTCAACAATCAGCTTTTCATCCAGACACACGGAACAGCCATGGGGACCAAATTCTCACCTCAGTATGCCAACATCTTCATACACAGGTTCGAACAAGACTTCTTCACCACACGAGATCTTCAACCAAGGTTATATACTAGATACATTGATGACATCTTTTTCCTTTGGACTCATGGTGAACAATCATTGAAACAACTGTATGATGATATCAACAAGTTCCATCCCACCATCAGACTCACCATGGACTATTCTCCAGAATCAGTTGCATTCTTGGACACACGCATCTCCATCAAGGACGGTCACCTCAGCACCTCACTGTACTGCAAACCGACAGACAACCTCACAATGCTCCACTTCTCCAGCTTCCACCCTAGACACGTTAAAGAAGCCATTCCCTATGGACAAGCCCTCCGTATACACAGAATTTGCTCAGATGAGGAGGATCGTAACAGACACCTCCAGATGCTCAAGGATGCCCTCGTGAGAACAGGATATGGTGTTCGACTCATCGATCGACAGTTCTGACGTGCCACAGCGATAAACCGCACTGACCTCCTCAAAGACAAACACGGGACACAGTGGACAGAGTACCCTTTGTTGTCCAGTACTTCCCCGGAGCGGAGAAGCTACGACATCTTCTCCGGAGTCTTCAACATATCATTGATGACGATGAACATCTCGCTAGGGCCATCCCCACCCCCCAACTTCTTGCTTTCAGACAACCGCACAACCTCAAACAGATCATTGTTCGCAGCAAACTACCCAACCTTCAGGAGAACAGTGACCACAATACCACACAACCCTGCCACAGCAACCTCTGCAAGACATGCCAGATCATAGACATGGACAACATCATCAAACATGAGGATACCATTCACCAGGTACACGGTACATACTCTTGCAACTCGGCCAACGTTGTCTACCTAATACGTTGCAAGAAAGGATGTCCCAAAGCATGGTACATTGGGGAGACCATGCAGACACTACGACAGCAGATGAATGAGCATCGCTCAACAATCACCAGGCAAAACAGTTCCCTTCCTGTGGGCAAACACTTCAGCAGTCATGGGCATTCGGCCTCTGACCTGCGGGTAAATGTTCTTCAAGGGGGCCTTCGTGACACACGACAGCGCAGAGTCACTGAGCAGAGACTGATAGCCAAGTTCCGCACACATGAGGACGGTCTTAACAGGGATCTTGGCTTCATGACACACTATCTGTAACCCCCGTAACTTGCCTGGGTTAGCAAAAAACCTCACTTACTGTGCTGTCTGGAGAAAATACACAATTCTCTAACAATGCTCAGGATTCCCTTCACACACATTGTTAGCCACTTTAACACTTGAATAGCAGGTTAGATGTAAGGATTTGCATTCTAATCAGCAATCTGTGACTGTCTGTGCTGATGTGTGCTATTGCGGACCAGAACACTGCATTTGCCTGACAAAGACAGAGTGTCGAAAGCTCGCAAATTTACTATCAATTAAATCGGTTGGATTTAAAATTGGTGTTGCTAAATTCTTACTGGAATTTTATCACCATTCACATCAGTGGGATTTTCCCAACCTGGCTGGCTGTCAAATTCTCTAAACTCATTATAGTGGAAGCATGGCATGAATGCCAGGTAAGAACATGCCCTCTATCTCTGTAGCTCCTACAATACTTCCTTATCTCTGTAACTTTCTCCAGTCTCTAAATCCTCTGTCTCTAACCTCCTCCAGTTCCTAAACTCCTCTTATCCACACAACCTCTCCATTCCAGACAACCACATCCTAATCCTGAATTTCCTCGGACACCAGCTTTTGACTCCCTCCTCTCACTACTGGAAGCTCTGCCCTCAGTTGTCTGAACCTCAGGCCATATTCCTCAGGCCATTGCTGCCAGCAAATCTGGGAGATAAATGAAAGGATATTTTAGAAAATACTTTGCTGGCATTCTTTGAATACTCATCAAAAATATTTGAGAGGGGATTGACTTTCAAGAATCATTTAATGAATGCAAAGTTGTTTTGATTAGGTTGCTTGGCTGTGGTCAAATGTGCGGCGATACGGGTATAGCGCAGGGGGCATGAGGCCCGGGTGGAATGGTCTATCAGCGAGTCAATGCAGATTGGATGGGCGAATGGCTCCTTTCTGCACTATAAACATTCTATGGTTCTGTTCCCTGGAGACAAATTCTAATCTCTTTCCAAATGGTGCAGGTAGGTCAGACACAGTACCAATAGATATGCTGGACAAAGAATGTCACTCAGAGGTAAGTGGTCATGTAATGATGTCCACAAGAGTTGGGATTCCTAATGTCAGAGGAAAACATGCTCTGCTGTAATGCCACCACTATTCAATCCCCCTAAAATGAGTTGTCTAAAAATGGTAGCTGCCCCAGTTGACACATGAGAAATAGCCTGGAGAGGGGGATGTCAGAGAGACAGTCAGTAAAATAAAGTCAAATCCAAGCAACTGTCAGTTAGCAGCGAAGAACAAAAAGTTTTTACCTACAGTATTTCACCAAAACATTTAGCAAGCAACTGGGCTTCATGGTGAACAAACCATGAGTTTCCTGGAATCTGTGAAAGGAGTCAAACCAGAACCTGAACCAATTGCTCTTGAGGATTCAGTTTCATAGCTTACATTAATCAAAAGATCTTTAAAACATTTTTGGAAACAATGATAATCATCATATCAATCCATGCGAGAAGGGTTTAATATTTGGTGAGCTCAACATGACACAACCTAACTGAGAGATATTTCAACACATTTTTGTCTGTGGCCATCATAAATTTTGTAAATGTTAAGATTTCAGGTGAAAAGCAGAATCATCAGGTGACAAAGTTTGAATTGAAATTGGAAGAGGTTACCTTATTGATGAAGGACAGTTGGTAATCAGTTTTTGCTTATTTAGCAATGGAGCCAAGCCTGGGAGCTGCCATGTGCATTTATAATTAGGATTCACTTCTGCCTTTATCCAACAGGCGCACCTGATAATGGCCTGGATTTTTTGATCTCGTTCGTCCTGCCACCACTGCCAGCAGGAATGGAGAATTTGGCATTAAGTCAAATCTCTACTCACTGCAGCGGAACCCGAAAATCGCAGCTGTGCATGATGTTGGAGAATCCGGCTTAATGTCTCTGATCCACATTTAACCCAAGTGACTGATCACTCACTGGTGAACTGAGATGCAAATGCAGAGTTTCCCAAGCTCATCCAAAACAAAATCACACCTGGTGTTTTGTGGGTGCAATACATGTAGATAAAAGTTAAAGATTTGCTGCTTCTCTCAATTATGCAGAGAACTAACAGTCCCTGTACCTATCAATGGGATCTATTACAGTTGATTTTCAGAAGGTGAGTGCAGATTTGGAACCGTGCACTTTCATACCCAGCCCATCAGAATGTCTTAAACAAACTGAGTTATCTTATTTTACTCATGCTGGGTCCACATCCCTAGCTTCTGATCATGGCTCTTGTTACATTGTGTGGTAGGGGTTTAGACAGAATTTGGGAATTATCTAGCTTCCCAAAAGTATGCTACTTGACTCCATAGTCTTTTTAATTAGAATGATTTATTTATAGAAAATATTTACACATTTGGATCTCCATAAAAGGTAAGAGTTGTTATCTCCATGATCTCATAATCTGACATCATGATGACATCAGCATCATATGCTTCTGATGTTAACCCTTAACAGTCCTGTATCTTTTTCATGTTAAGTCCCTGTCCAACATTCTTCTAAAATGATTTCTGGATTCTGTTTCACCACTTTCATTGCAGTGTTAATGTAAGCCAACTTGTGACAATAATAAATAAACTTCTAACCTTTCCCCTGGATCTTTTGCCAATGATTTGCAATCAGTCTTGATCTTGATCAATTAGGCCAGTGAGCTGACAAATGGCAGATGGAGATTAATTTAGACAAATGCGAGGTGATGCATTTTGGTAGATCGAACCAGTGGCAGAACTAACTCAGTTAATGGGAGGGTGTTGGAGAGAGTTACAGGACAAAGAGATCTAGGGGTACATGTTTATAGCTTCTTGAAAGTGGAGTCACAGGTGGACAGAGTGGTGAAGAAGGCATTCGGTATGCCTGGTTTCATCAGTCAGAACATTGAATACAGGAGTTGGGATGTCTTCTGGAAGTTGTACAAGACATTGATAAGGCCACACTTGAAATAATGTGCACAGTTCTAGTTGCCCTATTATGGAAAGGGTATTACTAAACTAGAAAGAGTGCAGAAAAGATTTACTGGACTTGATTGTTTGAGTTAGAAGGAGAGGTTGAATAGACTGGTACTTTTTTCTCTGGAAGTAGAAGGCTGAGGGGTGATCTTATAGAGATCTATAAAATAACGAGAGGCACAGATCAGCGAGATAGTCAATATCTTTTCCCAAAGGTAAGGGAGCCTAAAACTAGAGGGCATAGATTTAAGGTGAGAGGGGAGAGGTACAAAAGTGCCCAGAGGGGCAATTTTTTCACACAGAGGATGTGTTTGGAACAAGCTGCCAGAGATAGTAGTAGAAACAGGTACAATTTTGTCTTTTTGTCTTTTCAAAAGCATTTATATAGTTACATGGGTACAATGGGTATAGAGGAATGGGCCAATGTGGGCAATTGGGATTAGCTTAAGGATTTAAAAAAAGGGTGGTATGGACAAGTTGGGCTGAAGGGCCTGTTTCCATGCCCTTTGATGATCAGAGGATTAGATAGGGTGGACAGTGATAGCCTTTTTCCTCGGATGGAGAAAGCTAGCACGAGGGGACATAGTTTTAAATTAAGGGGTGGTAGTTATAGGACGGATGTCAGAGGTAGGTTCTTTACCCAGAGGGTGGTAAGGGTATGGAATGCCCTGCCTGCTGTAATGGTAGATGCACCAAGTTTGGGGGCGTTTAAGTGGTCAGTGGATAGGTTTATAGATGAAAAGGGAATGGTTTAGGTGAGAGGGTCATTGCTTTTTCTCAATTGGTCGGTGCAACATCGAGGGCTGAAGGGCCTGTTCTGTGCTGTAATGTTCTATGTTCTATGTTCTATAGAACACTACAGCACAAACAGGCCCTTCGGCCCACAAGTTGTGCCGAACACATCAAAACCTACCCAGCCATAGACCTATCTATAACCCCCAATCCCATTGGATCCCATCTACTCATCCAGAAGTCTTTTAAAAGACCCCAGCGAGTTCGCCTCGACCACCACCGACAGCAGCCGATTCCATTCACTCACCACCCTCTGAGTGAAAAACTTTCCCCTAGCATCCCCTCTGTACTTGCTTCCCTGCCCCTTAAATCTGTGCCCTCTCGTCGCAACCATTTCAGCCCTGGGAAATAGTCTCTGAGAGTCCACCCTATCTATTCCTCTCAACATCTTGTAAACCTCTATCAGGTCGCCTCTCAACCTTCGTCTCTCCATGGAGAACAGTCCCAGCTCCCTCAACCTGTCTTCATAAGGCATGCCTCCCAATCCAGGCAACATCCTTGTAAATCTCCTCTGCACCCTTTCAATAGCTTCCACGTCCTTCCTATAGTGATGCGACCAGAACTGCGCACAGTACTCCAAGTGTGGTCTGACAAGGGTCCTATAAAGCTGCAGCATTACCTCCTGACTCCTGAACTCAATCCCTCGATGAATGAAGGCCAGTACACCGTAAGCTTTCTTAACCACATCCTCCACCTGGGAGGCCGATTTGAGAGTCTTATGGACCCGAACCCCAAGATCCCTCTGCTCTTCAACACAGCTAAGACTCCTACCTTTGATAGTGTACTCATTCATCCCGTTGGATCTGCCAAAATGGACCACAACACATTTATCCGTGTTGAAGTCCATCTGCCACTTCTCCGCCCATTCTTGCATCCTGTCAATGTCATGCTGCAACTTCTGACATCTCTCCAGACCATCCACAACACCACCGACCTTCCTGTCATCGGCGAACTTACTCACCCATCCCTCCACTTCCTCATCCAGGTCATTTATGAAAATGACAAACAGCAAGGGTCCTAGAACAGATCCCTGGGGCACTCCACTGGTGACCGACCTCCATGCAGAAAAAGGGCCATCCACAACCACCCTCTGCCTTCTGCAGGCAAGCCAGTTCTGGATCCACAAAGCCAAAGCCCCTTGGATCCCATGGCCTCTCACCTTCTCAAGAAGTCTATGATGCAAATCTCTAGGACTCTATGACTCCGTCACTTCTGGTTATTGACTCTAACACCAAGGTGAAGATCCTTTCTCTATCTGCTCAATCAAAATTTCTCATCATCCTGAAACTCTGGATGGGGTCACCGCTTAACCTTCTTCATTCCAAGGAGATCATTCTGAGGTTCTCCAGCCTCTTTGCATAACTGAAATTCCTCATTCCTGGTAACATACTAGTCAACCTCCTTACTAACCTTTAGAATGCCTTCATATCTCTCCCAAAGTGCAGAGGCCAGAATTATCTCCCAGCTCAAGTCTAACCAGTGATTTATAAAGTTCTAGAATTAACTCTTTGCGTTTATTTTCTATTCCTGTATAAAAAAGCAAGTAATTCATGTGATATTGCATCATTTGATCTGCCTGTGTACATACACTTCTGCATCTATACTTTACAAAGCTGTGAAATTTATTTTCCATTATTTTTCCAGATTAATCCTTCTAATGTCGGTCATTTCATGCTCTCCATTTTGAAAAGTCACGTGTTCTATTTCTGCCCATTTCTACATTTTTGATTAGGTCATCCTAAAGTCTGTAACTAGGCCCAGTCATTATCTATTATAATGCAAATTATCAGCACAGTTTATAATATTCCTCCCTGTGACTGAATTTAATTCCTGTCACTGAGCTAATTGTGTATCCTTATCTCTTTAAATCTGTGGATTTCTATCTTATCTTCTTCAATTTCCCAAGTGGCACATATCAAATTTCTTTGAATTGGCCTTTTATTTTATTCATTCATAGTTACAACTATCATGGCCTTCATTTATTGCCCATCCCTAATAGTGTCTGAGAAAGTACTGAATCTGCCTTTATGGCTTATTCAACCATTTCACAGGACTGGTAAGAGTAAACCTCTAACAGTGCTGCACTCCCTCAATCCTGACCCCACGACAGTACACTGGGAATGTCAGCCTGTATTGTGAACTACAGTTCACTGGTATGGGGAAGAGTGTAATGCACACAGCCACATTGACACTTAGCAATATTACCGAGGAAATGCCTTCAGCTTCTGCACTCTAATTTTTAGCTTTCATTCAGCCTAGTTTCACTTCTTTATTCAGAGCCAAACTTTAACAAAAACATGTCAGTATTTCCATTTGAGAATGGATGAGGGAGATGAGTCGGGTAAGTAGCTGGGTGAGTGCCAAGGATAGATGACAATACCAGCATCTACTTATGTTGATACCCATTGCAGTCAAACAGAACCATCCATTGCTGGTTGTTTAATCTTGCTGTTTACTCTACCACACTGGATTACAGGATTAGCACTGCTGAGATGTACAATCAATCAGCAGTACAAAAAAGGGAGAAAGAGAAATAGAACATAGAAAGCAAAAGAGATAAAGAGACTGAAAGAGAAGGAGAAAGCATAAGGAGATATAGAGAGTGAGTGAGAGAGGTAGGGTCAGTCAGTAGAGGAGATGGTGATGTAGTGGTAATGTCACTAGATGGAGCACAGTATCACTCACATGGTGATGTGAGAAGGCATGTGACACTGAGCTCACGCCAGTCTAGAGATAGGTAGCACCATGTGGCACACAGAAGACTGTTTCATAAGATAAGAGCCCATAATATTAGGAGGTATTATATTAGAAAGGATAGAGGATTGGCTAATTGATCAAAGACAAAGAGTTGGGATAAGGGGGTATTTTCAAGAAAAACATAAGAACATAAGAATTAGGAGGAGTGGGCAATTCAGCCTCTCGAGCCTGCCCTGCCATTCAATTCGATAATGGCTGATCTTGCCTCGGTCTCATCTCCAACTTCCTGCCTGCTTTCCATAACCTTTCATAGAACATAGAACATAGAACAATACAGCACAGAACAGGCCCTTCGGCCTTCGATGTTGTGCCGACCAAAATAAAAAGCAATGCCCCTCCTAACTAAACCATTCCCTTCTCTCCATATACTTATCACTAACCTCTTAACGCCACCAAACTTGCGCATCTACAACAGTGCAGGCAGGGCATTCCACTCCCTAATCACTCTTTGAGTAAAGAACCTACTCTGATATCCGTCCTATAACCATACCCCTTAATTTAAAGCTGTGTCCCCTCGTGCTAGCTTTCTCCATCCTAGAAAAAGGCTATCACTGTCCACCCTATCAAACCTCTAATATCTTATATGCTTCAATAAGATCCCCCTTACCGCCTCCTTTTAACGAAAACAACCTCAAATCCTTCAACCTCTTTCATAGGACCTGCCCTCCATACCAGGCAACATCCTGTAAACCTCCTCTGTACCCTCTCCAATGCTCCACATCTTTCTTATAATGTGGCGACCAGAATGCACACAATACTCAAGTGCGGCCGCACTAGAGTTTTGTACAGCTGCAACATGATGCTGCGGCTCCTAAATTCAATCCCCCTACCAATAAAAGCTAAGACTCCATAAGCCTTCTTAACAACTTTATCCACTTGACTGCCTACTTTCAGAGATCTATTGACACATACACCAAGATCCTTCTGTTCCTCAACACTATTTTCATCCCAGTGTTAATTAAAAATCTACTCATCTCCTTAAATTTATTCAGTGTTCCAGTGTCCACTGCATTCTGAGATAGAGAATTCAGATTCACAACCTTTCAATGAAATAATTCCTCCTCATTTCTATTTTGAATCTGCCACCCTTCGTCTAAAACCAAGGCCGCTCATTCTAAAACATCCAACAAGGGGAGACATCTGCTCTGTGTCTATCCTGTCAATCCCCTCTAGCATCTTGTACACATCAATTAGATCCCCTCTAACTCTTCTAAACTCCAGTGAGTATCCTAAACTGCTCAATCTCTCTTCATAAGATAAGTTCTTCCTCCCTGGTATCAATCTACTGAACCTTTCCTGAAGTGCCTCTAATGTATTTACATTCTTCCTTAAGTAAGGGACCAAACTGTGTGCAGTTCTCCAGATGTGGTCTCATTAATGACCTATACAGCTGCAACAGGACCTCCCTACAGGATGGCAACTTGTAACGAGTGGAGTGGCTCAGCGATCAGTGCTGGGATTGTTGAAGTTAAACCAGACAACTCATGATGAGTACTCAATCTTCCAAGCTTTCAATACTTGCCAGCAAGGCAAACAGACCCAGTGAGTTTCAGAGTAATATTCTGTTCATTCATACAGCTAATTAGCAGTTAAAACTAATTACAGCAAATGAAAAATGAGCAACTTTCTAATCCTTCATTTGCCTACATAGTCCACCAATCATAGCATAGCTTTTTGCCTTATTCATAGAAAACTGTCACCTTCATTAGCATAATATGTCACCATGCCTCGTTAATTTGTATTTGTCATGTTAACTTGTCTTTGTTTCATCCTGTGGCCAAGGTTGGGAATGCAATGTATATGAAACTGACACTAAGTTAGATTAGTTTATTTCCTGAATATCACATTCATGTCTTATGTCAGCAGATATTGTTTTTTCCATATACTCTGTAGGATCTCAACTGGCAGTGAGATCTTCCAGCGGTGCATGGAGCAACTCTTTACAGGACAACTTTTCACTCAGCGGGTGATGAGTGAATGGAATCGGTTGCCGTCAGTGGTGGTAGAGGCAAACTCACTGGGGCTTTTGAGAGACTTCTGGGTGAGTACATGGGATTTAATGGGATTGGGAGTTACAGATAGTTCTATGGTCTGGTAAGTATAGATATGATTGGCACAATTTGTGGGCCGAAGGGCCTGTTTGTACTATAGTGTTCTATGTTCTATGTAACCCTGTGAGATTATTGTTGCTGACAGCTGATTCTTACTATGCAAGAACATGATGTGTGTATTTGTCTCATCGACAAAATCAGGACCACACAGCTTAAGCTTAACCCTGCAAAACACAGATTCAGGATCAACCAGGGGGAGGTATATGATAAAGGGTAGACCTATTAAGAGTATAGAAACGCAGAGGAACCTGGGGATGCAGGTGAACAAGTCTCTGAAGGTAGCAGAGCAAGTGGAGAAGGTTGTGAAGAAAGCATATTGTATGCTAGCCTTTATAGGAAGGGGTATAGAGTACAAGAGCTGGCCTTTAATGTTGCAGTTGTATAAAGCATTGGTTAGACGTCATTTGGAACACTGCGTCCAGTTCTGGTCGCCTTACTACTGGAAGGATGTGGAGACTCTGGAGAGAGTGCAGAGGAGGTTTACCAGGATGCTGCCTGGTATGGAAGGTCTGAGTTACGAGGAGAGGTTAGGCAAATTGGGACTGTTTTCCTTAGAAAGACGTAGACTTAGAGGAGATCTAATAGAGGTGTACAAGATTATGAGGGGTATAGATAGAGTAAACAGGGTTAAGCTTTTTCCTAGGATGGACTCAAATAGCACGAGGGGTCACGGCTTAGGGTGAGGGGTAAGGTATAATTTGGATGCTAGAGGGAGTTTTTTCACACAGAGGGTGGTGGGGGTATGGAATGCGCTGCCAAGTAAAGTGGTGGAGGCAGGTACTCTGGAGTTATTTAAGAAATACTTAGATGGGCACATGAACAGAATGGGAATGGAGGGGTATAGAAAACTGATTTAAAATAGGGATCATGAGCCTTGGGAGTCCCTGGGAAGTGTGTAAATAGATGATGATATTGATGTACTTGTTTTTATCCTACAGGTGCTTTGGTCCACCTTGTTGTCTAACAAGGGGCATACACGCTATGGGTCGTGAGAGGGCTGCTCTTGGATTTTTTTCGAGAGTATCCGAGTGCTTCATATCGTTAGTATACGCTTACCTGGACGATTTGATGGGCAACACGACAGCTCAGTGACTATCGCTGTGCTGTGCAGATACATAGAACATAGAACATTACAGCGCAGAACAGGCCCTTCGGCCTTCGATGTTGCGCCGACCATTATAAAAAGCAATGACCCTCCAAACTAAACCATTCCCTTCTCTTCCATAAACTTATCAACTAACCTCTTAAACGCCACCAAACTTGGCGCATCTACAACTGCTGCAGGCAGGGCATTCCACTCCCGAACCACCCTTTGGGTAAAGAACCTACCTCTGATATCCGTCCTATAACTATCACCCCTTAATTTAAAGCTGTGTCCCCTCGTGCTAGCTTTCTCCATCCTAGGAAAAAGGCTATCACTGTCCACCCTATCTAAACCTCTAATCATCCTATATGCTTCGATAAGGTCCCCTCTTAGCCGCCTCCTTTCTAACAAAACAACCTCAAATCCCTCAGCCTCTCTTCATAAGACCTGCCCTCCATACCAGGCAACATCCTGGTAAACCTCCTCTGTACCCTCTCCAATGCCTCCACATCTTTCTAAAAATGTGGGTACCAGAACTGCACACAATACTCCAAGTGCGACCGCACTAGAGTTTTGTACAGCTGCAACATGACGCTGCGGCTCCTAAATTCAATCCCCCTACCAATAAAAGCTAAGACTCCATATGCCTTCTTAACAACCTTATCCACTTGACTGCCTACTTTCATGGATCTATTCACAAATACACCAAGATCCCTCTGTTCATCAACACTATTAAGAACCCTACCATTAGCCCTATACTCTACACATTTATTATTCCTGCCAAAGTGCATTACCTCACACTTTTCCACATTAAACTCCATTTGCCACCTCTCAGCCCAGCTCTGCAACTTGTCCAAGTCACTCTGTAAACTATAACACCCCTCTTCACTATCTACCACTCCACCGACTTTAGTGTCATCTGCAAA